>JANAVB010003599.1:1419892-1819892 GCA_029216955.1 Iris pallida | reverse complement strand
GCAGGTGCTCTAGCTAAGGCCATTCCTTCCTTCGTGATGATTGCTTTTTGACTCGTCATTGCTTCGCTCGACCAATCACTTTCTTTGTATATTTCTTGCCTATTTAAATTAGTTGGTAGTGGATTTGTCTCCGCCCAACGATTGTATACATGACAAACTCAAAGTTGCTTTTATATTATTATTTATCTTTGTGGATGAGATTTAGTGTCTTGGCTTTCTACATTTTACAGCTTATGTATACATACGAGCCGTATATTTACTCGTATGTATACAGCTGGCATGATACGTATCTAGTCTCAAGAATTTGGGACTGGGACGTTACAGTCAGTGAGGTGAATGGTTAAGATATGTGAGTGTTAGTGCTCAGTAGAGAGTTTTATTATGATACTCACTTATGTATCATTAGTATTACGACCCGCACCCAGTATAAGGGTACGAGAAGTGGGTACCTCCAGCCTACGATGCAGTATCGGCGGTAGAACGTTGTCCTACGTCACCACATCTAACACAAATTAGAATATGCTCCGAATAGAGGATAATATAATAAGTAATCTCAATCACAATAACTAAGATGGAATATAAGAAAGATAATCTCAACAGAGAGTCACAATTGTAAAATAAATAAGTCTCGGAACAAACTCCATAAATAACTCAGTACAATCTAAATGTCTCAAATAAACTAGAATGATAGAAGTCCAATCTAAATTAGTATCAAGTCCGTAGTGACTGCTGGATCCTCCTGAGGGTCCAGGTTACCTGTGTCAGCTAGGCCTACTCGATAGTAAGTGTCGTATCAATCCTCATCATCTGTAATATTGTCACGGTCCAATAAGGACAGGAACGAGCACATATCTCTCACAACAGTTTATAACATGATAGGAAATATGACAAGCTATAGAATAATATACCTGAACTGCTGTAGAAAAATGAGACTGTAAAAGAGAACATGATATATGGAAATAGATATACATGATATAGTAAAAGAACAAAACTAACTACATGATGTAGAGCACAATCTGGTTATATAAACTGGCTTAGGTTGTACATGACTTAAATCTAGTTTCGAGTTGCACATGATAGAGGAATAGATCACATAACCAGATAAATACTCCCCATGCCCCAATCAGTATACAAGGATTGCAACGCCCCAGTCCCAAAATACGTAGGACTAGGAACGTAGACATGCCAGCTGTATACATACGAAGTACACTCCAATATATGAAAACCTCGTATGAATACATAAGCTGTAAAATGCAGTAGAACCATAACTAATCTCATCCACACAAAATAAATGAATAAAAGATATTATATACTCAACTATGAAAAATTGTCATTTGGTACATGTATTTGGGAGGAGACAAATCCACTACCAACAATGAAAAGAAATACATGATAAACGAAAGAATGATTTTGACGAGCGAAGCGAAGACGATTAAAGTGTAATCATCCTCGAAGAAATAGAGACGATCATGGCCACGGCTAGAACACCTGCGAAAGACAATAGCACACACCTGGCGAGATAACCAGGTCCTCATAAGGATGTAACAAGATACATAATATTATGCCATATAAACTGAATAAATATTGCTCAAATAAATAAGTCAATTGAATTATAACATGGTCCAATACACACCTATTGAACTAGCTTACCATCCCCCCAACCAAACAAGGACAGGAGATGGTAAACAAATTCACGGTGACGTATCTTTCCATGTTATGAATCCAATATGGTTTTCGAACCCCAACAAGGTTCAATACCTTCTCATCGAAGTAGTAAGTCACACCTACAACCAAATAAGGACAAGATGTGACGAACTAATCCGCGATAAGTTATTGTTCCAAGCCACTGTCAGACACAAGTACCGAAACCAAAAGTACTCATATCTAACGGATAAGGTAGCCTAACCGTTTTAAGTGAAATGTAGTTAAGAACAATCCTTCCTGCGCATGGACCCTGGCTAAAATAGGATCGGCATAGTCCCCCCTTGGGGCACCAGAGGCCCAATCAATAGGAGCATAACGTTCCGCAGAACGCCAGTGGCCGTCAGTAATCATGAGTCATCAACCCCGTATCTACAGCAGAGCATCCGGGTCACAAGGGAAAGTGCATCGAAGCCCATACGCTAAGGAATTGTCCTTCCCGCCCAATGCCTACTATGTTGTATCTACAACAGTAAACCTCTATAATCGCTAAGTCAAACTAGCTTGCAATTCTATTAGCGGTTAATCCTATCGCACGGCTTGTACGTACTGGTGTCCAGCCAATCACGTACGTCCGTGTTCTACATGCGACACACAACTTCGTGGTACAACATGTCAAGGCCAATGAATGCAACACACAAGGTGGTCCCTTAAATCTAGGTTGAATGTGTAAGAAAAATAATACATAGCAGGAAATATAACTGAACAGTAAATTCTAACAAGTTATGCTATGTATCACAGTTTATTTCGCATAAAGAAAATAATGAATAATACATAAAATATGAGCTAAATAAATAAACCGTAAATGACAAGGTGTCTTGCCTAGTAGGACGCCTGATGTACTGCAATGATCAAGGTGGCACGAACTACGACTTCGGTGCAACAACTATGCAAGGTGACATCTGATGGTGGCACGGCCAGTTCTATTGGGTCCAGAAGGGTCAATTTAGTTAGGGAGGACATAAGGTAGTACGAAATTTGTGAGGGAGTAGGATAAAAGAAAATTTGGTCATGGACAAGGATCTATAACTGAAGGAATTTGAGGAAATAATAATAATACATATACTTTTTTTAGAAAATACTTATGATACTTAAAACTATATATATTTTTACCCGAAAATATTTTTGGCAAATACATACTGGGAAATTACTAGTAATTATTTTATAACTCGAAAGCTACCTTTTTATTAGTAAAATATGATTTTAGAAAACAAATTTATAATACTCAAAATAAATTTGGTTTTCTATTATAAGTCGAGATAAGCATGTGAAAAATACTTAAGGGTCAAGAAAATCGTAAAAAAAATCGTTTTTGGCTAAATACATTCGTAAAATTAATTTTTTTTTAACAGAAATGATATTTAAAAAAATACCTTAGATAAATTTTCTTAGAAATGTAAAATCTAAGAAAAAAGATTTGGGGCAAAAACTATTCACAAGGTCATAGGAATATAGAATCATATATTTTGGGTTAAAAATATTTATATAATTCATAAGGAAAACTATATTTAATACTAATAATATATTTGATAATAATAGAAAATAAAATACTATAAATAATATCATAATTACTAATATCACTAAACTATATACAACTTCTACTGCTAAAAAAATAATAAAAAAATAAAACAACAAGGAAAGCAGCCAACATTGCTGCTGCTGTTCTCCTTTTAGAAGTAGAGAATCAAAATAAAAACAAGGAAAAAGATAAGGAAGAGAGAGAGCTCGAGCGAGAGGGTGAGCGATCGGGAGAGAGGCTGAGAGGGTGAGAGAGGCGGCGGGTGGAGGAGAAGGACGATTGGAGGAGAGGGAAGAAGAAAAGGGAAAATGGGAGAAGGGGAGCTCGCCGACGGAGGAACGGCGTGGAAGGGGTGCACGCGCCTCCGGCGCGGTGGCGACGGCGGTGCTCGCTCAAGTGTGGTGCAGCTTGTTCTCCGACGCGGTCACGACGCTGGGCCGGTGGTGACAGGTGGGGGCTGTAATGACCCGCTCCGCCCTAGCGGAATGCCGATTCAAACGGCAAGTGCAACGACTCAAACGAGCCGCCGACCCGAAGAGTTGGCATCGACCTGATGAAGAATCGATGCAAGGCTTACATTGGCCTGTCAAAGATGAATCCGGACTTAGACTTTCAAAGGCGCGCTCAGAGTATCGCTCGGCCGACGCGAACATCGCTAAGGTGGGTGGCTCTGATGAACCCGTCTTTGCTTTGCCTAGACACTTAATAATGCGGATACTATTGTTAGAATCGCAAGGTGATAACACCGCGCATGCTAATAAATTACTCAACGCACCTAGCTAAGGGAATAATCTCATCTTGTATGCTTGTTTAGAACATGAAAAAGAACTCGAAAAATATAGGAACTCTCGCACCACGCTCCATGCTCGTGCTAAGGCACAAGCTTACATTCAAGTTCCTTATACATTCAACAATGAAACAATAAATGGTTTACAACAATAAAATGGGAAGACTATCGACATAGTCGTTCGAGTAGAGTATAGCAACATTGGAAGACTTCAGAATCGATGGGTCGCCAAGGCGACTCCCGCACGAGGAGTTACATAATGTATCAACGAATGAATGAATGAATAAGTGAATGAATTAATCAACGAATGAATGAATGAATGAATATGTGAATGAATCGATGAACGTACGAACAAGTGAAAGAAATGAAAGAAAGAATGGATAAAAGATAAGAAAGAAAGGAATGGTTAGCGACAAGTATGACGAGAACGTGCATCGGGGCTCGCTACCCGCGCTGCACGGGCACCGCCGCCAACCTGGTCGATAACGCATTATGGCTAAGGGTTAGCCTATGGCTCATAGACAGCCGTTAAGTTAAAATGACAAGTCAATATGAAATGGTCGCGGACAATCCCCTCGTATACGGGAGGTAGGAGAAATAAGGGATTCTGCGGCATGATCAAAGGGAGGATCATGGTCGGCCTAGGCGGAATCAAAATAGCTTACGGGCTACTTGGGTGCGGGCTTGGCCACCCAGGAGATGTAAGTACGGGGTATTTCAAAGACTATCAAGGTGTACCAGCCGCACGCTATGATAGGTGAGAAATTACCAAAGGAGAATAAGTCCAAATTGGCTTGTGATGCCAGCGACCAGTGCATATAGATTAAGTGGGCTTTGCTGGTGGCAATCCACGTGCAAGACCTTACATTGAAACAAAGTAGTCTAAGTTAACTGAATGAAGCGCCTTCTGAACAGGCTTAAATATAACACACCAAATGGTAAAGAGTACTTCATGCAAATAATTTAGAAACATGTCTACGACGCGCTAGAATCTGAGGCAAGGACACGCCCTCGACACTAAATGTTTACGAGAATCACATTAAGTTATTACATATAAATTGTTGACTAACTTGGTTTACTTTGGACAGGGAAGGCCGGACGGTAAGTATGGGTAAGTGTGCATGTATTTCCATACAAACACTTGAATTTGGCAACACGGGATAGGTTATAAAATATGCCATTAAACTGATCCTAAGACAAGATTAGAAAGACAATGAATGATAGACTGAGCTTTCCTCGAACGTTCTAAGGCGCGGAGCTAACTCTGGAGCGTTGGAGCGTTGCAAGGAGCTGAAGCACCATATATAGGACATAATGTATCAAAACATCGTCATGAATCATTCCATCTTGTAAGCCACTTGGCACGCCTTTTATGTTTCGGAGAGAGAGAGAGCTTGAGAGACTTGTAAACTCGGCCTAGCGCCGCTTGTAAACTTCTTGAAAATCAATAAAGAGTTTGAATTTGCTTCAATTTGTGTTCATTTACTTTCTGCTACAAATGGGAACATCTGTGCGACTCTGTGGCCTAGCTCAATCGACCGTTTTCGGACTTAGCCTTGCACGGGCGCAACCTAGACCCGTGCGGCATCACACCTTAGCGAGGACGATCGCTCCTACGGGAGTGGGGCATGACAGATTGGTATCAGAGCACGACTTTACGTCCTTGGACTTTATTTCGATTCTCTCAGTTTTGAAAGCTCATTTTGAAACAAAAGAAGTGTACGCTCTCTCTCATTGTGCCTTGGGATGTTCCACACAATAAGTCTAATATTTTTAAAAGCTCGTACAAGTACTCGGTTGCACGGGATCGATAGGCGAAGGCCTTTGTGCCAAACTACGACGGACTTGAGTTGGAAGGAACCAGTGCTAAAAGTTAGCAAACACTGTTCATGCCTGAATAACCTTAAGCTGACGATAGCGAACGAGTACACGTGACCGAAGTATAGTTCGAGCGGGGATGGTTAGGCACGCAGCCTTTCGGCTAAGTTGTGCCGAGTATCGCGCACCTAGACCTTCTGGTACGAACGAGTTTGCGAGCGAGATCGACTATTGTAACGCCCCAGAACCAGAATACTGAAGAGCGGGGGAGTACATAGCCAGCTACGTATATTGAAATGGAATCCACCACGCTATATGGTCAAGGCTGTCTAGATATGAGGGTTTACTACAAGCCAATGGTCTCTTAAGGTCAAGCCTATTGTCTCAATCTCAAGCAAGTGATATAGCTACAAGATGTTAGACCACCAAATATACAATAAAAGGCGTCCCAAATATTACATATTCAGCTGATCATGAAGCTAGTCATACAAAATGCGAAGACTAGCAAGAGTTTAGTCATACATGATCAACCCTAGGATTTGTTAATCATGTTTACAGCCCGTAGGCACAGTAAGTAAATATGCATCGAGCTAACAGGGGCTCGTCGGCTAAATGCCTCAAAAGAATACTTTTACAATGTAGTGAGCGAAACAAAATGGAAAATCCACTCGTAGCCCAGGTTCCTTCTAGTCGCCACCATCGGACTGGAGGTTCGGTAGATCCTCGGGTGCTGCTCCGAAATTTGGCCACACAAAACCAGCTGGGTCAAACCCCAGAAAGAGCAAGTGCCACAAGGAGGCCACGAAATAAGAACAAAAGCCAGCATATCAGAACATAAGGAATAGAAAAAAAGTACAAGTAATAAAGAGTACAACAGGACAATAAATGACTAGGGACGTAGAACCATTCCGGGAGCCAGGTTACAACCCTTAAACCAAACAAGGACCTGATTGTAACCCTTTACCTGAATAGCACTTTGTCTCTACCCATTTATTGTTAAAGATAAGTAAAACAATCATGTTCAGGGGTAACCAGGTACTGGGACTAGATGAGACTTAAACAAGGCTGGACACCATCTATTTATAATCGGCCAAGCAAATACTACGGCTTACTACTTAACTAACTAGGGTTATCACAAGCCTAATTACTAACAAGATGAAAGTGAGAAATTCCCAGTCCCAAGCCCTGCAGACTATCCAGTTATCCTTTCGCGGGTTGAGAGTATGGTTGGGTACATTATTCGGGAGACAATGTACCCTTAGGTGACTTAGAGGGTGTAACACATGATAGTGTGCTGGAAATGTGCCCTACTCGCTTGCAGGCTACAAGTCCATTAAAGCGCCCAGATAACGAGATCGCCTGTGACTGAGAATTGTCCATGAACTATGGTTTGATCTAGTCATTAGCCTAGTCCATATTAAGTGCGAATCCCTGGCCGTGGTAACCAGGGAGTCACGTCCTAGACATGATGCGAGACAAGACAAGACAAGTGTATTGCACAAGCAGTAAAATGAACACCCACGGTGTCAGAGATGGTTATATGAGTCGAGTTAGCCAACGCAACATCATCAATTATCTAGTCAAGTTACAAGTCAGGAGTGCGCCACCACGGGCCACTACCAAGTTATTCGGTTACAGAGATTAATTATGAATCACAGGTTACAAGTTAAGTGCGCGCCCCATCGGGTCACTGCTAAGAAGATCTGAAAGTACTAGGATCATAAATCACAGAAATCACGAAAATCGTACTAGTCATAAGCAAAACACCAAAAACTGTGCCAGGTCGTGTTGGGTCAAGACAGTCGTGTTGTGTGGAACAAGACCTCAGAATTCTAAACCACAAAGGAGAAGCCAAGCCCAAGAAAAATACAACCAAACCACCATGGGCAAATAGGTTGCGCTGAGGTTCCTGGGGTCGGGTGGTGCTAGGGTCGGATTGCGCTGGGGTTGAAGTGCGCTAGGGTCGAGTTGCGCTGGGGTCGAACTGTGCTAGGGTCGAGCTGCGCTGGGGTCGAACTGCGCTAGGGTCGAGCTGCGCTAGAGTCGAACTGCGCTTGGTTTGGGTTGCGCTAGGAAGTGAACGACGACTGGCGCTGGCCAAGTTGCGTCGGAGCCAAGCTGCGCCAGAGCCAAGTGTGCCAAGGGAGGGGAGGCGCTGGAGCTAAGGAGCACTAGCGAGAAGGGGGCGCGGTTCGCCAAAGGGCGGCGAGCGCGGGTCAACCCAGCGCTAAAGAGCGCTGGCCGAGGAAGGGTTGACACGGTTCAGCCCAGCGCTAAAGAGCGCTGGCCTAGATCATCTTCTCCAGCAAGGCTGAGAAGAGAAACCCTAAGAACACCAAAAACTCCAAGCTTCATAACTTAGCCAAATCAAAACAAAATTTAGATTTTCAAAGTTCTAACTTGTGTAAATTGAATTCTCTTCCACATGGAAGCCTCAAAACAAGCAAAAATCTAAGTTTAATAGATCAAAACCAAAAAATCCAAAAATGGGTAAAACTTAGATCTAGAAAAATAGAAACCCCAAATCACAAAATGCCAAGTTCTAATGTGGTTCACCATGGCCTAATCTAACTAATGGACAAATAAAATAGGGTTCCTATTTGGTGGCAAGGTGCACATGCCTGTGGAGGTTGGGTGTTGTGTGGAGGAAGGAAGAAGAAGATGGAGAAAATAAATAGAAGAGTAATGAGGAGAGAGAAAAGTTAGGTGGGGTTTAATGAGGGAGGGTGTGTTGTATTGAGGGTGGCGGTTAACTAAGGGTAGTCCAATACAAACCAAACCAAACCAAACCAAACCAAATCCTTCTCCACAAGGAATAAAACCACGCCAGGTCAAAACCCAATTTACAAAAAAAAACTAAAGTCCGCAAGTCGAGCCAAAATACCATTTCAGGCCAAAATCCGAGAAAATAAAATGCAGGTCCAAAATACATATAAGCCTACTCAAAATACGTATTCCGAAATACGGGCGTTACAACTCTACCCACCTTAAAAGAATTTCGTCCTTGGAATTTAAATCAAGATGCTTAGAGATGTAAGAGCCAGCTATACTAACCACAAATAAGCTACACTAAGCAAACAATCAAACAATCATACATGCAAGCAAAGGATGGAAGGCGTAAGGTACAAGGAAGACATTATACCTTACGAGTCAAACAAGTCGGGATATCGCGATCGGATATCGTCCTCATGCTCCCACGTTGACTCACCTAGAGAGTGATGACCCCAAGCAACACGGACTAAGCTAATAGTTGTGGGAGCGTAAAAAGTGCTTCACAGAAAGATATAGCATTCCACTCAAATTGATCTATTCTACGCCAAGGAGGGGCTAATCACTTTATGCCTAAAGACAGGCTAACCATTTTACGCTCGGGTCTAAGCCAATGGTTTTACGCCTAAGACAGGCTAACTACTTTTACGCTGGACAAAGCTATCAAGTCTCGCATTTAATGCAAAGTCTGACATGAAGATATTAATGATGGCATATATCACAGAATTCGAAGGGATTTGTTTTATACAGAGACCAATATTGTCGTTTAGTATGTGGACTGAGCTACTTTACGCTCACAGTGTGACTTCTTTTACGCATGGAGACTATATGAGTTTTTACGCTCAAAGGTCGACGTGTGCATAAAGTTTATTTGGGCTACTTTACGCTCAAGGTTATTTAACAACCACTTTATGCGGGAAGTCTATGTCAGGGCTATTTTACGCCTAGTCTACTGCTTTACGCTCAGAGTACATTAGGGCTATTTTTACGTCCTATTCTTTCTGACCAATTTGGAACGTGGTTTGCCTACATGGCTTTCATGCCACACATCCCGAAGAACGTGTGTACGTGCATCCTATTCTTAATAAAATGATGGGACACGTGTCAACGTATACAGAGGATGACTTTGGTCGTGGGTGGCGGTTGTTAGCGTAAAGACGAAACTTTCGCTGAGTTTTTATGCACAAGCGCCCAAGTCTATAAATAAACTTATTTTTCTCACATAACACAGAGACAGGAGGAGAGAAAACAGAGAGATTAGAAATCATAGATTTTGATTCTCTAGAGCATTCTTCTTCAACTTTTCTTTCATAACAGAGTGAAGTAAAGCAGGAAAGCATTCGGCCTCGCCATCAGTGCCCAAGTGCGTCGATACCTTTCTGGTGACTTAGTTCTTCCAGTTGTTCAACTTCAAGCAGTGATCTTCATCATTATCGTATGGTCCAAGGAACAAAGTGATCATTTACAGATCAGACTTCCATAGCAATACTTTCCCAGAATCAAATTTGTACTTCTTGTACTTTTTCTCGTTTTATTTTCAAAAGCCAATTTTCCTGGCATTTTGTTAAGTGAAACAAAATGGCGACTCGGCTGGGGACGACCTTCTCCTCTGACGGGGAGGCAATTGCTCAATACGATGATGTGTCGATTGGATCGACAAAGAAGACTCTGGTTGTGCACTTCGACCAGACTGCCTACGAAGAAATGCTCCGAACTGGGGGTGGTTCTTGCTGCTCCAATGTTCAAAAGTCTCGCAAAGCACGAAAAGTTTGGATTCCTAAATCCAAAATAGCTTCTGATCTCTCTGTCGCTTCCGATGGCAAGGGAATTCTTCCCACTCCTGTCGTAGGGGCTTCCGTTCATAACGAGGCAGTCCTTACTTCAGCGTTGCACTCTAAGTGTGACAATTTATCTTCCGTCTGTGACGGTGTAGATAATCAGGTTCCACGCCCACTGCGTAAGAACCAGTTTTTACGTCCAGTGGGTAAAAACCAAGTTTTACGCTCAATGCATAAGCATAAATCTCCCATTTGTAATGCGGCAGATTCTAACGTTAATGCTTCTGAGTATAAGAATAAGTCTCCCGTCTGTGACGTGGTAGACATACATAAATTACGCTCTTCGCATAAAGAAAAATCCCTCGTTTGTGACGTGGTAGATAATCAATTTTTACGCTCTACGCGTAAAGGTAAGTCTCATGTCTTTGACAGTATAGATAAAATTCGCAACGATGTTTTCACATCTAATATGAATGTACCTAAACGCGTACAACGTAAAAATGTTGTTGATAA
Source organism: Iris pallida (assembly GCA_029216955.1). Lineage (NCBI taxonomy): Eukaryota > Viridiplantae > Streptophyta > Magnoliopsida > Asparagales > Iridaceae > Iris > Iris pallida. The sequence goes on along the minus strand of JANAVB010003599.1, from coordinate 1,809,007 downwards.
AACTTCAGTTCTACACTAACAACCTTCCTATAGTGCTCTACGCAAAGTACCAAACTTACGAATTACACGCAATGAAAATAGAGTCCTTCGTGCTCAAAAAATCTCAAGATTTACGTACACAACTCAAAACGCGTAAAAATATACAGTTTGGTTCTGCGAATGCAGCTAGTAATCTTCTTTATACAAAAGGGAGTAAACTTTTTTCTACCCCAAATGTAATAAAGAAGACTACTCCCTCCACTCCTTCTGATTTACGTGAATTGCTAATGCAAAAGCATAAGAACAGACAATCTCCGGTGACATTCCCCCAAGAAAAACATTATTGTGAGTATCACCAGGTTGTAATCAACTGTTGTTGTTCAGCTTCAAAACGGTCAGTTTTTGATCGATTGAGTTTTAATGTGCCTCAACAACAAGCTGAGGACCAAGAACATGAGTTGTCATATGTGTCAGTCAACATGGCATCTCATACTAACAGAGGACGACGTCCGAGATGGAATATGTCCCAAACTCCAGGTCAACAACAGTTCAACAGACTTCTTGATTCCTTTGAGGGAGTATATCAGAACACTCGATCAAGAAGACAAAGACAATTGCAGACTTTTGATTCAGAAGCTGGGGGTACCCAATCTTTTGAGTCCGAAACTGATAGTGTTGATTCATACTTCTATACAAATCCTTCTATATCTTTAAGAGAGGTTGAATCCTACGCTATTGGAGATGAACCAGAGACGTCATCTGCTAATACAGAATAACGTCTCACTGCCGTTGAGCAATCACTGAAAGACATGCTTAACATGGTGCAAAACATGCACCAGATAATATTGAATCAACAAACTGCTCAGCCGACGGTAATAACCCCAGTACCAGTAGCAGCACAAACTCAAGATAGTCAAGGGGCTGATATACCTTTGAATATTCAAGAGCCTGTTAATCAAAATTCTGCATCTCCGGATCCTATTATTCCAGAAGATGTACCATCTCCGGTGGGGATTACGGTACATCCAACGACTATTCAATCAAATGTGCTTCTGCAAACCAGTAAAGCCATTCAAGCAGTACGTGAGCTCAAGGCACAGTTTGAAGTTTTGAAGTACAAGGATCAGCTCCAGAGGTTAGGGATTAAGCAACCTTATCCTCCTCACTGGAATGATGTACCCTTTCTACCAAAATTGAAGCCACAATCTATGGTATTATTTGATGGAAGGGCTTCTCCTAGTCAGTATATCAATTATTTTGATATTATGACTGTACATCTGCAGAAAAATGATGCTCTTCTCACTCGAGTGTTCATTGGATGCTTGACGGGTTCAGCTTACGACTGGTATCGTAGTTTACCCGACAATTGTATTTCGTCTTTTGATGAATTTAAAGCAATGTTTCTCTCCCACTTCTATGAAGGAGGAATGGACATGAACATGTCCTCCTTAATAGAAATCAAACAAAAGGAGAAGGAAGATACTCGGACGTTCATTGAACATTTTCGACAGGCTACTCTAAAGATGCCTCCTGGTATACCAGATTCAGCGTTGATTGATATATGCAAGATGAATCTGCGACCATCTATTACTGTCTTCACGGGTTCCCAATTCACAGATTAGGCTTCGTTTATCATAGCAGCAGTTTCTGCCGAGACCAATGGTAGGTTGGCTCGTGAACATGGGATAATTTTTGCCTCAGAAGATAGAGGAAAGAAAAGTAATCCTGATAATAATCCTGGTATTCGTAATGTGAAAGGAAAAGATACCCTCATGGTCAATCTTTCCAAGAATAAAATGACACCAAATAATCAGAAATCTTTCAGGCCAAAGGAAGAATACCCTTTTGACGAAAGTGATATTCCAGGGATATTCCAATGTCTGGTGAATAGTGGCAAACTTCAGATTCCGGAGCCAAAGAGGCCTAATGAGGTGAATCTGACTGACAATCCCTAATATTGTATCTATCATAGATTCATTAATCATCCTACCAGTGCTTGCTATGTCTTGAAGAAGAAAATTCAAGAGCTGATAAATGGTGGTGCTATCGCTTTAACCAATGATGACCATACGGTTATAACCAATATGGTTTCTCTTCAATTCGAAGATTTTTCTCCACAGCAAGTCCCAGATGGAATTATTCCAATTCCGAAGGCGACGATGAAGATTGTGAATATCCCGCCTGGCAGGAAAGAAAGTGAAGAATTGTTGCCTCTCACATTAAAGAATGGTGAAATTATGTGTGTACATCCTGACTTGGTACCTGAAATGGAAGATGAAGGTAAAACTTCAAAATTCAAGAAAGACAAGAAAGTCAAAACCTGCAGCATGATTTCTCATTTATTCTAGATCCTGATGATTTGGATCATTTATGGGATGACCTTCCTTTGGAAAATAGACTGAGAGGATTGAACATATGTCCCCCAAGTCTAGCTCCTCCTACCAAACTCAAGCTTACTCATCAGCAGTGGCTAGCCATGAATAGTGTTCCCTTATATCGGGCACAACAAGTCTTTGCTGCTTATGAAAAAGCTCCTACAGGAATTTTTCTTCGAATCTCGAATCATTCTCCCATAGCTACAGAGATTTTTATTCCTCATTCTTCTGTAGTTACAGAGATTTCTTCTTCTTCTTCTGTTGAACCACTTGTTAAAAGTCCGCTGCCCACTCACTTGTATAGTCAGCAATCTGTTCTTCTCATGAAGAAGATGGATTATGACTTTCAAAAGGCAGAAGGTTTGAATTATGATAAAGGAATACAACTTCCTTTACAGATTCAAAATCAAAACTCCACTGTTGGATTGAGTTCTGAAGTTCCTCATAATAATCCTTATAAGAAGAAGGCTAAGGGAGGGAAGACTAAATCCTGTAATATGGTACTTCCTTCTCCTGAGTCCGAAGAAGAAACTTTTGCTGGTACAAGATCTGGGAAAGAGTACCATAAAGACTATGAGAGATCCTCCAAAGAAGAAGAAGACGTAGTGGAGACACTACCAGCTCAACCTTTTCTTGTTCCTGCTAAACCATCTGTGGTTGAAAAGGGGAAACAGAAAGCAGTACGCTTTGATGTCCCATTGAAGTCTGCTTCCAGTCAGGGGGTGGTGATAAAACCCTACAAATTTGATATTCTAGCCCAGTTAGCCAATACTCCGGCTAGACTATCTATATTTGAGCTGCTCCGTCTTTCTAGAGAAAGCAGGGAGACTTTGTGTGAAGCTTTACTTCAAGCAGATTCATGCTTGGCTCAACTCAAGAGTCCTGATAATATTCCAGTATCATGTCCGCAATGTCATAGTGTGATGGAAGCAATTCCCAACATCACCTTTACACAAGAAGATATACTGTTGAAGCATAACAAACATGACAGGCCTCTGTGCTACACTGGGTTTATTGGATCCACTGAAATTGATAGAATTTACATTGATCCTGGGTTTAGCATAATTCTTCAGAGTATGTTAAGACCCCTGAGGATTCCTACTAGTGATTTGATTTACACTAGTACTACGATAGTTGGTTTTAACTCTGGCAAGAGTAAACCACTGGGGAAGATTCGTCTACAGATTCAGATTGGTGATCTTCGAACTATGGTAACTTTCTATGTTATCAACTCAGACGTATCCTATAATATTCTTCTTGGAAGACCATGGTTACATGAGCATAATATCGTGCCTTCAACTCTCCACCAATGCTTCAAGTATGTGGATTCCCAAGGAGTTGTGAAGACTGAGTTTGCTGATATCAATCCTTTCAAGGGTGTCGAAGCCTATTTTTCTGATTCAAGGCTTTATAAACAAGAGCATATAAAAGAGATATCAGACATAGCTGAAGATCAATCATCTACTGAGGATCAGTCTATTAATGAAGATCCGTCAGAAGAGCAACCTTTGAAGATCATAGTCAAGGGACGAATCCAATCCCAATCTGTCAATGATCAACCTTTGATAATCAAGGTTAAAGGAAGAACTCAAGCTTCATATGAGGAATCAGTAAATGCTCCTACTAAGAGCCAAGTTCAACCTTTTATGATCAAGGTCAAAGGATGTACTTCTTGTACGAATGATCCAGAACTACCATTGATTGTCAATCTTGGCAAATCTACGCAGAAAGCGGATAATGATCCATTAATGATTAATCCGAAGCGTAGCAGTCAAATCGCAAATGATGTAAATATTGATCATTCTATACTTTTTGATATCAATGAAGATTTCTTTTTTGAGTATATGGCTGTCAAGTTTATTGAAAGAAGGACTTTATCTTCTGATAATCAAAGTTATCAATATAAAGACGACATAGAACCAGAAAATTTTTTATACATTAACTATAAGAAAAATTCCTTTCCTCTTCAATTTGATGTTGGGCCTTATGCTCAGAAGTTCTTAACATCTTCTCCCTATCTACTACCTGTGGTTGCTCCATCACAAGCTTGTGTAACTTATAGACGTCACGAAGAATCTTATTTCGTGGTTCCATCTGATAAGAAAAACAAGCGCCAAATTGTGTTTGGGCTGGCTAGAAATATCCCTGTTGCTCAGACAGATGATCTGAAAGATAAAGATAAAGGAAGAATTCGTATTGACAAATATAGTCAACAATCTATCAAGATTATCCAGAATATGGGGTATGATTTGAAGACTATGCAAGGTCTCAATCAAGACAAGGGTAGACGACTACCATTATGTGGTGATCCGTTTTACCAGAAGACTCGTCATGGGTTGGGATATGATCCGTCCCACATGTTTAATGATGATATACAAGAAGAATTCTTTTCTAGCTTCTCGCAATCATCGGATTCAGAAGAAGTCCAATTCATCGAATCTGATATATCTCGTTCCTCATATGATGAATGTTCCTCATATGATGAATCTGAACAAATATTCTCAGTTAATATGGTTCAAAATGATCGTGAATCTGAGCCATTTGAGAATAATCTTTGGGCCTAAGACAAATTGGCCCAGCAGAGTATATCCTTGATGACATCTTCAACTTTTCGTAAGGATTCATTAATTCGCGGAATTGAATTGTCCTTTCTTTTCCTGAAAGATATGTTGGTTCATTCATTCTTTCATCAATATTGGCATATAGCCGACATCTGTCTTCTTAATCCCCAGCTACCAAGGTTTGGTTAAGCTGACTACTCATCTCTTCGGAGAGAAATTTTAAGTTGGATTTATTATTTATCATGTTCTCAAGACCTCTGGATAAATGTTAAATCTAATTACTTTTCTTATCTATCATGTCCATTTGACCTCTGCATAGGATCTACTTTTCTTTGAGTTCGTACATACTGTCATGTTCATATTGCCTCTGATAGTATTATACTCTAAAATAGAAAACAAAATTTCATTTATCTATCATGTCCATATTACCTCTGGATAGATATAATGTATTGAGTTTAGAAGACTTGTCATGTTCATATAACCTCTGATAAGTATTTTCTATCTCATACCTATTGTTTAAATTCCAAATAAACGATAGGATCACAAAATATATATTTTATTCATTTCTTGTGGAAACGTTGCAAAATGGATAAGAGAAAATATGACAAGGAGCTCTTTCAAGGTGGAGCAGAAATATCTTGAAGTAACTTCTGTAGTTCTTCTAGCCGCTTGCCACGAGAGCTCATAACTTCCTTGGTAGCCTCAGTACGTCGAGCTTCAGGGGTGCAAATATAAGAAAGTTCAGCGAAGGTGATTATCAGATTTTTCTTGGCTTCATCAAGGGTTCTGATGGTCGATTCAGCTCCAAAGGCTTGTTCTTCTAAAACAGAGCCCTAGGTGAGGTACAGATTTCGAGCTTCGATCATCTTTTCCCTTTCGGCCTTCAAGCGAGCTAACTCTGCCTCGACTTCGTAGATTTTATCATTTTTGTTCTGAATATCTATGTTCAGAGCATCATAAGCTACTCTGTGACCATGTAGTGCGGGCTTTATCCCAGCCAAAAAGGCTTTCTCTTTGGCAACCTTCAGACTATATTCATGGAGAGCTTCATTATATGTGGTCTCCCAAGCAAGATAATCAGCCGTCAAGGCATCATATTCCTCCTGGATGAGACTTTCAACAGTCTCACTTGACAGCTTGAGGTATTCTCTGATTGGTTGTTCAAGGTCCTCTATAATTTTCTCCAATGTTGCAGCTCTCTCAGCATCATTGAACATAGCAACGTTCTTGATGGTCAGAGCCATTGCCGTCTCCAAAATCTTATAATTGAGGCCCTTATTCAGGACCATTTTTATCAGGGTTGCCAGAGTTTTATAAAAGGTTTCAGTAAGAATCTCAACTAGGAGATTCATTTCTATGCTGGAGCTTGGTGTGGCAGCAATATCTAATAGATCTCTTCCTGGGAGACTGGGAGCAGATGTTGATGGTGCAACAGCAGGATGAGATGAAGTCGTTGCTGTTACTACCGTCATAGCCAATTGATCCCTAGAAGCTTCAGGAATTGTATCTCCAACATCTACAGATACCATTGGTGTAACAACAGGCTGAGATGGAGCTGTTGTTGTCACTGCTGCTATAACTAATTGGTTCCCAGGAACTTCAGGAGCAATGTCTTCAATATTTGTTACTTCAGCCGTTTCTGGAGTTCTGGCGACGGTAATATTGATGGATGTTGTGACAATTGCGGGAGATGATTCATGTTCTGGCATTGGCTTATCAGAAACTGGTACTGGATCAATAGCAACAGTAAAATATGTTATTATAACTTCCCCAGTTTTAGTTATGGTTGAAGTATGCCTTCAGCATCTTCTTCAATTGTTTGCTCTGCAGGATTTTCTACTTCTTCAGTTGTAGTGAAGCTTTTCACAGCTGATTCTTTATTCAAATCCGGTTCTCCTCCAGCAGCTCCATCATCACCTACAGTGAGGTCTACTGTAGTCTCTTCTTGCTGCTGGTCTTCAGCAGGAGAGGACATTTCAGGTTGTGCTTGTTGTGCCTCAAATGATGGAGGATGTTCTTCTTGAGGCACTATCTTAGGTTGTTGCGCTCCCTCCTCTTCAGCATCTTTTTCTTCGGAAGAAGTTTCCTCCTCAGATTCCTTATTTTCTTCATAGATGTCTTCTTCTTGAGGAGGAGGATCCACATGCTTTGGTGCAATGATGATATATACAAAATAAACAAAATAAGTTAATATGCAAAATCATGATATATAATTCCGTATAGGTTTTGTATAATAATTGGAATATGTGCATTTTTTCAAGATATGAATCATAATCACCATCCCAGTCATCATCTTCGAAGTCAAGAGCTAGCTCGTCTGATGGAATACGGTCTTGATCAGCAGTGGATACAGTAGTAGCACCCCCCGTAACTTGTGTCTTGGTTGGCAATGATAAATGAAGCGAGGTGCTAAGGCATCCAGGAGACAAAAGTGTTACAGCTTTTGACCCAACTACTGGAGGAGGGGCTGAAGATCCTTCTCCTGGATGGACTGAAGAAGAACCGACAAAATAATCATCTTCAATCAAAATGTCATCTTCTGGAGTGTGGGCTCTTGGTTTGGAAGGCCCTTTGGTGGTAGATTTTTTCTTATTCTCTGGAGACTTTACCGGAGAAGCGGTAGCTGTGTTCTGCTTTCGTTTGCGGGTCTTTCCAATAATTATTGGTCCCGCGGCTATCTTTCCAGCTCCTCTAGGAATTACTGCCAGAAATTCATCTATAGCGGCTGTATTGTCTGGTACGTCAGGGGTTATCCTGATAGGTTCTTCAACATTTCCCTCCTGAGCCCACCGAAGACTTCCTTGCATACTATAACCGTCTTCAAAAGAGCGGATAGATGTATAGAAACGAGCATACGAATGAAGTATGCATAGCTCAGTTGTACTAGTGGCTGTAGATATGTTGAATCTAGCGCCAGTACATGTAGCTCCGAAATATCTCCATGCTCGTGCACCGTCAATCAGCTTTCCATAATGATAGAAGCTGGTGGAAGGATTGCCAACATGAAGTTGGTCATATCCAAACTGGCGAGCGAACCTACTTGGTAGATAAGGCTCGAACGCGCAGTTATCTTCATTCCTGTACATCAGATGAGAGGGTCTGATGTACACTAGCCATCGGTAGACAGATCTCGACAATAAGGCTGATTTATCTACTCTATCATCAAATTGCACACCAAGGCAGTCGGTCGGAACTGGGGGCCTGGTGCAGAAGAAATTCCAGCCGTGAGAATAATTCAATGCTGCTCGAGTGTCTGCCAACGTTGTAGTTCTCCATGTGGATTTGCTAAATTTTTGGAGAAAAATCCTCGCTTCATCCTCAGGGCCTGGTGGCAACAAATTACAATTATGGTGTAGTAACCAACCTATCAGATAGGTGAATGGTAACTCTACCCTTAGAAAATTGTGATGAGCATTATTTATTAGTTCTTCACCAAAAATTCACAGGCCTACATTTATTCGGCATACCATTGCCGACAATATGTTAATTCTGTTCTTGAATACCAAACGGACCGCTGGACAAAATACGTTGCGGTGAATCCTGTCCACAATGCTGATCCCTGGCACGACCCATCTGTGTAGCCATAAGGATAAGAAGCCTGCCAACAAGGCCTTCTTCGACATCTTTTGACTACCCTGTCTCAGGTAGCTTAAAGCCTCAGTCCCCGCAGGGATGTCTCCAGTTTTGGTAGACAGATATCGGTCGCGAGCTTTCTGCGACGCCATCAATTCCAGAATTAAATCTGCAGGAATTATAGAGCAAGGCTTGATAACCTGAGTCTTGTCTTCTCGGAACCTGCTCTTCTCCGTCTTGGATACTCTATTTTCATGATAAAATAGATAAGTTGTCCATTTGGTAATATATGCCAGATGTGATCCGGTTTCATACATGCTGGTACAAATTAGATAATGGCACATAAGTTCTTCGTAGACTTTTACCAGTTCGGGGTTCTTCTTCCGAATTTCTGACAATTCCCGATTGGAGGAAATATATTCTTCATAGGGGAACTCGTCCATTGGGAACTTCGAGATGAACTGCATCTCATGTAGGGCCAGACCCCATGCGGAGTTGTGAAAGTTCCTGTCGAACTCATATACAACTCCAATAAAGCCAAGAACATATTGTCGTTCGGTGGAATTCCATAACTGGTAGAAGCTACTACTTCATACAAACCGATGTCGTCCAATTCTGTTTTAAAGTTTTTCATGACCCAATTGTTGATCTGGATCCAGTTACTACTATAAGGGGTCAGCCACCCTGTCAGCCTAGGGTTGGTCTGAGGATATAAGACTCATTCCCTTATGAATCTATTTATGAACATGGGAATCTGGACTGGCTGGATGAGAGATGAATCCTCACTCGGTGTAAACCCAGGCAATAGTCCAGAAAATGGAATAACACCACCACAAGGAGTGCTAATGTGATAACCCATGTCATTTGCTCTCTCCCTTCTGAAAATGATTCTGTCCGGTCTACCATAGCTATTGGAGTCAAATGCCACAACATTTGACGGTGATGGCTAGCATGGAAGAATGCTGACAAAGGATAATCTCTGTCCATATCCGTAAGATACATGGCTCTATCTCCAAATTTGAATACCCAAGACTCCTTCTTGGGGTGTGTCTCGGACTTACAATCAATTACATCCCCAAACAGAAAGGCTGGTTTTATAAAGTGTTGTTCATCTAGTGAACTCAACAATTCTCCATTTATCATGGATAGCAACATCCTATCCCCTTGAGCTGCTATCAATTGTGCCCTCTCTATAGGGTAATCAGGATTTGATTGAGGAAATGCTACGTGAGACAAATTCTTCAGATAATTTGAACCCAACATGCCAACCGATAAGCCAAAAACTTCTGCGAGAGGGTGAACTTGCAAATCCACTGACAAAAGGACAAAAAGAGATCAAATTAGTTTGAAGTTTTATGAGTAAAGACATTGACTTTTATGCTTATTAAAAGTTGATAAAAGTTTTATGAAGTCTTTGTTTTACAAAGTCTCTCAGTGATTGATGAATTTTATGCTACCACATGTTAATGTGAGCGTAATATGACTTTTTACGCTGGCATGTATGAACATGAGCGTAGTTAAGTTTTACGCTAGCACGTTAATTATGGGCGTAATCCAAATTTTACGCTAACACGTATAACGTGGGCGTATTCTTTTTTATCTTTTACGCTAACACGTACAACGTGGGCGTATGTTGTTATTTCAGTTTTTACGCTAACACGTATGACATGGGCATAAAAAACTGAAGGTTCGGGTTATCTTCTTCTTCCTCGACGGGTTTTTCCAGCCAAAGAATAGGGTTTTACCCATCATAGGAGGAGCTACGGCTGGGTTGGGTTGTCGGTGTGGTATTGACGACTGAATGGGAGTTTTTGCATGATCGGTCGATGACGAATCGACGGCAGGTTTCTTCCCCTTGTTGCTGGCGGCGGATGATTTCTTGGGAGCCATCGGATCAAAGTGAGGGTTTCGAAGAAAGAAAGGGCAAAGGAATTCGAGATTGTAAAAAGATGAGTAAATGTGTTTTCTCTCTCCGAAGAACCCTATTTATAGGGAAGTTTCAAATCGATTCAAATTCCAGATTTTACGCCGACTGTTGGATATCCCCACTTTTACGCGGATGACTGTTGTGTATCCCGAATTTTACGCTGACTGGTCAAATCTCAACTTTTACGCTTTTGTTCAAAGTGTTTCAAATTTTGGAGATATTTGAAAACTTTGAAGGGGGTCTTGTGGGAGCGTAAAAAGTGCTTCGCAGAATGATATAGCTTTCCACTCAAATTGATCTATTCTACGCCAAGGAGAGGCTAATCACTTTACGCCTAAAGACAGGCTAACCATTTTACGCTCGGGTCTAAGCCAATGGTTTTACGCCTAAGACATGCTAACTACTTTTACGCTGGACAAAGCTGTAAAGTGCCGCATTTAATGCAAAGTCTGACATGAAGATATTAATGATGGCATATACCACAGAATTCGAAGGGATTTGTTTTACACAGAGACCAATGTTGTCGTTTAGTATGTGGACTGAGCTACTTTACGCTCACAGTGTGACTTCTTTTACGCATGGAGACTATATGAGTTTTTACGCTCAAAGGTCGACGTGTACATAATGTTTATTTGGGCAACTTTACGCTCAAGGTTATTTAACAACCACTTTATGCGGAAAGTCTATGTCAGGGCTATTTTACACCTAGTCTACTGCTTTACGCTCAGAGTACATTGGGGCAATTTTTATGCCCTATTCTTTCTGACCAATTTGGAACGTGGTTTGCCTATATGGTTTTCATGCCACACATCCCGAAGAACGTGTGTACATGCATCCTATTCTTAATGAAATGATGGAACACGTGTCAACGTATACAGAGGATGACTTTGGTCGTGGGTGGCGGTTATTAGCGTAAAGACGGAACTTTCGCTGAGTTTTTACGCACAAGAGCCCAAGTTTATAAATAGACTTATTTTTCTCACATAACACACAGAGACAGGAGGAGAGAAAACAGAGAGATTAGAACTCAGAGATTTTGATTCTCTAGAGCATTCTTCTTCAACCTTTCTTTCAGAACAGAGTAAAGCAAAGCAGGAAAGCATTCGGCCTTGCCATCAGTGCCCAAGTACGTCGATACCTTTCTGGTGACTTAGTTCTTCCAGTTGTTCAACTTCAAGCAGTGATCTTCATCATCATCGTATGGTCCAAGGAACAAAGTGATCATTTACAGATCAGACTTCCATAGCAATACTTTTCTAGAATCAAATTTGTACTTTGTGTACTTTTTCTCGTTTTATTTTCAAAAGCCAATTTTTCTGGCATTTTGTTAAGTGAAACAATAGTCTTGTTCTTGAGTATCTTTTCTCTCCGGTCCAATATAGACACGGGCCTCTCCTCATACGAAAGGTTGGTACCAACAACCAGTTCTGAATGGTCCAGGATATGGCTCGGGTCCGGGATGTACCGTCATAATTGGGACACATGGAATACATCATGCACCTCACTTAGCGACGGTGGAAGAGCGAGATGATAGGATACATCTTCTACTCGCTCTAGGACATCGAATGGCCCTATATACCTAGGACTAAGCTTTCCCCGTACGCCAAAGCGAATGACGCCGCGGTTAGGCGAGATCCTAAGGAATACATGGTCGTCGATAGCAAACTCTAAGGGACGCCGATGAGTATCGGCCCAACGGCGCTGGCGATCTTGGGCCACTCAAAGGCGATCTCTGACTTTTCTGACCACTTCAACTGTCTGGGCAATCATCTCTGGGCCAAGCATCTGCCTCTCTCCGATGTCGTCCCATGCTAGCGGGGATCTGCACTTCCTGCCATATAAGGCCTCGAAAGGTGTCATCTAGATACTGGCCTGGTAACTATTGTTGTAGGAGAATTCCACCAGGTGCAGGTGATCTTCCCATAAACCACCGAAGTCGAGTTTACATGACTGCAATATATCTTCAAGAGTCTGGATCGTGCGTTCCGACTGGCCATATGTCTTCGGGTGATAAGCTGAGCTGAACTGGAGGTGAGTTCCTAAACTCTCTTGCAAGCTGTGCCAAAAGTGTGACGTAAACCTTGAATCTCGGTCCGAGGTGATACTGACCGGCACCCCATGCATCCTGACTACCTGCCTGAGGTACATCTCTGCCAACTGAGCCGTCGACTGACCAACTCTGAACGGGAGAAAATGAGCCACCTTCGTGAGCCGATCTATTATAACCCAAATAGCATCTCTGCCAGTCGGGGATCTAGGTAATCCAGTCACGAAATCTATGGTTATGTGTTCCTATTTTCATTCTGGGATTGGTAAGGGTTGAAGAAGTCCAGCTGGCCTCTGATGTTCAGCCTTGACTTGTTGACAAACCAAACACCAAGAGACAAACCGGGCTATCTCCCTCTTTATGCCATTCTACCAAAAATGCTGATGAATGTCTCTATACATCTTCGTACCGTCGGGATGAATGGAATACTGCGAACTGTGAGCTTTTGCCATGACCTCATGTCTGATATCTCTACTAGGTACACAAAGACGAGTGCCGTGCTGAAGTGTACCATCTTCATGAATGCACAATTTTGGCCTTCTTCCTGCCTCACACTCTGCTCTGAGTCGCTGAATCTTGGAATCTGCTGACTGCGCCATCCGGATCCTCTCAACTATGCTGGACTGAACCTGTAGACTGGCCATCAATGCCACGCTGGAAGGGAGAACAACTTCTATACCCATCTTCTGAAGAGCGGCTAACAGCTCCGGTTGTGCTGTTAGGAAATAAACTCCGGATCTCCTGCTCAATGCATCTGCTACAACGTTGGCCTTCCCTGGGTGATACTGCAAGTCCATATCATAGTCTACCAGTAGCTCGAGCCATCTTCTCTGCCGCATGTTAAGGTCCTTCTTGGTGAAAACATACTTCAGGCTCTTGTGGTCGGTGAAGATCTCCACCCTATCTCTGTACAAGTAGTACCTCCACAACTTAAGTGCAAATACTACTGCTGCCAATTCCAAGTCGTGGGTCGGGTAATTTCTCTTATGATCACGAAGTTGTCGTGACGCATAAGCTATTACCTTCCCATGCTGCATCAGAACACATCCTAAATCTCTGCCCGAAGCATCATAATACACTGAGAATCCTCCGGTTCCATCTGGAAGCGTGAGAATAGGAGCCGTTATCAAACCTTGCTTCAACTTCTCAAATGATTCCTGACACTCTGCTGTCCAAGCAAACTGCACATCCTTGCGGGTCAACTGGGTCATCGGTGCCGAAATGCTTGCAAAATCTGAAACGAATCGCCGGTAGTAGCCGGCCAATCGAAGGAAGCTGCAAACCTCTACCACTGAGCTAGGTACTGACCATGTCTCGATAGCAACAATCTTCTGGGGATCCACTTCCACTCCACCTCGGGTAATGATGTGACCCAAGTACGAAATACGATCGAGCCAAAACTCGCATTTACTGAACTTGGCGTACAACTGGTGCTCTCTAAGTGTCCGAAGGACGATTCTGAGATGCTGTTCGTGCTCCGCTTCGCTCTTACTGTAGACTAGGATGTCATCTAGGAACACGATCATGAACTTGTCCAAGCAAGGCATAAAGATACGATTCATGAGGTCCATGTATACGGCTGGCGTATTGGTTGTTCCGAATGGCATAACAAGAAACTCCCAATGCCCATATCTAGACCGAAAAGCTGTCTTCGGGATGTCCTGCTCTCTGACTCTGATCTGGTGGTATCCCAACCGTAAGTCGATCTTCGAGAACACTGAAGCCCCCTTGAGCTGATCAAACAAGTCATCTATCCTCGGGAGAGGGTATTTGTTCTTGATTGTCACTGAGTTCAAGGTACGATAATCTACACAAAATCTAGACGTTCCATCCTTCTTCTTCACAAGAAGCATCGGGGCTCTCCAAGGCGATCCACTTGCACGAATGAATCCCTTCGTCCTGAGTTCTTCAATCATCTTGTACAAAATCTTCAACTCTGAAGGCGCCATCCTGTAGACTCGCTCTGATACTGGTGCTGTCCCGGGGATCAAGTCTATAGTGAACTTGATCTCTCTTTCTGGTGGCATTTCTGGAAGTTCCTCTGGGAAGACATCTGGAAACTCTTCAACTATCTGGGGTAACTGTACTGCTGCTACTGCCATCCGTAATATTGGGGAAGATGGTTCCACTGCGCCTCTGAAAAATGAAAACTCTGGCTCGCCTAGAATACTAAAGACAACCCTGCCAACATGGCAGTCTATCCTAGCATACTGGTTCCTCAACCAATCCATGCCTAAGACTACATCATAGTCTGCCATAGGAAACTCTATAAATCTAGCGGGAAACTCTCTACCACTAACTACGATCCGACACGAGGAAAACACTCGATCTACTCCCACAAGACCATTACCAGTAAGTATATTGAGTCTCACTGATAATGACTCGGGCTCCAATCCTATTCGTGTTGCAAATCTTGCAGACATGAATGAATGCGATGCACCAGAATCAAATAATACCGATGCTGGAGAGGAGTTGACGAGAATAGTACCTGCCACTACCTCACCAGGTGCAACCTCTTCTTCCATAGTCATCATCATTGCCTGACCTTGTCCTCTGGCTGCGGTTACCCTCTGCTGGAAACCTCTCTGCCTGTTCTGCACTTGAGCATGGGTGTATTGCTGCTGGTTCTACTGCTGAAATACCTGGGCCTGAGGCAACAACGGCCTCGGGTACTGCTGTTGCTGCATAGGTGCTGGTCCCCTAATCGACGGACTGGTTAGGTTAGAAGAGGACGAACTACCCCTATTCGGACAGGCTCCTATCTTGTGATCTGTCGCTCCACAAGTCAGGCACAATCCCTGCGCCCTGTGACAATCTGCCACCACGTGCCCTGGCTTCCCGCAATGAGAACATCCCATCGCGGAAGTCTGTTTCTGCTTCTGCTGCTATGGGTACGTCGGGGTTGAATGCTGAATCGACGTCACTGAGGCCGTCCGCCTCGGAGTTCCAATGGTCAAACCCCTTGCTGCCGGGGCTGGAGCTGATGATTGGTGCATCTGATTGTGGGACCGCTTCCTACCTCCGGTCCTATCCACGATCCTCTGGGAGGTATACTTGTGCCTCCTAGCTGCCCTCAATACTGTATCGAATGTCTGGTGCTCGAACTGCTCAACTACTAACAAGATCTCCAAATACAGCCCCTGCTAGAACCGCTGGGCCCAATCAAACTCGGTTGCCACTAAGGTGGGGCCAAACCTACTGAGTCTAGAAAACTCAGATGCATAACCGTCGACCGTCCTGTCTCCTTGCTTCAAGTTGGTAAACCTCGTCTGTAGGTCGTACCGAGCTACATCATCAAAATACTTCGTCTGGAATCTTTCTCTAAACACCGCCCAAGTAACCGATGCCGCTAATCCCAGGCCTGTACCGCCCACCAACTGCGAGCTAAGTCTAGCAACTGTAGGCGTACCACCGCCACTTTCTCATTCTCAGATGTCCTAGCTGCTTCCATAACCACCTTGGTATCCTAAAGCGAAGCGTCTGCGGCAATCGCATCTTTGCTGCCGTCAAAGAATGGAGGGTTCAAGCGCTTGAAGCTGTTGGCTGCGCTATTACCCTGATGACCTCCTCTGGTCAAAGCATCAGCCACCGCCTGGTGCAAGGCATCTCCGCGACGATCCTGGAAATCTAACAGGGACCTGATGAGACCCACCAAAGTTCCATCATCAAGCTCTGCAGGTTGGACGGGCTGAATTGGTGGTTCTCCTCCGGTAGGCACAACTCTGGAGGCTACTCCTGAATGCTGCGCTTGATCTCCAGGTTGCGGCTGGTCTACGGGAGGTGCTCCGCCTTGGTAATCGGCAGGTCCAGGAACAATTCTGCTGAAGAAGACGACAAAGAAAACAATAAGGAAGGACCAGGACGGATCAACGATACAAGCATGTGATCAGGTCAAAATTCTCAGGGATTTGAAGATACGAGCAGATCAAGGACGAATACTTATTGAGACATCTATTTGGTAAACCCTCACATTCTTGAATGCCAAGACCTGTATGGGCCACCACTTAAACCATGTAACGCCTCAGAACCAGAATACTGAAGAGCGAAGGCGTACATAGCCAGCTACGTATATTGAAATGGAATCCACCTCGCTATACGGTCACGGCTGTCAAGATATGAGGGTTTACTACAAGCCAATGGTCTCTTAAGGTCAAGCCTATTGTCTCAATCTCAAGCAAGTGATATAGTTACAAGATGTTAGACCACCAAATATACAATAAAAGGCATCCCAAATATTACATATTCAGCTGATCATGAAGCTAGTCATACAAAATGCGAAGACTAGCAAGAGTTTAGTCATACATGATCAACCCTAGGATTTGTTAATCATGTTTATAGCCCGTAGGCAGACAATAAGTAAATATGCATCGAGCAAACAGGGGCTCGTCGGCTAAACGCCTCGAAAGAATAATTTTACAATGTAGTGAGCGAAACGAAATGGAGAACCCACTCGTAGCCCGGGTTCCTTCTAGTCGCCACCATCGAGCTAAAGGTTCGGTAGATCCTCGGGTGCTGCTCCGAAATCTAGCCACACAAAACCAGCTGGGTCAAACCCCAGAAAGAGCAAGTGCCACAAGGAGGCCACGAAATAAAAACAAAAGCCAGCATATCAGAACATAAGGAATAGAAGAAAAGTACAAGTAATAAAGAGTACAACAGGACAATAAACGACTAGGGACGTGGAACCATTCCGGGAGCCAGGTTACAACCCTTAAACCAAACAAGGACCGGGGTTGTAACTCTTCTCCTGAATAGCACTTTGTCTCTACCCATTTATAGTTAAAGATAAGTAAAATAATCATGTTCAGGGGTAACCAGGTACTGGGACTAGATGAGACTTAGACAAGGCTGGACACCATCCATTCACAATCGGCCAAGCAAATACTGCGGCTTACTACTTAACTAACTAGGGTTATCACAAGTCTAATTACTAACAAGATGAAAGTGAGAATTTCCCAGTCTCAAGCCCTGCAGACTATCCAGTTATCCTTCTGCGGGTTAAGAGTATGGTTGGGTACATTGCCCGGGAGACAATGTACCCTTAGGTGACTTAGAGGGTACAACACATGACAGTGTGCTAGAAATGTGCCCTACTCGCCGGTAGGCTACAAGTCCATTAAAGCGCCCAGATAACGAGATCGCCTGTGACAGGGAATTCTCTATGAACTATGGTTTGATCTAGTCATTAGCCTAGTCCATATTAAGTGCGAATCCCTGACCGTAGTAACCAGGGAGTCACGTCCTAGACATGATGCGAGACAAGACAAGACAAGTGGATTGCACAAGCAGTAAAATGAACACCCACAGTGTCAGAGTTGGTTATATGAGTCGAGTTACCCATCGTAACAACATCAATTATCAAGTCAAGTTACAAGTCAGGAGTGTGCCGCTACGGGCCACTACCAAGTTATTCGGTTACAGAGATTAATTATGAATCACAGGTTACAAGTTAAGTGCGCGCCCCATCGGGTCACTGCAAAGAAGATATGAAAGTACTAGGATCATAAATCACAGAAATCACGAAAACCGTACTAGTCATAAGAAAAACACCAAAAATTGTGACAGGTCGTGTTGGGTCAAGACAGTCGTGTTGTGTGGAACATGACCTCAGAATTCTAAACCACAAAGGAGAAGCCAAGCCTAAGGAAAATACAACCAAACTACCATGGGCAAATAGGTTGCGCTGAGGTTCCTGGGGTCAGGTTGTGCTAGGGTCGGATTGCGCTGGGGTCGAAGTGCGCTAGGGTCGAGCTGCGCTGGGGTCGAACTGCGCTAGGGTTGAGCTGCGCTGGGGTCGAACTGCGCTAGGGTTGGGTTGCGCTAGGAAGTGAGCGGCGACTGGCACTGGCCAAGTTGCGTCGGAGCCAAGCTGCGCCAGAGCCAAGTGCACCAAGGGAGGGGAGGCGCTGGAGCTAAGGAGCACCAGCGAGAAGGGGACGCGGTTCGCCAAAGGGCGCCGAGCGCGGGTTAGCCCAGCGCTAAAGAGCGCTGGCCGAGGAAGGGTTCGCGCAGTTCAGCCCAGCGCTAAAGAGCGCTGGCCGAGATCATCTTCTCCAGCAAGGATGAGAAAAGAAACCCTAAGAACACCAAAAACTCCAAGCTTCATAACTTAGCCAAATCAAAACGAAATTTAGATTTTCAAAGTTCTAACTTGTGTAAATTGAATTCTCTTCCACATGGAAGCCTCAAAACAAGCAAAAATCTAAGTTTAATAGATCAAAACCAAGAAATCCAAAAATGGGTAAAACTTAGATCTAGAAAAATAGAAATCCCAAATCATAAAATGCCAAGTTCTAATGTGGTTCAATATGGCCTAATCTAACTAATGGACAAATAAAATAGGGTTCCTCTTTGGTGGCAAGGTGCACTTGCCAATGGAGGTTGGGTGTTGTGTGGAGGAAGGAAGAAGAAGATAGAGAAAATAAATGGAAGAGTAATGAGGAGAGAGAAAAGTTAGGTGGGGTTTAATGAGGGAGGGTGTGTTGTGTTGAGGGTGGAGGTTAACTAAGGGTAGTCCAATGCAAACCAAACCAAACCAAACCAAATCCTTCTCCACAAGGAATAAAACCACGCCAGGTCAAAACCCAACTTACAAAAAAAACCAAAGTCCGCAAGTCGAGCCAAAATACCATTTCAGGCCAAAATCCGAGAAAATAAAATACAAGTCCGAAATACATATAAGCCTACTCAAAATACATATTCCGAAATACGGGCATTACAACTATCGTTTGGACGAGAATAAGGGAGACTTAGAATGTATGTCGATAGAGACGCTACTTGAACAACGCTAAAATGAACACGAAAAATGGTTCTTAGATTTGAGGAATGGGCGAACACACAATTGAACATGTCGATTGGGAATCGAATGACCTTTTAAGGAATTGTAGAATGACTTGACTCCGAGTGGTGTATGCGATAGCTTCGAAAAAGAATAAGAGTGAGTGTCGACGACTAGTCGAGTGGCTCGAACCCTGAGTGGTGTATGGACGTCATAGAAATTGTTCGAGCAAGACTAAAGGATTTACGGATAGTGCGAGTATGCCGGCAAGCGATGATATCGCGCAAAGTCTTAGAACGAGTAACGCTTAGTTGGTTGCGACTTTGAGAGTCTGAAACGAGATATTATTCGAAAGAAATATGAATGTGTAGTACAAGTACAAAACAAGTTGAATAGAGATTCGGAACGATGAAACGAGTGGAGGTCTTGGTTGAGGAAACGTAGTGGATCGTGCATACAATTTTGAATTTAGTCGAATGGATTGAAACTTGAGTTAAGACGAAATACTCAGATGAAACCGAAGTTAGCACGATTGGAAGATAGCGTGCATGAAAAACGTTGGTTTGAAGATACGAGAATGACTAAGATATTGCTCGATGACGAGTTAGCACGAGACAATGTTAATTGAGGAATTAAGTTGCCCGACTCGAAATTCGTTGCAAAAAGAAAGATCTTCAGGTCATGTACATCATCGATGTTATTGAGGCGTATCAAAGATCGATGTACGATAACTCGGGGGTACTCTGATTCGATGAATGATGATCGTGTTAGGAGTTATTATTTCAAAGGATGCTTCGTTGGAGATTTTGATAGGAATGAACGTTTGGATGAAGAAGGGAAGTGACTTGCTTGTTCGGTGATAACCACAACGACAACGATCTTGTCTTGCGCGAGCGCAACTCCAGCCTCGCACATGTGTCACGTCAGATTTGGGACGATCATTCTGCGTGAGCGTTGGTATGGTGATTCATGTCCAGCGGGAATGATCGAACTCGAAATACCTTGATATGACAATTTTGATTGCTTCGACTTGTGGTTTGAAGCGAAGGCGAATTGGAGGATTGATCGGACTTATGATGGACAATGAAGTAAAGTTGAGGATTGAGTAGGCCCAATCTGCGTATCAAAAATGAGTAAGTCTAGACGCAACGCAAGAATTACGTCCCGATGAGGACGATCATTCTGCGGGAATGTTGACATGGTGATTCATGTCCGTCGTAGATAATCAGACTTGCGTGAGATCGGGGCACGACATATTGCAAGGCTAGACGACCTTGTGATCGACTACGTGAATTGGATAGGATAGATATGTGGATTGTATCAAACACACTTGAAGAGATAGACTACGATAATTGCTAGTACGGACACACGATAATAACATGTCAAGGATTTCGTTGATGATAACCTATCATAGGATGACTTTCCTAAACGAGCTCGGACTTGGAATGGAGAATATGTTGATGCGAATAGGGTGAACGCTGCTTGATGTTTAGAAATTTGAGTGAAGCAAATTTGGGTAGAAACTCCCGTACGAACGAACAAAATGGTTTGACCATAGGATTGGGGCGAGCGTCGTGCAATGACTTTGCACAATGAACCGAGAACTTGACTTGTACCTATGACCTGGCGAGATGACCTAGCAGATAGGCGGATGACCCTATGCTGAGTGATTGAACCTGTATGATTTACGGTATCGCTGGACGGATGATAGACTTTGGGCAATAAGACTTAGAGTAGGATAGAGAACTGGGAGTGTGCGTGAACGACGACAAGATTGGCCCCAAACAAAGTGAGCAATAGGAATGGATGATGCGCAAGTAAAGTTAGGATAAAGAATCGAATCATTGATAGGAAGACGTACTCGATGATAGTGCAATACTTGCTCTTGAATCGCACATAAATTACTTAGACTTGGTCGACCCTGCTAAGAAGAAATCGTATTGATTTCGTTGATAAGAGCACTTGAGAAGCGAATCGAATCATCTCGAGGACCGAGATAAACGATAGTGATACACACAAGAGTTCGATTTTAATCGAAGTAAAAGTAAAACGATCGACAAATCGAAACTATCACGAGTAGCTTGTCCGACTTTGCTAATCGCTAAGCTTGGTTGAAATGTACGTATTCGGGGGATGCCTTGAATATGTGCACGATCCAAACTTAGCGATATGATGAACTCGAATGCAGCTGCAAGTTGATGTTGAGATGCATATGAACGAATGAGTGAGTTTGCCTCAGCTTACGACTCTCGTGTTTAACGGATTATAGCGTACCTCGTGCGACCATTTCAGTCCCATGACATGTCAAAATAGCAACCAAATTGAAGAAATACGGCAATTGAATAAGTACCATCAACTCTAAAATGAGTGAAACGTAATTCAATAAAATTGACCAAACGTATGCAACACAAAACTTGGGAAGGATAATCGAGTATAGTTCGATGCCATCGAGCGATAAAGTCATTCGATAGAAATTGTCTAAGATACGTACACGACATGAGTTAGGGAACGGTAGGATGACCTACACTCAGGAAGTCTCGAGGACGAGACTTGTTTTGAGTGGTGTATTATGTAATGACCCGATTCACCCTAGTGGAACGTCGATTCAAACGGCAAGTGCAACGACTCAAACGAGCCATCGACCCGAAGAGTTGGCATCGATCTGATGAAGAATCGATGCAAGCTTACATTGGCCCGTCAAAGATGAATCCGAACTTACACTTTCAAAGGTGCGCTCGGAGTATCGCTCTGTCACGACCCGCACCCAGTGTAAGGGCACGAGAAGTAACAAACGCCTAGCCTACGTCGCAGTGTCGGTGGTAGAACGTTGTCCTGAGTCACAATATCTAACACAGTCTAAAATAAGCTCCGAATGGAGAGTAATAATGAGTAACTCAATCACAATACTAAGATGGAATAGAAGAATGAATGTCAAGAGAGTCACAGATGAATAAAAGTCTTGGTGTAAACCACCTATATAAATCTCAAGTTCAACTCATAAAGTCTCAAACAGAAATACAAATAAAGTACTAAGTCTCAGCTAGACTATAGGCAAATTCTCAGTGACTGTGGGATCCTTCTGAGGGTCCACATCGCCAGTGTCATCTAAGCCCATGCCATAATAGGTAGGACAGTACTCCTCATCAATACCTGTAAAATTTTCAACATGCCCAGTCAGGACGGAACGAGCACATATCTCTCACAACAGTTCATAGCAGGAATGGACATATAAAGCAAGCTAAAGAAAACTATACATGAATCGTTGTAAAGGAAAATCAACAAGAGAGAGAGACTATAAATGAGATGTAATATGATAAATAAAGAAATATAACCTTCTACGTGAATCAGAGCATGAATTGGTTATGTAAACGGTCTGGGTTGCACATGGATACAGCTATGGAGTGCACATGGATACAACTACTGGGGATAATGATCACATAACCAACTACACTCTCCATGCCCCCAATCAATACACAAGGATCAATGCATGTTATGTTATTGCACATGGATATCAACTACTGTATACATGGAGCTCATATGGTCATGAGTGTACATGAATAACATATGAGTGCACATGGATAAATATGAATACATGGAGTACATGATGGCCTTGATAAAGTACATGAACATGACATACTCGATGTATCCGAGGGGATAACATCGCATAAAAAGATCCATAGGGTACTAATCCGTGTGAACATCGTGTCAGCATCAAGTATACTAGTCTATAACAAGAGAACATATCCAAAAAAGTATGAAAAGATCAGAGAATGTACTCGCCTGGCAAATCGAACTGCTGATGATGAGGTGTAACTAAACTGGGGCAATGTAAACCTATTTAAAATACACACAGGTCACAACCAAGTCCATAATATCAAAAGACAAATCAAATCTGCCGGCCAATTCGACTAAACTAAGCTCGAAATGACAAATCAAATCTGTCCTAGGGCTCCTATAGTCATATACACAACTACAATCTAGTCTAAGAGAATTAACAAGCTTAAATATATATATACATATAGGTATATACACACATGTATATATACAATACAAGTCAACCTTAAATCTATCAAAAGATGGTGTGTGTGTGTGTGTGTCCTGGAGCTTACTGAAATGGGGTAAATCTGAGATTAAAAATAGTAAAACATACCCATGGTGTATCACAATTAACATATTATTTATATACTTATATACAAAATAAGGAAACTACATATTTATATATATATCTATATACACAACGCTCAAAAGGAAAGATTCGCAATGGTTTTGAAATAATTTGAGAATCGAAAATCTGAAAATTAATCCCCTCGACCCATTCTCAATGCATATGAACTTAGCAATGGGTTTCAACGGGGTTATATATATATATAATTAAATATATGCATAAAACTATATATAGAAAGCACATATACACATAATTGATGGAAAATTATGAAATAAAACCAAAACTTGGTTCCCACATATCCGAAAACTCACATAAGTCCTGAAAAGTCAGATTTTATAACGTAATATACTTGAAATCAAAATATCGTAATTAACTCAAAATCGAAATATAATATAAATCTCAATTTTCTCCAATTCAATGAAAACCCAATTATGCATTGAAAAACACAAACAAATAAGTGATGATTCTGCGGATCACTTTCCACAAGTTCTAATTATCATATATGAACTAACAATTCAGAAAATACGGACTAAAAGTCAAAGGATCGAAAAATCACATTTCTATTCAAAACTTTGACCCCGAAGAACTCAATTTTGACAAAACGACTCAAAACGCAAAATACACCAAATCAACCCACGAAACTCAGCATACACGCTTGTCTCAACCTATGTTGCTTGGGTACTCTCAGGTTAGAAATCGTGTCCGTGTTGTGTCCACAGAACGCGTATCGGAATTTCCCGATACCGCGTGGTACGCGTGCGTTATCGCTCGTTTGAGCACCGCACACGCAACAAAATGCCACATGCTCGTGCACGTAGCTGGGGGGTCCTTGGGGTAGGTCTAGGACACAACGACATGGCAACACACTGCCCGAAATAGCGTACGCATACCCACGCACCCGCGCGGCCTGCTGCGCGCGCGCGCGCCCGCGCGTGCCCTCGTGTACGCGGTTCGTTGCTCGTGGCTCGCTCGTCGGGCCACGCCGCGACTTAGGATTCTCCCTACGTGTCTTCTAGGTATAGGTCGACATGTCCTGGGTCCTGGAACAGGTCTTCGCTGCGTCGTGTGCGTGCATGAAGTCCGTCTCCGCAACAAAAATTAGCCCGAGTGCAAAGTGTGGCTGACCAGTGCACGTACGATTTCTCCGCGCTCGCTCAACGAAACGGCGTAAAATTTTACGGGCATATGGGCAGAGGTTTCCCCTATGTGCTCGTAAAATTTCACGTAAAACAGAGCTCTGTGTGTCGAGTTATGATGCACAGACTGCAGGACGTGCACGGGACCGTGCACGAGATCTCGTGCACGCGTGTCCGTGTCCGAAACATCGCTGAAAAGTCATCGATTTCCAATACGTCTTCACGAAAGTTTATTGAAATGATATTATCTAAACATCCATGAAGACAGAATCAGAAAACAGCAACTTTCAATCCTAAGCGGTATTTCGTCGAACACGTGTTGTAAGGGACCGACACGGGCTCGATACCTCCGTCAAACGGAGTCGAAATCTCACGAAATTTCGTGGCCAAAGCTAGGGCACCTATATGGATGCAAAAATGAAGAAAAAACTAGATTTTCAATGGTAGATTAGGGTTTTACTGATTGAGTGTCAAAACTCAATGATCGGGGCTCCTCGGTTGTCGTGTCGGCCGATTTTCTTCTAGCAAAACCTTCCGTCTCCACTCCAGAAATGCTCCAGCAGATCCTCCTCTCCTCAACGAGCGCAACGGAGTTCGTTTGGGAAGAAACGGACTCCGGATGAAGGAATTATGAGTTTTGGAGAGATGGATCTTTTAGGGTTTCTTTGTGGAGGCTACAAACTACAAATGAATGCAACCAAAGGAGGGGGTACTGCTATTTTGGGCGGCCAAGGGGGTCTATTAGGATTAGGGTTTCACTTGGGACAACTCTTTCTCAAGTAGAAATGGGCCCAAGTCGAAAAGCTCAAAGGCCACATGCAAAAAGGCTAATTAAATAATGAAAGCCTAAAAAATAATCTAATGCACCAATTACATTCTAAAAATGAAAAATAATAATTTTAATGCATGGTTAGGCCCCTATACATGTCCACTAAGGTTAAACCGGTTGCTAGCACAACACAAGTCAATATATTCAGAAAATCACAGAAAGGCCAAAATGGCTAAAAATCAATTAATCACTCTAAAAATTTACTAAAAAAAATCTAAATTAATTCTAATAATAATAAATCTAATTTCTAATATAGCATTAAGGTTCTAGGTCATGATTGGCTAAGGTCAAACTACCAAGTCATCAGTCTACAATCAATCAAATCATACTGCAATCAATCTAATTAATAAATAGATAAAAATTCTAATTAAAAATCATAAAAATTCAAATAAATCACAATTACTAAAATACCCTTGAAATTGAAAAGTGAGTGTGACAAATCTATCCTCCTTAAAATAATTTCGTCCTCGAAATTAAGATGATCCTACCCTTCTAGGTTAAAATCCCCAACAATCATGGTCTTAAGAAAGCTTATCTAAATCATGTAGTTGGAAAGATACCATACATAATTATGGCAGGTAATCAGTCTGGGGTCTCATCTAGCCATTATAGTCATACTAGATCAAAAGTAGTCATAAGATATCAAGCATACAAACATTATGGTAGGGTGCAGTAATCATCAAGATAGGATAGGGTATGGGTCAAGAACTCACCTCCAGTAGGTCTGGTAGCTGAAACTCTCTCCCGGAGGTAGGCCTCGACTAGGGGCAAGTGTAGTAGGACAATCTCGTATCTTGTGTGCAGCTGACCCACAAAATAGGCATAATCCTAGTCTCTTCCTACAGTCCTTCCATACGTGCCCAAGCTTCTTATAGAAAGCACAGGTAGGCACCCACTCAACTGGTCTCTGCTGGACAGGAATCTGAAGTGGATAGGCTGGTCTAGGCTGAAAGCTGGGGTACTCCTGAGGCTCTGGGTATAAACTGCACCTCGCTCTCTTGGGACTAGGCTCCTCTCTCGAATGCATGTAATCCCATAACAGTTGAAAACTGAGACTCTGCTCTCTCATAAGCTCGGCCTGAAGTCTCTGTACCTCCTACACATCCTAAAGGAGTTTGTAAATACGAGCTCCATCAGGAATAGCATGGGGTACCACTCCGGGAGACAAAGGAAGGCCCTCAGTCTCCGGCTGAACTGCAGCTCTCTCCTGCAGGATAGGAGATAGAGAAAAACTCTCCGATGAGGCTACTAACACCTCCTGAGCAATAGAAGGGGGAAGAACAATCTCGGTCTCATCTGGAATTACAGCTGTGCACTGGGGACAGACTCTGGTCATGGGTGCCATTCTGGAAAAGATAAGGGAAAATAATAAATCATCGGGTTGTAAGGCAGACTATCATCCTATATAAAAACTGGTGATAGAAAAAACAACTGAAATTAACTATAAAGCATTAATATTCTAAAGATGATCAAAATCGAAAGTTTAAAGCACGACTGTCAATAACACTGAAATCCAAGCACACACAATATATATATATATATATATATATATATATATATATATATAAGAAATTTTAGTCTCGATATGATCTAAGTTGATCCAATCCAGGATGAATCGAGGTTTGGGCAAGATGGAGAACGAGGTCATTGAAGTCTAGGCACGAGTATCCAAGGCTTGAAATCCATGTCGTAATTGAATTAATTCAATTGAATAAGGTTCCAAACATTGGATGATAAGGGAATGACCAACTCGACTGGTCGCGATCGAGGGCTTAGAATTTAATACTATTGAAATCCTAAAGGATACTGTAAGGATATAGAAATAAGTCAATATCCTCCTTTTGATAAGAAAGCTAAACGTGATACCCTGGGTTGACCTATTAAGTACAGTGCCTTGTCTTTCTGATATGTGTGAAAGACAAAAGCAAAAAGAGTTCAAAGATGACGCTATTGAGTATAATACGTGGTTCATAGACGACGAAAATAATTCAAGAAGAATTGCCAAACTGTCGTGGATGAGACATATGCCCTAGAGTCATCCACGTAGAGTAATATATGAAAGCGAACCAAAGTGCACTAGGGTGATCAGACCATCATACACCAGTTCTGATTAGACAATATGTTAGTGGGTCGACCCAATAAAATATGTTATGATCAAGCTCAAAAAAGAGATAAGCTTGCAAAACTAAGGCTAAATTAGCAACATAAGGTAATCAAAATATAAGTAAGGGAGGTAATAATGAAGAAGAAAAATAGTCCAAGATCATTAACTCAGCTGGTCAAGCAATCAAGATAAGGTACAAGGTTAAGCATTTAAGGAACAAGAAGAACACCATCCCATGTCGGGTCGAAAGAATTGAGTCATGGTTGGATCTCGAATTTAAGTCAAAAAGTAATTTAGTATCATGGTAAGGGTTCAAGAGGTGACAACCAATACAAGAATAAAGGAAATCAAGTTGAAGCATGAGGTAAATTTAATTAATAATCCAGTAAAATAATTTAGGGACACGGTTCTAAAGGCGAATACTGTTAAGGAACGATCAAATACAAACGGTTAGAAGGTCACAATAAAAGATCTAGATTTGAGGGAAGGTTGAGTAAGTTAAGATTGAGATACAGTCCCATAGTTTGGCAGACGACTAACAACACTGGAGTATATACTACTATCATAGTCATGAGTGATATGGCTATTAGTGTGGAACACTTCTATCTCATTAAGGTTACCTTGGTGGCCTACCATTACATTCCTTTAAAAAAAGGAAATTTCGAAATAACTACCTCAATTTGTATTCCCTCCAAGCCTTCCAATCTAATCACGACTAACATTTAAATCCCTTTCATAAATCTCATAGTAATTTTTATCACGTTACTACTAACCTTTCCAAAATTTAACATTTCAATCCAACTTTAAACTCCAGAGTTAATGAATCATGAATCCATAAAATTCTATATCACTTCATAACTTTTTTTAAAAAACTCCCAATTTGTCTCAAATAATCCTTAAAATAGATACTCAGCATATCACGACAATCTAGCATTACAACTCAGTATTTTAACGCACTTATCAACCATAATTTCTCTTTCTAAGTCATTGAAACATAATCACTACTTCTTAAACCAAAATCTAAATAGATTTTTAAATCTTCAATCAATTGACACGATTCCAAATTTGAGAGATTTTTTTTCCAAAACAATCATTTTCATATCTTCCCAATATTTTAAACCAAATTTTAATATTATTGCTTCCGCTTAAATTGAAATCCATAAACATATACATCACAACATGTATGACTCAATTTAATAGTTCATACTGCCATCCCCTTTTTTTATCATTATCAAACCAATCTATTTACGTTCAAAGATGTATAATCATAATCCAATAATTCATAAATCACATCAATTCCTAAAATCGATTTATATAGATTCTAACTATTTTTCCTCCAGTATCAAAATATAATTTTACAATCCTCTGATGATTACTACTTAGAATCTCAAGATAAATTTCCTTGGTAATATTCCAACTTACAAACTACTAATCATTAAATCATCCATTTAGAAAAATGCCCTCATAACTTAGTCAAAGTCTCCGTGTATTCCAATTCCTTAATGTAATCCTTCTGGCCATGTGTTTGACCAATGAGTATATAGCAGTATTGCCATCTTCCTAACCATTATTAAACACAAGAAAGTAAGGGTATTGGTGAAAAGAGTTCAAACAAGATGCCAGAATCAAGGGAGGAAAGTGGATTAAAATAAAGGAAAGAAAATCTAAATCGAAGCTCACAATGAGATTCTCAAGGGTCGTCCCAGGAATCTCTCAGAAAATTCTAATAATGATTGAGTTTTCTCTCATTCTAATACCTTACTTCCTATACTCTATAGCAGGCTCGTAGTAGTACAACTAAATTGTCGTACTATCACGACATCGCACTAATGCGAATCTGGTCCTGCATGGACCGGAGGCATAAAATCGTGTCTCCTTAACTATCTTGAAGACAGATCGAACAAGGAATCAATTACTGAAAAGAAGCAAAATCATCAAAGGAGGACAGTTGTTTCTAAAATGAGATAATTAACAGCAAGAATTGATAAGAATTTTCCTAATACGATTGAGTACCTTAACTTATCCTATATCCTACTGCAGGCTGTAATGATACTCTAGTTCGAGTACCAGTACGAATCACACTAGTTGTGATTGGGACCTGCATGGGCCACCACTAAAAATGTGTCACGACCCGCACCCAGTGTAAGGGCACGAGAAGTAATGAACGCCCAGCCTACGTCGCAATGTCGGCTGTAGAACGCTGTCCTGAGTCACAATATCTAACACAGTCTAAAATAAGCTCCGAATGGAGAGTAATAATGAGTAACTCAATCACAATACTAAGATGGAATAGAAGAATGAATGTCAAGAGAGTCACAGATGAATAAAAGTCTTGGTGTAAACCACCAGTATAAATCTCAAGTTCAACTCATAAAGTCTCAAGCAGAAATACAAATAAAGTACTAAGTCTCAGCTAGACTATAGACAAATCCTCAGCGACTGTGGGATCCTCATGAGGGTCCACGTCGCCAGTGTCATCTAAGCCAATGCCATAATAGGTAGGACAGTACTCCTCATCAATACCTATAAAATTTTTAACATGTCCAGTCAGGACGGAACGAGCACATATCTCTCACAACAGTGAATGGACATATAAAGCAAGCTATAGAAAACTATACATGAATCGCTGTAAATGAAAATCAACAAGAGAGAGAGACTTTAAATGAGATGTAATATGATAAATAAAGAAATATAACCTTCTACGTGAATCAGAGCATGAATTGGTTATATAAACGGTCTCGGTTGCACATGGATACAGCTATGGAGTGCACATGGATACAACTACTGGGGATAATGATCACATAACCAACTACACTCTCCCTGCCCCCAATCAATACACAAGGATCAATACATGTTATGTTATTGCACATGGATATCAACTACTGTATACATGGAGCTCATATGGTCATGAGTGTACATGAATAACATATGTGTGCACATGGATAAATATGAATACATGGAGTACATGATGGCCATGATAAAGTACATGAACATGACATACTCGATGTATACGAGGGGATAACATCGCATAAAAAGATCCATAGGGTACTAATCCGTGTGAACATCGTGTCAGCATCAAGTATACTAGTCTATAACAAGAGAACATATCCAAAGAAGTATGAAAAGATCAGAGAATATACTCGCCTGGCAAATCGAATTGCTGATGATGAGGTGTAACTAAACTGGGGCAATGTAAACCTATTTAAAATACACACAGGTCACAACCAAGTCCACAATATCAAAAGAAATAGCTACAATGCAAGACTACATGCTTCTAGGTCCATTTTGGTCAAAGTCAACCCTTGGTCAACTCTAGTCAAACCTGGTCAACGCTGGTCAAACCTGGTCAAACCTGGGTCAACTAGTCCATCTACTAATTTCTAGGTCATACACAAAATTCTAGGTCATTTGGAGTTC
The DNA here is from genome assembly GCA_029216955.1 of Iris pallida. Lineage (NCBI taxonomy): Eukaryota > Viridiplantae > Streptophyta > Magnoliopsida > Asparagales > Iridaceae > Iris > Iris pallida. The sequence continues at coordinate 1,778,116 of JANAVB010003599.1, read as the reverse complement.
GTTTGAGTTGAATTGGATCAAGTTTGACTCAAAGTTGACTTTTGTCAATTTGGTCAACTTGCCGGCCAATTCGACTAAACTAAGCTCGAAATGACAAATCAAATCTGTCCTAGGGCTCCTATAGTCATATACACAACTACAATCGAATCTAAGAGAATTAACAAGCTTATATATATATATATATATATATATATATATATATATATATATATATTTCTTTTATATATATATATATATATATATATATATATATATATATATATATATATATATATATATATATATATATATACAATACAAGTCAACCTTAAATCTATCAAAAGATGGTGTGTGTGTGTGTGTGTGTGTGTGCGTCCTAGAGCTTACTGAAATAGGGTAAATCTGAGGTTAAAAACAGTAAAACATACCCATGGTTTATCACAATTTAACATATTATTTATATACTTATATACAAAATAAGGAAACTACATATTTATATATATATATCTATATACACAACGCTCAAAAGGAAAGATTCGCAATGGTTTTGAAATAATTTGATAATCGAAAATCTGGAAATTAATCCCCTCGACCCATTCTCAATGCATATGAACTTAGCAATGGGTTTCAACGGGGTTCTATATATATAATTAAATATATGCATAAAACTATATATAGAAAGCACATATACACATAATTGATGGAAAATTATGAAATAAAACCAAAACTTGGTTCCCACATATCCGAAAACTCACATAAGTCCTGAAAACTCAGATTTTATAACCTAATATACTTGAAATCAAAATATCGCAGTTAACTCAAAAAACAAAATATTATATAAATCTCAATTTTCTCCAATTCAATGAAAACCCAATTATGCATTGAAAAACACAAACAAATAGGTGATGATTCCGCGGATCACTTTCCACAAGTTCTAATTATCATATATGAACTAACAATTCAGAAAATATGGACTAAAAGTCAAATGATCGAAAAATCACATTTCTATTCAAAACTTTGAACCCGAAGAACCACTACTAAAATGTCATCTAATAGCGACGTAATTTAGCGACGGCAGGAAATTACGTCGCTATTAGCGACAACTTTATAAACACGTCGCAAAACGTCGCTGCCTAGCGACGTTCTGCGACAGGAGTTTCCTACGTCGCTGAATAGCGACGTTTCGCGACTAATTATAAGTATATGTCGCCATTTTGGCGACGTTTAGCGACGTCTACATGTGACGTCGCTAAGTTATTTTACTTAGGACACGTCGCTGCCTTCTTTACCCCTCACTCTCACTCGAAAACTTTTAATTTCCCCCCACCCCCCCGGCGACTCCCTTTCCCTCTGTCACTGCCCTCCCCCCCGGCGACCCCCTCCCCCCCGGCAACCCCCTCCCCCTCCGGCGAGCTCCTCCTCCTCGAGATCCTCCTCCTCCAGCTCCTCCTCCCCCAATCCGAGTCCTCTTTCTCAGGTAAACCCTAACCTAACTCCTCTCCTTCCTCCTCCTCTCCTACGGACACACACACACACGGCCACACGGACACACGGACACACATCATGTCCCCAAAGAGTTTGGGTTATTTTTGGACACATTATGTCGAGTATTTGGACACACGGACACACTTGACACTGTGACACATGTTCACAGACCCTCATGCACTCTTTCGCTCACTCCTTACATGTAGCTCACCGAACCCCCTTTCATGTCAGATTGTTATTTTGTAATTAGATATATGGTTTGGGTTTTAGCTCTGTATGAGTTTAGTTTTATAGATGTGAAGGATATTGGGGAGTATTGATGTTGATATGTATATATATATATATATATATATATATATATATATATATAGAAAAAAAAATATATATATATATATATATATAGTGATGCATGGGTTTGCTTTGTTCAGATTTCAGAGTGTTAGTTGGGGGTTTGGGTTATAGATATAGTATCTGTTAGTTGGGGTTAACCTAGATCCTGAGAACACATGGTGATATCTCAGTTTTCTGAGAATGGGTTATTGAGTATGTTAAATGAGAAATGTATCAGCCATTGTAGTGGAAGTTAATGAGACATGGCTCAGTCCTATTTCATTTTGTCCATCCCCTATATGACAAGTCCCTGCCTATTAGTTGCTCAATATCTTACTTAGAACTCGTGCCATATTTTAGTTCATGGTTCAGTCTCGTTAAGGATGGGGGATTAGTCACATGTTCAGCCTTGGTACTCCTAGTTTAGTCTTTTGGTAATGTTCAACTATAGGTTACATCTTTGTGTCAATAATTTGAGAAGGGGGCTCTCTCTCTATCTAATGCATAGCTAGTGCAGGGGTAAGTTGCCTGTGGTTAGGAGATACATGTATGAGAGTATAGTGAAGGTAAGAGTTAGCTTGGGAATGTTTGTGGATAGGTAAGAAATAGTGTGTGAGTGTGTGTCCTAAGTTAGGCTTGATGTCAGGCTTGTGCATTGTTTTGGTTTGATAGATGAGGGCTTGTAAATGGTAGTTGATAGTGAATTAGAGTGTGTACAGATGGTGAGTTTGACTGTTATATATATCTATGTATATATGATATAGGTGATATATATGTGATATGGTATAGACTATATGGTAACCATAGGATAACCTAGTCTATGGTTAGTTATGAGATAGCCTATAGAGTTTGACCCAAAGTTGACTTTGACCTATATTGACCTAGAATCATGTAGATTGCATTGTAAACTTCATTATTACCTTTTGAACACATCTTAACCTATATTTCTCTAAATAGGACATTGTGACTCCGGTTCAGACATCTGATATTCATCAGTCTTTCAGGGTATCATGCGAGTACATTCTCTGATAGTTCTTTCATTTACTTGTCGATTACTGTATGTCAGTTCTAGTTAGTTCTATTTGATTCTCATTACTGGATATAAGTTTAAATATAGTTTAATATTAGATAAAATTTTATTAAAATCTGTTCTTTCGATATTTGGTATCGGTCGGTATTTGGTATCGGTCGGTATCGGATCGGAACATGCCAAACCGTATCGGTATCGGCCGTATCGGATCGGTATCGGCCGATACTTTAAACCATGGTTGTCACATTAAGGGTCTTTGAGAAGGTGACATGTTGTGAAAAGATATATCCTTATAGTTCTCCTACGTAATGTTAAAGAAAATCTGTAGGAGAACTATATATAAGGATATATCTTTTCATAACATGTCATCTTGTCAAAGACCCTTAATGTACCAACCATGTTACCGCGGTATTGGTATTTGGATACCAATAGAGATAAGGTAAAGGGTACCAATAGCGATTAGGTAAAGGGTACCAACTTAAGGTATTGGTATTGGGATACCAATAGCGATAAGGTAAAGGGTACCTTGGTAGGTAATGACTAGAAATAGGATATTTGTGCCTGTTGGATAATGTGTGTCCATCTTTGCAGAATTATTTCCAAACGGATATGAATTACTACTTGCGGAATCGTTCATGGATGTACAATCGTCGTCCTGATGATATGTGTGGTGTGCGGGATGAATACATAGCGGGAGTAAAGCAGTTCCTGCAGTTTGCTAAGGCGTTCCCTCAGTACATGGACGACACCAAAATTAAGTGTCCGTGTGTGAAATGTCATAATGTGAAATATTATCCAGAAGTGGAAGTGACATGTCATTTGTACTCGAGGGGTTTCACGCCTAATTACTATCAGTGGACCGCAGACGGAGAACTTGTGTCTTTAGCATCAGAGCCGGAGCCTTACGTTGAGCCGTATATGCATGCGGGACATAATTTTGTTTCAGATAATCATACATACGACGATGGGTGCGTGAACATGGTTTTCGACGCTGCGGGGCCTAGTTTCGTTCATGATGCACCTGAGGAGGCACCGAACGCCGATGCTGCATAGTTCATGGAGTTACTGGAGAATGCAAGGACTCCATTGTATCCTGGTTGTGAGGATCATTCACCGTTGGAGGTGGTTACAAGACTGTTGAGCATTAAGTCAGATTTTAACATGTCACAAGAATGCTACACCCGAGTGTTGGAGTTGATTATAGAGATCTTGCCGGCGGGTGCTAAGTTGCCTAAAGACTTCTACCGGTCTAAGAGGATGGTGAGATCGCTCTGGATGGGATACGAGAAAATCGATTCCTGTCGCAATGGGTGCATGTTGTACTACAAAGACGACAAGGACGCAGATGTGTGCAGATTTTGTGGTACTGATCGCTATAAGACAACTAGTACAGGAAGGTCTACCGGTGCAAGAAGACCGACCGATTCAATGCACTACTTGCCTTTAACGCCGCGGTTGCAAAGATTATTTATGGTGAAAGAGACGGCCGAAAATATGAGTTGGCACATGCGAGAACAGATTGAAGGAGTGTTGGAGCACCCATCCGATGGAGAAGCGTGGAAGCACTTTGATCGAGTGTATCCTGATTTTGCTTCAGATTCGCGTAATGTCAGGTTGGGACTATCTTTTGACGGTTTTACTCCTTTTGGTCTTTCGGGATCCCAGTATTCGTGCTGGCCTGTGATTGTCACTCCGTATAACCTACCGCCTTGGATGTGCATGAAGACTCAGTACATGTTTCTAACCGTTATAATTCCTGGTCCGAACAATCCCAAGAGGAACATTGACGTGTACTTACAGCCTTTGATAGATGAGTTGAATCAGTTATGGGAAGTACGCGCTAACACGTACGATGTTTCCAGGAAGCAGAATTTTCAGATGAAGACAACTCTTATGTGGACCATCAACGACTTTTTGGCCTATGGAATGTTATCTGGATGGAGCACTCATGGCCGTCTCTCATGTCCGTATTGCATGGACCGTAGTAAGGCTTTCCACTTGAAACACGGAGGAAAATCGTGCTTCTTTGATTGTCATCGACAATTTCTGCCAAAAGATCATCCGTTCAGAAGGAACAGGAATGCATTCCGTGCCGACGTTGTAGAGAAGGGTGATCCACCACCAAGGTGGTGCGGAGCCACGATATGGGAGGAGGTTAAAGATTTTCCAAGTGCTATCGAAGATCCTACAACTGGGTACAAGTGCGATGGATTTGGTAGAGATCATAACTGGACAAAGAGGAGCATATTCTAGGATCTGCCATACTGGAGTACCAATCTGATCAGACATAATCTTGATGTCATGCATATTGAGAAGAATGTGTTTGATAACATAATTAATACTGTGATGGACGTAAAGAGAAAAACGAAAGACAATCCCAAGGCCAGGTTGGACTTAGAAGAAATATGCAAACGTCCTGCGTTGTATTTGATACAGCAGAATGGAAAACAGTTCCTGCCGAAGTCAATTTTCTCGTTGTACAAGGAGGATAAAGTGAGACTTTGTCGGTGGATCCAGGGCCTAAAATTTTTAGACGGATATGTGTCAAATCTGAGAAGATGTGTCGATCCGAAGGAAAACAAATTGACGGGTATGAAGAGCCACGACTATCACGTATTCATGGAGAGGTTAATTCCGATTGCATTTCGGGAATTCTTACCACAGGCAGTTTGGGATCCATTGACGGAGCTTAGCATATTCTTCAGGGATCTTTGTTCTAAGAAATTGCTCGTTGATCGTCTAGAAAAGCAAGAGAAGGACATTGTGGTAACACTATGCAAGCTAGAGAGGGTGTTTCCTCCTGGATTCTTCGACTCTATGAAGCATTTGCCGATTCATCTATCCTATGAGGCACGTATTGGTGGACCCGTCGAATATCGATGGATATACCCGTTCGAGCGATATTTGAATCACCTAAAAAGAAAGGTGAAAAATAAGGCACGGGTCGAGGGTTCTATTTGTGAAGCCTATGTTCTCGAGGAGATTACAAACTTTTGTTCGATGTATTTCAAGCCTCATGTTGCAACTAATAGAACGAGAGCTTCCAGAAACGACGACGGAGATCATGAAAGTAATGATACAATACTGAAGGTATTCAATGCTCCAGGAAAGCCATCGGGTAAAATAAAGAAGAGATATCTGAACGATGATGAGCTAAGGGCTGCTCAGGTGTATGTATTACTCAACTGCGACGAGAAGGAAGTAGAGAAACTGGAGGGGTAAGTAAATAATACGTCTACATTATTTTAATAGTGTTGAGAATAATACTATTACATTAATTGCACGATGTTGTTTTCAGCATATTTAATGATGATGGGAGGTCAGGTAGGCCACACATAACAGAAGAAGAACTAGAACAAGAAATGAGGCGTTATTTTCCATCATGGTTGAGTGCATATGTAAGACTTGAGAACTCTGTAATTACCTTTCTGTATATGCATTTGATTTAGAATAAGCTTAATTGTTTCTTTCGTGGTATTTAGGTCGATCGTCCATACGCAAGACTTGAGAATGAGTCTATTAGAATGCTAGCCAAGGGACCAATTTATGCTGCAAAAATATGGCCAAGCTACTGTGTTAATGGGTTTAGGTTCAAGTCAACAACTTACCTGATCAGAGACAACTTTGTGGATCTCGACTCCACCAAAAACAGCTGTTTGTGTATCAGATCTTCGAACTACAAAGATGTTGATGCAGGCAACGATTTATATGGCGTGCTACGGGAGATCGTGGAGCTAACATATAGTTATGGAATAGAGCCTGCTAAGATTGTGTTATTCAGGTGTGATTGGTTCGATCCGATTGAAGGTCAGGGTTGGAAAGTAGACAAGCACGGTCTTGTTGATATAAACTATCGGCGTCGATATCAAGCCTATGAACCATTTGTCCTATCAAGTCAGGCTCAGCTCGTGTACTTCACAAGTTATCCTAAACGGGGAACAACAAGGTCGGACTGGTGGGCAGTATGCAAGACCAAAGCTAGAAATACCTTTGAGGTTGACGATATAGCTTATCAACAGGATGAACTACCTCTTGTAATAAATATTATAGAAGTGGACACGAAGGAAGTTCCTCATTACACATCTAATTGTGTAGAAGAAGTAGAATTATCTGAAGAGGAAGATGCAGATGAAAGTGAAGATGTAGAGGAGGAAGAAGAAGAAGAAGATGAGCTAAACGAACTAGATAAATTTTCAGAAGAGGATTAAAATCTGTGATGTCTATCATATAAATATGTATTTTTGTAATAATAAATCTGTGACACTTTAGTGACACTTTTATCTGTGACCATGATATTTTTCAAAAATCTGTGATGTCTATCATATAAATATATATTTTTGTTTTATTGTCATATGTTATTATCAGGTATGACTAGACCAGGAGGACGACGCGAAGGATTTTACATTAGGCAGTCCAGTCAGCCTCGGCCTAGGGATGGAGGGGGCAGTTCCGTACCCTCATTCTCATCTCCGAGTACGCCAGTGTACCATTCTGTTCCCGGTCCATTACCGGGACAGGGCAGTTCCAGCAGGTTGCAGACTCCTCCCTCGTCATCCAGCCTTCCTGATCCCGCGTCCAGCATTCCTGATCCCCCGTCCAGCATTCCTCCTGTCGACGGCTCTATGGGGGGAGCCGACGCCAAGCATATGGAGGTCGGCGATCAGACTGAACCTGCCCAGGGAGGAGGTGAGAGCGACCCTCCATGCGCTCCCCCGGGCGAGACGCGTATGGAGATTTGGACGGACGGGCCTATGAAGTAAGTTAATTAATTAATATATATTTCTCAAATGATTATATGTACATATATATTCATGAAATTTTTTTATTGTATAGATATCGGCCTTCTGTAGTACAGAGACAGCTGGGGCTATTTCTGAGGCAGAACTATTGTGGGCCTTGGCTCAACTACTCAGATGCTCCCGCAGATAGGAAGGCCTTTTGGTTCGCCCACTTCAAGGTAAAATTTTTGTTTATTTTTAAATTTTAATAATCATTTGTGTATATTATACAACTTTTGTATTTTACTTCTTATAGAGGACCTATTTCTATCCACCACACCGGGCGGCGAGGATCGAGGGCCAATTTTCTGCCGTCGCAGTCAAGCTCATCCGTGATGCGATCGACGACCAGAAGTGTCGTGATCGCGCCGGACAGCCGATCCATGGTTGGATCACGCCAGATCAGTGGGCTGCGATGAAGGCTAGATTCAGCGAGCCCAAGTACCAGGAGCGATCTGAGAAGGCCAAGGTGGCGCGATCGAGCGCTGGTAAGTGGTGTGGTGGCTCCATTCCGATGACGGAGCATTTTCGTCGTCTGGTACATTTTCTATGATGGACATTAATTTATATATAGTTCGATATAGAATGTTTAATACTAATAATAGATAATATATTTTAACAGGTAAAAAGGGTGAGGACCCGAACATGGTGACCGTCTTCCTGGTCACACATCGGAGGGCTGGGGAGTTCATTGACGAGAGGGCGACGCAGGCATATGTACGTTCTATTCTTTATATTAATTTACTATAACTTAGAAAACATGAAAATAGATATCAATATAGACTTTAGCAAATACTTACACGTTAGCAAACATGTTCAAGGCCGAGTTTGTTCGGCTACAGCAGGAGGCGGCTGCTGCTGCTAGTGCGCCAGCAGAGGAAGGGGCTGGTAGTTCCTCCCAGCCGCCTACAGCTCCATCGCAGGACGAGCTCTAGATGACCGCCGTTGGCGGTCTTCAGAAGGGTATGTACTACGGTACGGGATCCTACGACGCGTATTTAGCTTCGGAGTCATCCCGGGCCCCCTCTGTCAGTGCGCAGTCTCCGGCTTCGCAGGCGTCATCACAAGTTGGGGATATCCTTCGTCAGATCGAGGAGCTACGTCGCGAGTTGCAGCTGCAGATTTCTGATGCGGTCGAGCGACGATCCGACCCTCCGATCGTCACCGGACGATTTGATACGGTCGAGCGTAGTATACAGGAGCTGATGAGTCTGCATCAGGCTAAAGCTGCCAGCTTGCAGACGCTCACCGAGTCTACGCACCGCACAGAGCGTAGACAGGTCGAGCTGGAGGGATCGCAGAGGAGCATGTCTGCCTCACTCACTCAGGTTTTGGCTTCGCTTGAGGCGAGTACTGAGAGGGTGGTGAGTACCCTTGCTGTTTATGGTGAGCGACTGCGAGAGCTGGAGCAGATACGTCCTCCCAGTCCATCGACGGTGCCGACTCCAGACACTGCACTGTCTCCGGCGCCAACTCCAGACATTGCACTGCCTCCTATTGCCCCTACTGCCCCTACGGTGCAGCTCACCCAGGAGTAGTATGACTATATTCTATTCCAGTTGCGCGGCAGGGGTCCGCAGTGATTTTATTGATTTTTTTATGACTTTTATGTATTAGCCCTATGGGCAAATTGTTTATTGGTACACTTTCGTTTATACACTTGGCGGGAGGCTTTTTATCATCTTCCATTTTTATTTGACTCTATTGGGTGTTTGTGAGGATGTGTGTCTGTGATATTTACTTTGCACTGCCTCTTATTTTTATTATGATATTTACTTTGTGATATCTGCGACGGGGATGACAAATATACCTACGCTGGGTTATAAGCGATGATCTGATATACAAAGGAGGTGCTGCCGAAATTTTAAAAAAATATAATGTGTATTTTTGTGATGATGTGTGACTGTGTTTACAGTGAATGTGAAATGCAGTGTTCGGAACCATCGACAGTTTCGATTACTGCTGTATGTTTTATCTTGGATAGAAAGAGCAACAGTTCAGGGTGTACTTCTGAGAGCTTCATTTTCATGTCCTTCACTTTCTCCGGACGTCGTAAAGGTTCCCGAGAAGGTGAAGGACGTGAAGAGGAAGCTCTGAGAAGTACACCATGAACTGTTCCTCTTTCTATCCAAGATAAAACATAGAACAGTTAGCGAAACTGTCGATGGTTCGAACACTGCACTTCACACACACTGTAAACACAGACACACAGCATAACAAAAATATCAATTATATTTTTTTAAATTCTTTTTTAATATCTGCGACGTATAGCGACGTTCTGCGACGTACAGCGACGAAATGTACACGTCGCTATACGTCGCTAAATAGCTACGTAACGTCGCTAGACGTCACTAATATGCTGACGTGGGTTGAGGGTGTACGTCGCTAAATCTGTCGGTAGGCGTCGCTACGTTGCCCACGTGGCTGCCATGCTATGTCATCATATATAAAGTTTACAGCGTCGCAAGTGGTCGCTTTACGTCGCAATGTTGGCGACGTAGTGATACGTCGCTATCTGTCGCTAATTTTGCGACGTCTAGCGACAATGAACTCCGCGTCGCAAATAGCGACGTTCGGTGACTAAAGTGTCATCTGCGACTTGCCTATAAGCGACGTCCGTTTTTCGTCGCTAAATATGTCACAAATTGGTTTTAGCGACGTATTTTCCTTATTTAGCGACGTCTCCTGACGTCGCTAAAATAGGTTATTTTAGTAGTGAACTCAATTTTGACAAAATGACTCAAAACGCAAAATACACCAAATCAACCGGCGAAACTCGACATACACGCTGGTCTCAACCTACGTGATGTGCTCGGGTACTCTCGTGTAGCTCCCCTTTCCCGAAAAGTTTGAAATATTTTATTATTGTTTATTTTATTTTAATGGGGATTTTTAGATTTTATAGATAATTAAGTATTGGCTTATTGGATTTCGTATTATTTTATTGAGGATATATAATATTAATATTATTATCGTGATTATTAAATATAAATCATTTATTATTATTTATCGTCATTTTGTTCATTATCAAAGGATACAAGTGTATATATAAATATATGATATAATATGTGTATATAGATATTTATATATATATGTAGATATACATATATATATCTCTATATGAAATAAATGGATAAAACTTTTATGCCCGTTCTTGTCTAGTGTATGATGGTTATATCAATATGCTTATATTAATTGATCTCTTTTATTGGTTTAGCTGGCAATAGGTATTGTTGGTATAAGTTTTTGTACACATTATTTGGTTTAGTAGTAAATACTTTTAGTTATCTTTTAATCTTATGATTTCAAATTTGACGTGGCTAGTGATATACATGATGCTTATCCCTGAAGAATCTAGTGCTATATCTTACCTACTTGATCTTCTAGTCATTTTTGTGAATCACACGAGTCATGTAGTTGATGGGCATGGCCCTAAGATGACTGGCCTGCAGGAATGCTTGGGTTTGAAATAAAGGGTTAATTAGGATGATGAAGGGGCCACAATAATTTATAGTCGAAAGTACCAAGGACCCGAGCACTTTTCTGTTTTGATAAGCATAATGTAGTCTCTAGAAGGACATGTTGAGCACACAGTGAAACTTGATGCTTTTCTTGGAGGTTGAGAGACAAATGAAAGAAAAAGGAAATAGAAAGAAGCAGTGCAAACCCCGACTCAAACTGCTCCTGGGTCCCAACCCGGCCCACATGGGCTCGACCAAAACAGAAACAGGCCGAGCCCCCACGCATAGAGCCATCGTTGTACCAAGCCAGCGCTCGGGTTCCCCTGCGTATATATATACCACGCGCAAACCCTAAGTGCCAACAACAACAAGCCACCGTCATACTCCGCCCCACACCAACACCACCAAAGCCATCGTCACTACGCCATCTCATCGTGGCCAACAACCCCTGGTCCACCGTTGTCGAGAGACCCGTCTCATGCTCCTCCACCCTGTCACCGGCACTTCTGCTGCCTCCACCAAGGTCAGCCGCTCGTACCCATGCCGCCGCCGAGATCCCCTCTACGCGGGACTGGATGTAGCGCCAGCCGTGGCCGAGCTTCTGGCCGGACTGCGCTTGCGCATCTCAACAGATCTGACACCCCACGGCGCCCCCAGTCCGAAGCCGAGTGCCGCCGCGCTCCGACCTCGCCCCCATGACCTCAGCGCCGCCCCGAGCATCATACTCATGGCGAGGCTCCGCCGAGCTATGCGCCGCGTCCAACGCCAGAGACCCGGAGTCAACGCCCTAAGTGCAGCCACTCCCCGTACGACGACGCGCTCGCGCCCGGCTTGACGACCCCGCCAGCGAGCGCGACCCCGACCTAGCACTTTCTCCTCCGGTGAACTCTCTTTCCCCTCTCCCTTCTATGCTCCTTATTTCCCTTTTGGAAAGTTTTCTCTCTCTCCCGTTAAGGGTGCAGAGGAGAGTATTTAGTAATCACTTTTTATAACCTACCAATATTAGCTGACCTCATCTTCCCTTTCTATGTAAGCATAGCCTTGTGCTTTGTTGGTTTATTTATTTATTAATGAACGAAGAGCAGACTCTGAAGTTTGTGGCATTATTGGTATGTTATAATAATTAAAGAATGTATATTATATAAAATATCATAATATATTTGTATTAGTATAGTGTTGGTACTGACAGCAAAACATTTTTATTATTAAATATAATATTATTATATTATTTATTTTTCTATTTAAAATATATCTTTTTAGCCTAAAATTTATATTTAATAAAGACTAGATTTTTAGCCCTAAAATGGTTATTATTCTCCTACAAATATTTTGGACTAAATAAATATAGTTTTCCAAGTATTATTCCAAAACAGTATACGTATTTATTTGTACATTCTCCTACGAATATCCAATCATTAATCGCGACTAATTGTATCCATAATTCTTGTGACCTTAGACTCTTTCATATCCATCCTAGGCTAACTGGACTATGCTGGACCCAACAAGATGGTTTGTTTTACCAGCTCAGGACGACAGGCAAGTGCACTTTCTGATTGATTTCCGATTCATAGTAGTCTTTTCATTTCATGTCTATACATATATCTTGCTGCTTGTTGACACGCTCGTCACACGGAGTAGTCGGGAGGGGAAATATCTTAGTAAACATGTGAACTACCCAGAATTATCCCATGAGTCTATTCTTGAACGATAGCTGCTGCACACGACACGTGCAGTATGCCGGATTTTACCCCCTAGCCGTTCACATGTCGAAAGGATATTTCACACCACTTAGATAGATGTCTTTTATTAGTTTTTTCTTGTTTATTTCCTTTATCGTGCTATGACATCAGTTATCTTCCAGTTTTATTTCTCATATGCTATTTTCATGTTTTGTCAATTCTATTGTGTTTTGCACTGCCGTCGGTTTGTGTACTTGTTCCAATCCTGACTGGATAACCAACATTTTACAGGTTTAGCCGCGATCACTCTTAGCACTGGGGAAGACTTGGGTATGCTGAAGACAACCTAGAAATAGATAGCATTTGTATCAATTTTATTAAATGTAAAGTCTTATAATTTCTTTAAATATAATTATTGTAAATGTTGTAATAAATTTAGAATTGTGAATGAGCAGCAAATGTGATTTTGAGCATTTATATTCTTGCGGACGTGACAGCGTTCTACCGCCGACTCTGCGGCGTAGGCTGGCTTGGACACGTCTCGTATCCGAAAAGCGGGTACGGGTCGTGACATCTCGGGTTCGAAATCGTGTCCGTGTCGTGTCCACAGAACGCGTATCGGAATTTCCTGATACCGCGTGGTACGCGTGCGTTCTCGCTCGTTTGAGTGCCGCACACGCAACGAAACGCCACGTGCTCGTGCACGTATCTGGGGGGGTCCTGGGGTAGGTCTAGGACACAACGACATGGAGACAGGTTGCCCGAAACAGCGCACGCAGACCCACGCACCCGTATGGCCTGCTGCGCGTGCGCGTGCCCGCGCGTGCCCTCTTGCACGCGGTTCGTTGCTCGTGGCTCGCTCGTCGGGCCACGCCGTGACTTGGGATTCGCCCTACGTGTCTTCTAGGTATAGGTCGACTTGTCCTGGGTCCTGGAATAGGTCTTCGCTGCGTCGTGTGCGTGCACGAAGTCCGTCTCCGCGACAAAAATCAGCCCGAGTGCAATGTGTGGCTGACCAGTGCACGCACGATTTCTCCGCGCTCGCTCAACGAAACGTCGTAAAATTTTACGGGCATGTGGGCAGAGGTTGCCCCTACGTTCTCGTAAAAGTTCACGCAAAATGGAGCTCTGTGCGTCGAGTTATGACGCACAGACTGCAGGACGTGCACGGGATCGTGCACGGGATCTCGTGCACGCGTGTCCGTTTCCGAAACATCGCTGAAAAGTCATCGATTTCCAATCCGTCTTCATGAAAGTTTATTGAAATGATATTATCTAAACATCCATGAAGACAGAATCAGAAAACATCAACTTTCAATCCTAAGCGGCATTTCGTCGAACACGTGTTGTAAGGGACCGACACGGGCTCGATACCTCCGTCAAACGGAGTCGAAATCTCACGAAATTTCGTGGCCAAGGCTAGGGCACCTATATGGATGCAAAAATGAAGAAAAAACCAGATTTGCAATGGTAGATTAGGCTTTTACCGATTGAGTGTCAAAACTCAATGATCGGGGCTCCTCGGTTGTCGTGTCGGCCGATTTTCTTCCAGCAAAACCTTCCGTCTCCACTCCAAAAATGCTCCAGCAGATCCTCCTCTCCTCGACGAGCGCAAAGGAGTTCGTTTGGGAAGAAACGGACTCCGGATGAAGGAATTATGAGTTTTGGAGAGATGGATCTTTTAGGATTTCTTTGTGGAGGCTACAAACTACAAATGAATGCAACCAAAGGAGGGGGTACTGCTATTTTGGGCAGCCAAGGGGGTCTATTAGGGTTAGGGTTTCATTTGGGACAACTCTTTCTCAATTAGAAATGGGCCCATGTTGAAAAGCTCAAAGGCCTACATGCAAAAAGGCTAATTAAATAATTAAAGCCTAAAAAATAATCTAATGCACCAATTAAATTCTAAAAATGAAAAATAATAATTTTAATGCATGGTTAGGCCCCTATACATGTCCACTAAGGTTAAACCGGTTGCTAGCACAACACAAGTCAACATATTCAGAAAATCACAGAAAGGCCAAAATGGCTAAAAATCAATTAATCACTCTAAAAATTTACTAAAAAAATCTAAATTAATTCTAATGATAATAAATCTAATTTCTAATATAGCATTAAGGTTCTAGGTCATGATTGGCTAAGGTCAAACTACCAAGTCATCAGTCTACAATCAATCAAATCATACTGCAATCAATCTAATTAATAAATAGATAAAAATTCTAATTAAAAATCATAAAAATTCAAATAAATTACAATTACTAAAATACCCTTGAAATTGAAAAGTGATTGTGACACGCTCGGCCGATGCGAACATCGCTAAGGTGGGTGGCTCCGATGAACCCGTCTTTGCTTAGCCTAGACACTTAATAATACGGACACTATTGTTAGAATTGTTAGGCGATAACACCGCGCATGCTAATAAATGACTCAACGCACCTAGCTAAGGGAATAATATCATCTTGTATGCTTGTTTAGAATATGAAAAAGAACTCTGAAAATATAGGAACTCTCGCGTCGTGCTCCACGCTCGTGCTAAGGCACAAGCTTACATTCAAGTTCCTTATGCGTTCAACAATGAAACAATGAATGGTTTACAACAATGAAATGGGAAGACTATCGATATAGTCATTTCGAGTAGAGTATAGCAACATTGGAAGACTTCGAGACCGATGGGTCGCCAAGGCGACTCCCGCACGGGGAGTTGCATATTGTATCAACGAATGAATGAATGAATAAGTGAATGAATGAATCAACGAATGAATGAATGAATATGTGAATGAATCTATGAACGTACGAACAAATGAAGGAAAGGAAAGAAAGAATGAATAAAAGATAAGAAAGAAAGGAATGGTTAGCGACATGTATAACGGGGACGTGCATCGGGGCTCGCTACCCGCGCTGCACGGGTGCCGCCGCCAACCTGGTCGATAACGCATTATGGCTAAGGGTTAGCCTATGGCTCAGAGACAGCCTTTAAGTTAAAATGACAAGTCAATACAAAATGGTCGCGGACAATCCCCTCGTATATGGAAGGTAGGAGAAATAAGGGATTATGCGGCATGATCAAAGGGAGGATCGTGGCCGGCCTAGGCAGAATCAAAATGGCTTACGGGCTACTTGGGTACGGGCTTGGCCACCCACGAGATGTAAGTGCGGGGTATTTTAAAAGACTATCAAGGTGTACCAGCCGCACTCTATGATAGGTGAGAAATTACCAAAGGAGAATAAGTCCAAATTGGCTTGTGATGCCAGCAATCAGTGCATATAGATTAAGTAGGCTTTACTGGTGGCAATCTACGTGCAAGTCCTTGCATTGAAACAAAGAGTCTAAGTTAACGGAATAAAGCGCCTTCTGAACAGTCTTGAATGTAACACACCAAATGATAAAGAGTACTTCATGTAAATGAGTTAGAAAGCATGTCTACGACGTGCTAGAATCTGAGGCAAGGACACGCCCTCGACACTAAATGTTTACGAGAATTACGTTAAGTTATTACATATAAATTGTTGGCTAACTTTGTTTACTTTGGACAGGGAAGGCCGGACGGTAAGTATGGGTAAGTCGTGCATATATTTCCATGCAAACACTTGAATTTTGCAACACGAGATAGGTTATAAAATATGCCATAAAACTGATCCTAAGGCAAGATTAGAAAGACAATGAATGATAGACTAAGCTTTTCTCGAACATGCTAAGGCGCGGAGCTAACTCTGGAGCCTTGGAGCGTTGCAAGGAGCTGAAGCACCATATACCGGACATAATGTATTGGAACATCGCCATGAATCATTCCATTTTGTAAGCCACTTGGCACACCTTTTATGTTTCAGAGAGAGAAAGAGAGAGCTTGAGAGACTTGTAAACTTGGCCCAGCGCCGCTTGTAAACTTATTGAAAATCAATAAAGAGTTTGAATTCACTTTAATTTGTGTTCATTTACTTTCCGCTACAAATGGGGACACTCTGTGCGACTCTGTGGCCTAGCTCAATCGGCCATTTCCGGACTTAGCCATTCATGGGCGCAACCCAGGCCCGTGCGGCATCACACCTTAGCGAGGACGATCGCTCCTACGGGAGCCGGGCATGACAGGTGCGGCCCGGTTGAGGGACAAGGTGGCGGGGCTTCTCGGCACGGCGGACGCACGAGGAGTTGGGCAGCGGAGCTCGTCGGGATGGCGAGGAGACCGGGCATGGCCGAACCCTTTGCCAGAGGTCGACAGCGGTCGGGGATTTTCGAGCGTGCGGGCGGCACGGAGGAGAGAGCGAGAGAGAGAGAGAGACGTTGGGGAAACTCATAAGGATGTTCTCCGGCGGGACGGCATCGGATCTCCGTGTAACACCCAGTTTTCCAGATAAGGGTATTTTTGAAATTTTGTAATTATAATTACTATTTATATATATTTATTTCACGTTATGATTTTTGGTGATTTTTAATTATTTTTAAACTATTTAAAACTCGTTTAAGTCATAACTTGTGATTTTGATGTGCTGCTAGTGAAACCTGAGAGACTGCATGATCTAGAGCCTAACTATGTCATTAGGATGATTTAATTATCATTTTTAGCCTAGGGGCATTTTGGTCATTTTGACTTAATTGAATTATTTAATGATTTATTGAATTGGTGAATTCTAGGTTGACTTGACTTGTTGAGACCTAGTGAACTAGCCTAGAAGCTAACCCTAGCTATGGTAACCCTAGCCTTACTTAGGTTAACCTACATTTAGTTATTAGAAACTAATTTTAGAATGAGGGGATTTGGTGTAGTGCATTTAAGTCACGGTTTATGGTTTCATGAAATGGCTTATGACTTCATGACTTGGTTAACCATAACTTAAGCCCATGGGCCAATTTAGGAAACCCTAACCCTAATTTCTTCCTAAATGACCAGCCATAGGGATCCCCACCCTATATAAACACTTATTCTCTAGGGCTTGCCTCTTTCTTTATTCATTTCAATATTGGAAAAAGAAAGGTATTTGTCCCTCTTCCAAAAATACCCATAAATCCATTTTAAGTCCTTTTTAATCCTATTTTCTTGCATTAGAACCTAAAACTCTCCTATTTTCTGATTTTGGAGTTTAGTCACAGCTTTCGGTCAATTTGGAGCTTTTGGCACCAAGAGGAAGAATCCCCCATTTGAGGCTTTTTTAAGCTTTTTGCACATATAGGTAAAACCTTTTAAATTGATTTAAATTTTGGTTTTCTTTGCATGTAGGGCTAGATCTAGGAGTCCCCTAGGTGTCCCTGAAATTTGGGTGGATTTCGTGTCCGTTTGGTGCCCGTATCGGACACGTGTCGTATTGTTTTGTAGGTGTTTGATTAAATACCTCTAAGGAATTTATTTTTGATTTTTGTAAATATAATTAAATGAATTTATAGATCTAAATATGTATATTAATCTTTGTGAAGACTGATGTGAATTTCGAGTCGATTTCGTGTCGAAATTGGGTGCGGACACGCTGCACGACACGCGTGTGCGCTGTCCTGCTACCCGTGTCCTATTTCTCGCTAGACACAGCGTTTCGACCCATGCAACTTGGTATGGAGATTGGGGTAGTGACAGACAAGTCACTCCCCAAGTTTCATGACACCTCGTTTCGTGTCGAACACGAAAACGAGGCCACACGGGTTTTGCACTGGACAGAACACGCGTCTGAAACGTGTCCCGTACACGCGACACGCGTGTCGTGGACACGTTGTAGATACTCAAGCATGTTCTCCTAGTTCTGGCGTACACGTGTACACGGCCACGTGTCACCACGTGGCCTGTGTCGTACACTGGACACACGTGCACGTGTGCACGACGCTGTTGAGTGCACAGTTCTCGTGTCTGTGGTTGTGTTGTGTTTAGACACGAATGTGTCCAGTTTCTTGGACACTGGAACACCAGGTATTGACACCAATGGACACATACTTATCACTTAGTTGATACTTCACTTCTTCACTTTGGGACACACTCGAACACATAGCTGCACCATATCCTGATACTCTGGGTTCATGGACTCATTCACATTTTCACTCTTCACATCACTGCACCACATGCCTGACACCCTCTACTTATATCCTTGCCTGGACACACCATGTTCTGATGTATTGACACTGCATTGACACTTCACCATGTCCTGATACTTTAACACACTATGACACTCTTCACTGCACACACTATTTCTTATGCTTTCCAGTTTGTGTTTTAAATTGAGATTTGAATTTTCCTGAGTTTTGATTGAATGATTAGTTCAGTGAGTAGAGAGTTTATGTAGGGTCATGTTGGTGTTGTATTTATTTGAATCGAGTTTCCAAAGGATACGTTGGTATTCAAATTTGAATGGGGATTTTAACTGTCATATTTTAATGATATTTCCTTCTTGTTTGAAATCTTGAATTTAAACCCTGATTTTTACTGATTTTGAGTTTATTAGCCATGTTTAAATTCACTTACATAGGTGGTAGATTACTGCAATGATGGTTAAGTTTTTCATTGGACAATTTGGGATTTCGAAAAGGGATTGGGTTTGATGTGTAACCTGTTAATGATAACTGCCAACACAGAAAACTGAGAACCTAGTTAACTGATTTGAGGATTAGTTGACATGTTAGAATTATACAAATGTACTAAATACTGCTGGTTAGGATTGGCATAATAGTTTAGGTTTGTGATCAAAATATGGGATTTCGAGTGTGGGTTAGGACTGGACTGATACACAGTCCTGGAAACCACATTTCTGAATTCTTTCCTTCTCTAAACTGATTTTCAATGTCAATATTGCTATGTTAATTCATCACACCTGTCATTGTTGTGGAATGATGGGTTGTATTGGTATTGGGGACTCTTTGATTCAACAATTAGTGAAAGGGATTCATTTTAGATTGGAATTTGAGATGCAAACTGTCACCAGGTTTTTATTCATGTATTCACATCACCTGCCTGAGTTTGTACACAGGTTCCCTCACACACATGTACTCTAAGGACACACACACATGTAAATTGATAACTGAACACTGTAGGATGATTCATGTATGTAATGACACTTTGTTTTCCTTACACTGGTTGTAATATCCCTCCTACACTCTACACTCTTTGTTTTCAGATTTTTATAGACACACACACACTCACCATGGCTTGACACACCACTGTTTTCACTTTAGTCTTTGTTCTCAGGAATTTTCTGAGATTTCTTTTGACTTAACCTGCATTCCTAATAACACACTGTCACAGCTGAGAATCACTGGGTAGGGACACATCTCCACACTGTCACATTCATTTGCTTATGTTTGCTTGATGTTTTAGCACGAAACCCCACTTCTTTTCAACTGAAATCAAACCTGAACACTTTTGCTGCTATCTCACTGAACACCCTGACTTCACACTCTTCAATTCCGGATACACACACCCATCACTGCAAAACTGAAATGTTCCTTATATATATGTACTGGACTGAATGCTATAGATTCACTGTTGTGTTTGATTCATTATTTTTGGATTTTGCTCTGTCATTTGGTTTTCTTTAAAACTGAAATGTATACCCATGTTTCATTCACTGTTGGGTTATTATTAAAAGTCCTTGTCCCCCATCACACTGCTTTCACACAACCTCTATCCTAGGAACCTGTCACACATTTCCTTCCTCACACATATGTCCATATTTCCTTTTGTTAGCATTGGTAGATAGGCCTGTATGCATATAAGCATGTATGTATGTAAATACAGGTATGTATATATCATATTACATGAGATGTATGCATATGGTGTGAGTATATATATATATATATATATATATATATATATTTTATATATATATATATATATATATATATATATATATATATATATATATATATATATATATATAGCCTATGGATATAGGTGGAGTAAATATAGTTGTTATAGGATATTTGGCTTGGGTTATCCACAACATATATTATATATATGGGGCATCTAGTATTGTTTTCTAGTTAGAGAGTTTATTGATGTGGATAAGTGTGATACCATGTATACATGTGATTTGTATATAAATATGATATAGGCCTTGTGTGGTATACTAGGATATGTGTTATGATATAGAGATTTGACCCAAATAGTCTAGTTGACCAGGTTTGACTTAGAGTTGACTTTGACCTAGTTTGACCTAGACAGTTGACCAGGTTTGACTTAGAGTTGACTTTGACCTAGATTGGCCTAGAAATCATGTAGTTTGCATTGTATCATCATTTACCTTGTTTTAAACACATTATAACCTGTACTGCTCTATTTAGGACATTGTGACTCCGGTGCAGACATCTGACTTTACACTACTCTTTTCAGAGTATCAGGCGAGTACATTCTCTGATAGTTATCTCATTTACTTGTCAATTACTGTACTTCAGTCCTAGTTAGTTGTATGCGATTCTCTGTTACAACACGTATAGATATTTCTGGATTCATGTATACGACACACATTTATTTTTCGGCCTCTATTACTGGTATCATCATTCCTGGCTTCTATTACTCGAATCACCTACTGGAATCATTTACTGGTATCTTCACATTACTGGCTGGACTCATCTTGAATCATTGTGTCGAAATTCTGGATTCACTTGCTGGGAGGGGAAATACTAGAGTAAGACATGTAGACATACCCCATTTCTGGAATCACCCTTTGCTGGAATCAAACTGGAATGATAGCCATCTCACACCCGGCCAGGTGTGTGATATGCCGGATTACCCATAGCCGTTTACATGTCAATCTCGGTATTTTAAAACATACTGCTAGAGTATAGGCTGGACTCACCCTGGAATCAATGATCACTATAACTGGAACCGTCCCTTACTGGATTCATCTTGTATTAGATTCATCCTATACTGGACTTACATTGGAGTCACACTGGTCTACATTGCTGCCTGGACTTTATACCATATTACCCTGGTTCAGCTAGTTCTACTTTTACAGTCTTCATTGCTATGATTCTTCTCTTGTTTAGTATTTACTTTTCTTGCACTTTATCTGTATTTCTTACCATCACCTGAATATAAACTGCTATTTTCATCAATATAACTGTCTATAACTGCTTTATAGTTTTCTGTCATTTACTTGGGTTTTCTAGATGAGATGTTCTCGTTTCTGTCCTGCCTGGACCTGTTGTAAATTTTACAGATGATTGCCCTGAGGACACGTGCCCTACATGTTACTGTCCAGGAGATGGTTTAGCTACCTTTGGCCCCGACACTCAGGAGTGATCGGGAGTTTAGCTAGTTTGTCTTGTTTTAGGTTTCTTGTTTAGAACTGGAGTTGTATATATATAGAATTGGGACTTGAGATATATTTGAGATTATTCAGATGTTGTTATTATTTTCAGTAGTTATTTTTGTCTTCAAATTCTTAGTTACATTTCTGTGTTATCTTATCGTGCTTAGACTGTGATTGAGTTACACCATATCTTATACTTGTCCTCCGTTCGGAGTTGATCATGATGAGTACATTATATACTGCATGAGTTGATGGTTAGTTAGAGACTTAGAACAGCGTTCTACCGCCGACACTGCGGCGTAGGCTGGGCGCTGTTACGTACTCGTACCCTCACAGTGGGTGCGGGTCGTGACACATTTTTAGTGGTGGCCCATGCAGGTCGAGAGTCGCATTAGTACGATATCGTAGTAGTATGGCGACTTAGTTGTACTGCTGCGAGCCTGCGATAGGACTGAGAGATAGGCTTTACCGGAGATGCACTCAATCACAGTTAGGAAAATTCTGCTTTAAATCATGCCATCTACATATCGTACTGATTTGCCTTCTTTGAAATAAGCTGTCCTCCTTTGATATATCGATTCCTGCTCAGTATTGACTTCCTTGTTCGATTTATCTTCAGGATGGTGGAGACACGATCACATCGCACAGGTGCAACAGTTGCTGTGGAGGGGACTGCCACCTCTCAGCCAGATCAGCAGGGTCAGGAGGATGCAGCTCCTGCCACCTCTACCCATATTGAGACATCAGCAGCAGCGGTAAGGGGTATGCCTTCACCAGCTCGGGGGCAGGACCCAGTCATCCCAGTGATACAGTTCCAGCAGCCGTCGCCTACAGGACACGTGGATGCGACACAGATGTTCGTCTACTTCCATCAGTTCATGGACCAGCAGCATGCCCGACAGGACCGAGGCATGGAGTTGGCCCTTACGACAGTCGCAGTTCGACCAATGATCCAGCAGCCGAGGACACCGGGGATAGAGCAGTTCCAAAAGATGAGCCCCAGAGACTTCCTGGGGACAGAGGGGATTTTATATGCTGACGAGTGGATCGAGCATATTGAGGAGATCTTTCGCCTGGTCCGGATACCGACAGATCTCCAGATAGAGGCAGCAGCTACCCGGATGCGAGATCTTGCTCGCACCTGGTATCAGTCAGACCCCAGGGTGGGGGTAGCTGGACAGACTTGGGAGGAGTTCAGGAGCTTCTTCAAGAAGAAGTTCTTTTCAGATTCAGTGCTCAGAGCCGTGGAGTCGCAGTTCGAGAGCCTAGTTCAGGGGAGCCTGTCAGTGGAGGAGTACGCTGGGGAGTTTGGCCACCTCAGCAGATTCGTAGAGGGCTTGAGCGAGGCGGCGAAGGCCCAGAGGTTCCGGAAGGGTCTGGTCAAGGAAGTCAAGTCCTTGACCAAGGGCAACAGGGATGCCACTTTCGAGGAGATTTTGACGGGAGCTTTACTGGCTGAGGATGATCTTGAGTTGAGGCTCAAGAGGGGACGGGACGCTCACGGTATCAGCAGCAACGGAGGCCAGGCCAAGAGGCCTCACGTGCAGATTCAGCAGATGTATGCACCAGTGGGAGTTCAGCAGGTGCAGCATCAGTATCGGGGTCAGGACCCGAAGGCGATCAGTTGTTCCTACTGCAAGAAGCCGGAACACATTTGGGAGCAGTGCAAAAAGAGGTTGAAGGTTTGCTATTTCTGTGGGTCAGCTGCCCACCAGAAGATAGATTGTCCCATTGCACCTCCTTTTGAGGGAGTTAGGCCACCTGTAGCTCAGCACCAGAGGGGTGGAGCTTTTGTGATGGCAGCCGAGGAGACTGACGTCGCAGGTGATGGATTAGCAGGTTTGACCTTCTTGTTCTTCCTCTCCACTTTCATGTGTGATTTCTCTTAGTACCTGCCAGGATATTTCTTGTGATTGCTAGATAGTGTAGCTACCCTGTTCGAGACTGTGGAATCACGACCAGTAGGATTGTGTTGCTTCGACTTTGATCGATTGGGGGTTTGACCTAGGCAAGGTGCGATCATCTTAATTTCGAGGACAAAATTTTTATAAGGTGGGTAGGATTGTAACACCCAGTTTTCCAGATGAGGGTATTTTTGAAATTTTGTAATTATAATTACTATTTAGTGATATTTATTTCACGTTATAATTTTTGGTGATTTTTAATTATTTTTAAACTATTTACAACTGGTTTAAGTCATGACTTGTGATTTTGATGTGCTGCTAGTGAAACCTGAGAGACTGCATGACCTAGAGCCTAACCATGTCATTAGGATGATTTAATTATCATTTTTAGCCTAGGGATATTTTGGTCATTTTGACTTAATTGAATTATTTGATGATTTATTGAATTGGTGAATTCTAGGTTGACTTGACTTGTTGAGACCTAGTGAACTAGCCTAGAAGCTAACCCTAGCTATGGTAAACCTAGTCTAACTTAGGTTAACCTACATTTAGTCATTAGAAACTAATTTTAGAATGAGGGGATTTGGTGTAGTGCATTTAAGTCATGGTTTATGGTTTCATGAAATGGCTTATGACTTCATGACTTGGTTAACCATAACTTAAGCCCATGGGCCAATTTAGGAAACCCTAACCCTAATTTCTTCCTAAATGACCATCCATAGGGATCCCCACCCTATATAAACACTTATTCTCTAGGGCTTGCCTCTTTTTTTATTCATTTCAACATTGGAAAAAGAAAGGTACTTGTCCCTCTTCCAAAAATCCCCATAAATCCATTTTAAGAACTTTTTAATCCTAGTTTCTTACATTAGAACCTAACACTCTCCTATTTTATGATTTTGGAGTTTAATCACAGCTTTGGGTCAATTTGGAGCTTTTGGCACCAAGAGGAAGAATCCCCCATTTGAGACTTTTCCAAGCTTTTTGCACATATAGGTAAAACCTTTTAAATTGATTTAAATTTTGGTTTTCTTTGTATGTAGGGCTAGATCTAGGAGTCCCCTAGGTGTCCCTAAAATTTGGGTGGATTTCGTGTCCGTTTGGTGCCCGTATCGGACACGTGTCGTATTGTTTTGTAGGTGTTTGATTAAATGCCTCTAAGGAATTTATTTTCGATTTTTGTAAATATAATTAAATGAATTTATAGATCTAAATATGTATATTAATTTTTGTGAAGACATATGTGAATTTCGTGTCGATTTCGTGTCGAAATTGGGTACGGACACGCTGCACGACACGCGTGTGCGCTGTCCTGCTACCCGTGTCCTGTTTCTCGCTGGACACAGCGTTTCGACACGCAAAACTTGGTGTAGAGATTGGGGCAGTGACTGACAAGTCACTCCCCAAGTTTTATGATACCTCGTTTTGTGTCGGACACGAAAACGAGGCCACACGGGTTTTGCACTGGGCAGAACACGCGTCTGAAACGTGTCTCGTACATGCGACACGCATGTCGTGGACACGTTGTAGATACTCAAGCGTGTTCTCCTAGTCCTGGCGTACACGTGTGCACGGCCACGTGTCACCACGTGGCATGTGTCGTGCACTGGACACACGTGCACGTGTGCACAATGCTGTTGAGTGCACAGTTCTCGTGTCTGTGGTTGTGTTGTGTTTAGACACGAATGTGTCCAGTTTCTTGGACACTAGGACACCAGGTATTGACACCAATGGGACACATACTTATCACTTAGTTGATACTTCACTTCTTCACTTTGGGACACACTCGAACACATGGCTGCACCATATCCTGATACTCTGGGTTCATGGACTCATTCACATTTTCACTCTTCACATCACTGCACCACATGCCTGACACCCTCTGCTTATATCCTTGCATGGACACACCATGTTCTGATGTATTGACACTGCATTGATACTTCACCATGTCCTGATACTTTAACACACTATGACACTCTTCACTGCACACACTATTTCTTATGCTTTCCAGTTTGAGTTTTAAATTGAGATTTGAATTTCCCTGAGTTTTGATTGAATGATTAGTTCAGTGAGTAGAGAGTTTATGTAGGGTCATGTTGGTGTTGTATTTATTTGAATCGAGTTTCCAAAGGATACGTTGGTATTCGAATTTGAATGGGGATTTTAACTGTCATATATTACTGATATTTTCCTCTTGTTTGAAATCTTGAATTTAAACCCTGATTTTTACTGATTTTGAGTTTATTAGCCATGTTTAAATTCAATTACATAGGTGGTAGATTACTGCAATGATGGTTAAGTTTTTCATTGGACAATTTGGGATTTCAAAAAGGGATTGGGTTTGATGTGTAACCTGTTAATGATAACTGCTAACACAGAAAACTGAGAACCCAGTTAACTGATTTGAGGATTAGTTGACATGTTAGAATTATACAAATGTACTAAATACTGCTGGTTAGGATTGGCATGCTAGTTTAGGTTTGTGATCAAGATATGGAATTTCGAGTGTGGGTTAGGACTGGACTGATACACAATCCTGGAAACCACATTTCTGAATTCTTTCCTTCTCTAAACTGATTTTCAATGTCAATATTGCTATGTTAATTCATCACACCTGTCATTGTTGTGGAATGATGGGTTGTATTGGTATTGGGGACTCTTTGATTCAACAATTAGTGAAAGGGATTCATTTTAAATTAGAATTTGAGATACAAACTGTCACCAGGTTTTTATTCATGTATTCACATCACCTGCCTGAGTTTGTACACAGGTTCCCTCACACACATGTACTCTAAGGACACACACACATGTAAATTGATAACTGAACACTGTAGGATGATTCATGTATGTAATGACACTTTGTTTTCCTTACACTGGTTGTAATATCCCTCCTACACTCTACACTCTTTGTTTTCAGATTTTTATAGACACACACACACTCACCATGGCTTGACACACCACTGTTTTCACTTTAGTCTTTGTTCTCAGAAATTTCCTGAGATTTCTTTTGACTTAACCTGCATTCCTGAGAACACACTGTCACAGCTAAGAATCACTGGGTAGGGACACATCTCCACACTGTCACATTCATTTGCTTATGTTTGCTTGATGTTTTAGCACGAACCCCACTTCCTTTCAACTGAAATCAAACCTGAACACTTTTGCTGCTATCTCACTGAACACCCTGACTTCACACTCTTCAATTTCGGATACACACACCCATCACTGCAAAACTGAAATGTTCCTTATATATATGTACTGGACTGAATGCTATAGATTCACTGTTGTGTTTGATTCATTATTTTCGGATTTTGCTCTGTCATTTGGTTTTCTTTAAAACTGAAATGTATACCCATGTTTCATTCACTGTTGGGTTATTATTAAAAGTCCTTGTCCCCCATCACACTGCTTTCACACACCCTCTATCCTAGGAACCTGTCACACATTTCCTTCCTCACACACATGTCCACATTTCCTTTTGTTGGCATTGGTAGATAGGCCTGTTTGCATATAAGCATGTATGTATGTAAATGCAGGTATGTATATATTATATTACATGAGATGTATGCATATGATATGAGTATATATATATATACATATAGCCTTGTGTACCTGAGATGCATAAGTCTATGGATATAGGTGGAGTAACATATAGTTGTTATAGGCTATTTGGCTTGGGTTATCCACAACATATATTATATATATGGGGCATCTAGTATTGTTTTCTAGTTAGAGAGTTTATTGATGTGGATAAGTGTGATACCATGTATATATGTGATTTGTATATAAATATGATATAGGCCTTGTGTGGTATACTAGGATATGTGTTATGATATAGAGATTTGACCCAAATAGTCTAGTTGACCAGGTTTGACTTAGAGTTGACTTTGACCTAGTTTGACCTAGACAGTTGACCAGGTTTGACTTAGAGTTGACTTTGACCTAGATTGGCCTAGAAATCATGTAGTTTGCATTGTATCATCATTTACCTTGTTTTAAACACATTATAACCTGTACTGCTCTATTTAGGACATTGTCACTCCGGTGCAGACATCTGACTTTACACTACTCTTTTCAGAGTATCAGGCGAGTACATTCTCTGATAGTTATCTCATTTACTTGTCAATTACTGTACTTCAGTTCTAGTTAGTTGTATACGATTCTCTGTTACAACACGTATAGATATTTCTGGATTCATGTATACGACACACATTTATTTTCCGGCCTCTATTACTGGTATCATCATTCCTGGCTTCTATTACTGGAATCACCTACTGGAATCATTTACTGGAATCATTTACTGGTATCTTCACATTACTGGCTGGACTCATCTTGAATTATTGTGTCGAAATTATGGATTCACTTGCTGGAAGGGGAAATACTAGAGTAAGACATGTAGACATACCCCATTTCTGGAATCACCTTTTGCTGGAATCAAACTGGAATGATAGCCATCTCACACCCGGCCAGGTGTGTGATGTGCTGGATTACCCATAGTCGTTTACATATCAATCTCGGTATTTTAAAACACACTGCTAGAGTATAGGCTGGACTCACCCTGGAATCATTGATCACTATAACTGGAATCGTCCCTTACTGGATTCATCTTGTATTAGATTCAACCTATACTGGACTTACATTGGAGTCACACTGGCCTACATTGCTGCCTGGACTTTATACCATATTACCCTGGTTCAGCTAGTTCTACTTTTACAGTCTTCATTGCTATGATTCTTCTCTTGTTTAGTATTTACTTTCCTTGCACTTTATCTGTCTTTCTTACCATCACCTGAATATAAACTGCCATTTTCATCAATATAACTGTCTATAACTGCTTTATAGTTCTCTGTCATTTACTTGGGTTTTCTAGATGAGATGTGCTCATTCCTGTCCTGACTGGACCTGTTGTAAATTTTACAGATGATTGCCCTGAGGACACGTGCCCTACATGTTACTGTCCAGGAGATGGTTTAGCTACCTTTGGCCCCGACACTCAGGAGTGATCGGGAGTTTAGCTAGTTTGTCTTGTTTTAGGTTTCTTGTTTAGAACTGGAGTTGTATATATATAGAATTGAGACTTGAGATGTATTTGAGATTATTCAGATGTTGTTATTATTTTCAGTAGTTATTTTTGTCTTCAAATTCTTAGTTACATTTTTGTGTTATCTTATCATGCTTAGACTGTGATTGAGTTACACCATATCTTATACTTGTCCTCCGTTCAGAGTTGATCATGATGAGTACATTATATACTGCATGAGTTGATGGTTAGTTAGAAACTTAGAATAGCGTTCTACCGCCGACACTGCGGCGTAGGCTGGGCGCTGTTACGTACTCATACCCTCAAAGTGGGTGCGGGTCGTGACACTCCGGCCGGAGGCGGACAGGTAAGGAGGTGGTTTCGGTTTTGGTTATCGGTAGTGGTGTCGATGAGATTTTGCGATGGTGGTGGTTCTTTTGGTGTTGGTGGTGTTGGCCGAAAACTTGGCTAGTAGTGGTCGGGGTGCTGTGTGTCACGCCCCGACTCGCCGAATCGGTCGCCATCGCCTTGACTCGATATAAATCGATCCCCATGGGTCGGGACGTGATGCCGTACAAGTCTTTATTAGACTTGCACAATGCAAGGATGTGCGCTTGGAAATTCCTTTGACACGACGCGTTGAAATTAAACAGTGCAGAGAGTTGAAGGCATAGAATAGGAAGAAACTTAGCTTTTCATTCATAAACTTGAGAAATATATGCAAGGTCATTTTTACATTACATATGCCATTGCGGCTACATCTTTGAAACGTAAAAGAGAACCATCGACACGCTCGCCTTGAAATAATCCTCGGCGTTCCATACATTCATGCCCCTTTATATATTTTGAACAAAAGCCTTCGGTCTGAATTGGGCATCAAAATACTTCAAAATAGGAGAGCTTCGTGCCGCCTCTCGTTCTTCAGCTCCAGCTTAGTCTCGAGCTCCCGCAGCACGCTCGTTACCTGGGGAGTTGGGGGTTAGCACACTTGCTAGGGGATGGGACGAACCCACTCGTCTAAACCGACACTGCTTATTAAGGATTCAGGCAATACGAAGTGATCTTTCTATTTAGAACTATATGAGTTGCAGTTCATATCGAAGGCACATTTTAAACGATAACAACATAACCAATTTTAACCATTCTTACCACGACCGTGCTCCTTTCCTGCACAAGATACACATAATACTTACCACCTGCACAAGACAATAG
This sequence comes from Iris pallida, assembly GCA_029216955.1. Classification (NCBI taxonomy): domain Eukaryota; kingdom Viridiplantae; phylum Streptophyta; class Magnoliopsida; order Asparagales; family Iridaceae; genus Iris; species Iris pallida. The sequence goes on along the minus strand of JANAVB010003599.1, from coordinate 1,748,016 downwards.
GTGAGCATGCAATCTATCCTATATGCGGTCATTGGTGATATTGACACCAAGAAGGACGATTAAGTAGCCTTGCGACGCGCCCTCCAGTCCAGGTAGCGAGCCTAACTGGAGGTCTCGCAATGCCTCGCGCCGAATCACGATTTCCATAATTTCCTCCTAGGCCGATTCGGTCCCAGGGCCCCGGGTACCGTCTCGAGGAAAGCTCACCTTGTGCACAAGTCGTCCTTGACCATGCGAATGTATGAACAGTTTAATATGTATGAAGTAAATTGCATAGCGTAACCATTATCGAATCACATAATCATTCCTACTCGTGCAAGGGTCCTTTTCCTCGAAACCGTACATTCTGATTTAGCGTCCCGTAGGCACCAAATTTCTTGAGGCATGATGTACCGCCACCAAGGTTTTCATCGTTGTGTTTTACATGGCATGAATATATTCTATCTTTTTCTTAGAACTTTATCTTTTCTCTTCACTTAGTGTAAACTTATGGACTTAGAGTTAACTTCTCTAGGTTGATATATTATCCCAAGCTCTTGATCTTAGTGGCAAGCATACATCCCATTAGCATCATCGATTTGATCGTTGAACTTTAAGAATTTAGTTAGCGGGAAGGAGTAGAAAAGAAGGGGTCGAAGAACCACCCACCTAAGGAAATTGCGTCGAGAGTAGGAGAACGCCTCACGACGGTCAAGCGTCAGTTACACGAACTCCTGCAATGGCACGAGCATTGAATTAGAACCCTTCCTTCAATCCTTCCTTCGAAATTCCCAAAGACGCATTCAGAAATCGACGCGAAAGCACACTATCAAATCCACGCAATAATTCGTTCAGAAAGCCAAAAAAACCAATAAAACCAACGGCAGACGGGTTGCGTCGCTCTCTTTAGAGTTCCCTCGCTAAGACGCCGCCTACCGCATCTAGGACTTATTCCAACAGTAGTCGATCCATTAGTTGGAACGGTACTCATATCACTCGTCCAAATCGATTTTATTGATGCCATGGTTTTTGTATATCAAACTCGTCGCCGAGTCAGACTAGCCATCTATGTTCCCGACCATGTCTGACGTGGCATGAGCCTATTACATAGTGCTTCACCCCAACGGGAGCGGGGCACTACATAATATACCACTAAGAAAAAGTTTCATCCCGAAACTTAAGAACAAGGGTCTGACCTTCGTCGACGAAGAATGAAGGGTATTTCTCCTTCATCTCCACCTCTAGCTCCTACGTCGACTCCTCAATGGAATGGTTGCGCCAGAGCATGCGAACCAAGGACATTGATCGGCTCCGCAGGATCTCTTCTTTACGGTCCAAAATTTGCACGGGCTCCTCCGAATATGATAGATCGGCGCGTACCTCCAACTGATCGAAACTAACCACATGACTTGGGTCATGCACGTACTTCCGAAGTTGGGAGACATGGAAGACATCGTGCACTTCGGCCAGGACAGGAGGTAGCGCGATCCGGTAGGCAACGGCCGCCACTCTTTCGAGGATCTCGAAGGGCCCTACGAATCTTGGACTCAGCTTGCCCTTTACCCCGAATCGTATGACGCCCTGCATCGGTGTCACCTTCAGAAACACATGGTCCCCAACCAAGAACTCTAACGGTCGTCGACGAGTATCTGCATAACACTTTTGTCGACTCTGAGCAATGCGGAGCCTATCTCGAATCATGCGGACCTTCTCGACGGCTTGTTCGACAAGTTCTGGCCCGAGCACCTGTCGCTCCCCGACTTCGTCCCAACAAATCGGAGATCGGCACTTCCTCCCGTAAAGCACCTCGTAGGGAGCAATTTGGATGCACGATTGATAATAGTTGTTGTATGCGAACTCCGCGAGCGGTAAGTGCGTGTCCCAACTAGTCTTCAAATCTATCGCGCACAGGCGTAGCATATCCTCCAGGATCTGATTCACTCTTTCTGTCTGGCCATCGGTTTGTGGGTGGTACGCGGAGCTAAGGTTCAACTTAGTGCCCAGCGCCGCCTGTAGACTCGTCTAGAAACGTGATAAGAATCGCCCGTCTCTGTCCAAAATAATTGTGGCAGTACCCCGTGTAGTCTGACGATCTCGTCGAGATAAATCTGAGCTAACCGATCGACGCTCCATGATGACTTAATAGCGATAAAATGAGCGGATTTGGTCAAACGATCGACAATGACCCAAATCTCATCATTCCCCCGTGACGTCTTTGGAAGGCCCATGATAAAATCCATAGAGATGTCGTTCCACTTCCATACTGGAATGTCGAGGTTCTGTAGCTCCCCGCCTGGTCTTTGATGCTCGGCCTTCACCCGTTGTCAGGCCATACACTGTGACATGAACGTCGCCACATCTTACTTCATGTCGTGCCACCAAAAGGTCGTGCGCAGGTCCTTATACATTTTGGTACTCCCGGGGTGCAACGAGTACTTCGCATAATGGGCCTCCGTCAGAATCTCCTTTCTAAGTTCAGCATGGTCCGGCACGCATATCCTCTCCTTCATCCGCGTCATTCCGCCCTCGTCCACCACAAAGTCGGTCGCCTTTTCCGTCGAAATCAGCTCGCGCATCTTCTTCAGGAATGGGTCATCCTCCTGTGCGGTCTTTATTTTGTTGTGCAAGCTCGACTCAAGGTGCAATTGGGCCAATCGTGCTCAACGGTAACGGATTCGGAGTTCGATACCCGTCTCCGCCAAGTCTCATTGTATATTACGATTGATAGACAAGCACCCTGCAAACATTCTACTCAGCGCGTCTGCCACAATGTTCCCCTTACCTGGCGTGTACTCGATAGTCAGATCGAAGCCTTTGATGAGTTCGAGCCAACGCTGCTGTCGTAAGTTCAGGTCCCGTTGAGTGAAGATGTATTTGAGGCTCTTGTGGTCCGTATAGATGCGACAAGCTACACAATAAAGATAGTGCCGCCATAGCTTCAACGCGAACACAATGGCCGCTAACTCAAGGTCATGCATAGGATAATTCTTCTCGTGTTGCTTCAATTTTCTCGAAGCAAACGAAATTACCTTATCCCTTTGCATAAACACGCATCCCAAACCCGTCCGCTGTAATGCCTGTATTCGTATTGCATATTTTGGAATAGTATACGTATTTTATCTTGTGTTGTATTTGCTTGGCTATGGTTTATCTTGGTTCGGGTTGGTTGGTTCGGCTTGGCTTGGTTTTGATTGGGTTCATGATGAACCCAAGGTGAACCCCCTACCTACCACCACCATTTGTATTTATTAGCCCTCTTCATTCTCTCTCTTCATTTATCATCTTCTTCTTCCTCATTTACTTCCCTACCTACCAGAGAGAGGAGAGAGAGGTCTAGGCAAGTACAACTTGCTTCATGGAGGAACTCCAATTTTATTGCTTTATTCTCTTCCTTACAGCATTTTAACTTACTTTAGAACTGGACATTTTCACTTTCCATGGCTATATTTTTCTAGATCTAAGTTTACATTATTTTCGGATTTCTTGGGTTTTGATCTACTTAATTATGTTATTTCCGAGTTTTGATGGTTCCATGTTGTAGAGAATCTCGTTCTACCCCATCTTGACCTATGGAAGTTGGATTTAGGCTCCGGATGATGGAGTTATGGAGCTTGAGGTCTTGGCTCTCATGGCGTTCTTCTTCTCAGAATTGGAGAAGAAGAATAGTGCTTGACTTGACCGCATGAACATTTCGTGCGGCAAGTATTCTTCCTGGCCGCATGGGCTTGACTTGACCGCATGACTAGTTCATGCGGCAAGTGTTACTGAGCCGCATGCACCCCATAGTCTCCTGGCCGCATAGGCGTATGAACCGTCTAGCCGTATATGCGCTCATCTCCCTTAGCCGCATGCTAGCCCCTTCATTTCCTAGCCGTATAGGCCCGTGACCAGTCTGGCCGCATAGGCATTGCTTCCCGAGCCGCATGCGCCATCATCTCCCTGGCCGCATGTGCCCCATTTCTTTCTGGCCGCATGGGGATTGGTTTCCTGGCCGTATGTGCCCTTGCACTTCCAGCCATAGGGACTTTTCCTAGCCTAGCCGCATGGGTTGTTCCCCTTACAGCCGCATGAGACCCATTTCTTTTGGAACCGCATGCGCCCTCCTGAACTTGGCCGCATGAGATCCAGCGGCCCTGGCCGCATGCGCTCTCATATTTGAGCCGCCTGTGTCTTATTCTCTCCTGGCCGCATATGACTGTGCCGCATGACTTCTCATGGTCCTGTGTACTATTATTTATCATTATTTGCCCATATTTCTGTAACTCCTTTATTAGATATTTTACGCCCATTTTATATCCTTACGCCTTTTGACCTGAACTTGATAATTCCCGAATTTACTTGATATGCTTGGAATTGATAATTGAGCACGACCTGATAGTGACCCGTAGTGGTGCACTCCTGACATGAGTAATCTGACATGACCTGATAGTGGCCCGTCGTGGCGCACTCCTGACTAGTACACTTGACCTGATAACCTGACATGATATATCTTGATAAGCTGTTGCGACGGCTCCATGACATGACATGGCCTGACAAGAATGAATAACCTGGACACCGTGGGCGATTGTGCTTGTACAAATAAACCAGTCCTGTCTTGCATCATGTCTAGGGCAGGGACTCCTGAGTACCACGGTCAGGAGTACCTATTGAAATGGACTAAGGCTAATAACTAGATTAATGCACTAGTCATGAAGAGATTTCCCAGCTACAGGCAATCCCGTTACCTGGGCGCGCCTGGGATCTGTAGCCTGCCGTCGAGTAGGGCACATTTCCAGCACACTGTCATGTGTTGCACCCTTCAAGCTACTTAAGGATACATGCGTTTCCTGGATGATGTATCCACCTGAATTCAACCCTAATTTTCGACCTGGGTAACCTGGATGGTCTGCAGGGCTTGTGGCTGTGGAATAATCTCACTGTATCTTATTAGTAATTAGGCTTGTGACAACCCTAGTTAGTTAAAGTATCAAGCCGTAATTCTTGCTTGGCCGTGAAATTATTGGATGGAGTCTAACCAGTCTAGTCTTGCCCTGATCCTGTTCCAGACTACTGCATGACCAGCATGCTTGTTTTTATTTTACCGATAAATGGTGAGAATTCCAAGTTCTGCTTAGATGAAGGGTTACAACCCCGGTCCTTGTTTGGTTTACGGGTTGTAACCTGGTTATCTGAATAGTCCCATGGTTATCTCATCGTATATCTTCCTGAAGTATTTTTCTTTAATTCCAGTGCTTACTTTATTCCAGTTCTTACTTTTATTTATACTCTTGTGCTGATTGCTGGTTTTAGTTCCTAAGTAAAGCCTCCTTTGTGGCACTTGCTCTTTCTGGGGTCTGACCCAGCTGGTTTTGTGTGGCCAGATTTTGGAGCAGCTTCAGAGGATCTACCGACCTTCCAGCCAGATGGTGGCCACTAGACGGAACCCTGGCAACGAGTGGGTTTATTTTTGATCTCCCACTTTATTGTAAAAATATTCTTTTGAGGCGTTTAGCCGACGAGCACCTGTTTAGTTCGATTGCACCTTTACTTACTGTCTGTCTACGGGCTGTAACATGATTGACAGATCCTAGGGTTGATCATGTATGACTAAACTCTTGCTAGTCCTGACATTTTGTAATGACTAGCTTCATGATCAGCTGAATATGTAATGTTTGGGACGCCTTACTATTGTATATTTAATGATCATACATCTTGTAACTTTACTTACTTGCATGTGATTGAGACAATAGGCCTGTTCATGACCTTAAGAGACTGTTGGCTTGTAGATAAACCCTCATGTATTTAGACAGCCGTGACCGTATAGCGAGATGGATTCCATTTCATATACGTAGCTGGCTATGTCTGCCCCCGCTCTCCAGTATTCTGATTCTGGGGCGTGACATGGTTTAAGTGGTGGCCCATGTAGGTCTTGTAAATCAAGATATGTGAGAGTTTACCGAATAGATGTCTCAATCAATGTCCGTCCTTGATCTCTGCTTGTATCTTCTGAATCCCTGGATTCTTGTCCTGATCACCTGCTTGCATCGTTGGTCTGTCCTGGTCCTTCCTTATTATTTTCTATGTCGTCTTCTTCAGCGGCATAGTACCTGACCCGGCCGAACAGCAAGGTAGAGCACCTCCCGTGGACCAGCAGCAACCAGGGGATCAAGCCCAGCATTCCGGAGTAGCCTCCAGAATCGAGCCTATTGGAGAAGAGCCACCAGTTCAGCCAGTTCAGCCTGCCGAACCTGATGATGGCACTTTAGTAGGACTCGTCAGGACCTTGATAGCTTCCCTAGATCGTCGAGGAGACGCCTTGCAACAGGCAGTGACGGATGCTTTGGCCAGAGGAGGTCATCAGGGTAACAGCGCGGCCAACAGCTTCAAGCGCTTGAACCCTCCATTCTTCGACGGTAGTGAAGATGCTATCGCGGCAGATGCTTGGCTCCAGGACACGGAGGTGGTTCTAGAAGCAGCCAAGACTCCAGAGAATGATAAGGTAGTCGTGGTGCGCTTGCAGCTATTAGATCTTGCCCGCAGCTGGTGGGCAGCGCAGGCCGTTGGGTTAGCAGCACCCATTGCTTGGGCAGTATTCAGGAAGAGATTCCAGACCAAGTATTTTGATGCTGTAGCTCGGTACGATCTACAGACGAGGTTCACCAATCTGAAGCAAGGAGGCAGGACGGTCGACGGATATACGGCCGAGTTTTCCAGACTCAGTCGATTTGCTCCCACCTTGGTGGCAACCGAGTATGATAGAGCCCAGCGGTTCCAGCAGGGACTTCATCTGGAGATTTTGTTGGCAGTTGAGCAGTTTGAGCATCAGACTTTTGATGCAGTCCTGATAGCAGCCCGGAGGCATGAGTATACCTCCCAGAGAATTGTGGATAGGACCGGAGGTCGAAAGAGATCTCACGGCCAGATGAATCAGTCTTCAGCACCAGCCCCGGCAGCCAGGGCCTTGACTATTGGAGCTCCGAGGCGAGCGTCCTCAGTGACGTCGGTTCAGCATTCCGCTCCGACGCACCCTCAGCAGCAGAAGCAGAAGCAGTCTTCCGCAGTGGGATGTTCTCATTGTGGGAAGCCAGGCCATGTGGTGGCAAATTGTCGCAGGGCGCAGGGATTATGCCTGGCTTGTGGAGCACCAGACCATAGGGTTGGATCCTGCCCGAATAGGGGTGGTTCATCATCGTCCAACCTTTCTAGCTCTTCGGTGAGAGGACCAGCACCGGTCCAGCAGCAGCAACAGCAGTATCCATTGCCGAGGCCCTTGCCGCCTCAGACCCAAGCATTCCAGCAGCAGAACCTTCAGCAGTATGCACAAGCCCAAGCCTTGAGTCAGAGCAGGCAGCGAGAATTTCAGCAGAGGGGACCAGCACCCCGAGGGCACGGTCAGGCTATGGTGATGACCGCAGAGGAAGGATTGGCACCAGGAGAGATAGTGGCAGGTACTATTCTCGTCAACTCTTTTCCAGCTTCAGCTTATTTGATTCTGGTGCATCGCATTCTTTTATGTCTGCACGATTCGCGATACGGGTAGGATTGGAGCCCGAGTCATTATCAGTAAGGCTCAATATACTTACTGGTAACGGACTTGTGGGAGTAGATAGAGTGTTTTCTTCGTGTCGGATCGTAGTTAGCGGTAGAGAGTTTCCCGCTAGATTGATAGAATTCCCGATGGCCGATTATGATGTGGTCTTAGGGATGGATTGGTTGAGGAACCAGTATGCTAGAATAGACTGCCATATCGGTAGGGTTGTTTTTAGCATTCCACGCGAGCCAAAGTTTTCCTTTTCTCGAGGCGAGGTTGAGCCTTCTCCTCCAGCATTGCGAATGGCAGTAGCAGCAGTTCAGTTGCCCAAGATAGTGGATGAGTTCCCAGATGTTTTCCCAGAAGAGCTTCCAGGTATGCCGCCAGAGCGGGAGATCGAGTTCACCATAGACTTGATTCCCGGGACAGCCCCAGTATCAGAGCGAGTCTACAGGATGGCGCCGTCAGAGTTGGAGATATTGTACAAGATGATTGAAGAACTCAGAACCAAGGGATTCATTCGTGCTAGTGGATCGCCTTGGGGATCCCCGATGCTTCTTGTGAAAAAAAAGGATGGTACGTCCAGGTTATGTGTTGATTATCGTACCTTGAAATTAGTGACAATCAAGAACAGATACCCTCTTCCGAGGATAGATGACTTGTTTGATCAACTCAAGGGGGCTTCAGTATTCTCGAAGATTGATTTGCGCTCAGGTTATCATCAGATCAGAGTCAGAGAGCAAGACATCCCGAAGACAGCTTTTAGATCGAGGTATGGGCATTGGAAGTTCCTCGTTATGCCTTTTGGAGCGACCAATGCGCCGGCAGTATTCATGGATCTCATGAATCGCATCTTTATGCCTTACTTGGATCAGTTTGTGATTGTGTTCTTGGATGACATCCTGGTCTACAGCAAGAGTGAGGCGGAGCATGAGCAGCATCTCCGTGTAGTTCTTCAGACTCTCAGGGAGCACCAATTATATGCCAAGTTCAGTAAATGCGAGTTCTGGCTCGATCGCATTTTGTACTTGGGTCATATCATCACCAGAGGAGGAGTGGAAGTGGATCCCCAGAAGATTGTGGCTATTGAGTCATGGCCAGTGCCCAGCACGGTTGTAGAAGTTCGCAGTTTTCTTGGATTGGCCGGCTACTACCGGCGGTTTGTTTCAGATTTTGCTCGGATATCAGCGCCATTGACCCAGTTGACCCGCAAGGATGCGCAGTTTGCTTGGACAGCAGAGTGCCAGGATTCTTTTGAGAAGTTGAAGCGAGGCCTGATAACGGCACCTATTCTTACCCTTCCAGATGGAACCGGAGGATTCTCAGTGTATTGTGATGCTTCGGGTAGAGGATTAGGATGTGTTCTGATACAGCATGGTAAGGTAATAGCTTATGCGTCACGACAACTTCGTAATCATGAGAGGAATTACCCAACACATGACTTGGAGCTGGCAGCCGTAGTGTTTGCACTTAAGTTGTGGAGGCACTATTTGTATGGAGACAGGGTGGAGATTTTCACCGACCACAAGAGCCTGAAGTATGTTTTCACCCAGAAGGATCTTAACATGCGTCAGACGAGATGGCTAGAGCTACTTGTGGATTATGATGTCAACTTGTAATATCATCCTGGGAAGGCCAACGTTGTTGTAGACGTTTTGAGCAGGAGAGCCGGAGTTTTTTCCTAACAGCGCAACCAGAGCTGTTAGCAGATCTTCAGAAGATGGGTATAGAAGTTGTTCTCCCTTCCAGTGTGGCATTGATGGCCAGTATGCAAGTTCAGTCCACTATAGTCGAGAGGATCCGGATGGCGCAGTCGGCAGATTCCAAGCTTCAGCGACTCAGAGCAGAGTGTGAGGCAGGACGAAGACCAGAGTTATGCATTCATAAGGATGGTACACTTCGACATGGTAAGCGTCTTTGTGTACCCAGTGGAGATATCAGGCAGGAGATCATGTCAGAGGCGCACAGTTCTCAGTATTCCATCCATCCTGGTAGTACGAAGATGTACCGTGATATCCGGCAACATTTCTGGTGGAATGGCATGAAGCGGGAGATAGCTCGGTTTGTCTCTCGGTGTTTGGTTTGCCAATAAGTTAAGGCCGAACATCAGAGACCGGCTGGACTTCTTCAGCCCTTGCCGATTCCAGAATGGAAGTGGGAGCATATGACCATGGATTTCGTGACTGGGTTGCCTAGATCCCCAGCTGGTAGAGATGCTATCTGGGTTATAGTTGATCGGCTCACGAAGGTGGCTCACTTTCTTCCATTTAGAGTTGGTCAGTCGACGGCTCAGCTAGCGGAGATGTACCTCAGACAGATCGTCAGATTGCACGGTATTCCTGTCAGTATCACCTCGGACCGGGATTCAAGATTTACGTCGCACTTTTGGCGTAGCTTGCAAGAGAGTTTGGGGACTCGTCTCCAGTTCAGTTCAGCATATCACCCGCAGACAGATGGCCAGTCGGAGCGCACAATCCAGACTCTTGAAGATATGTTGCGGTCCTGCACACTTGACTTCGGTGGTTCGTGGGAAGATCACTTGCACCTGGTGGAATTCTCGTACAATAACAGTTTCCAGGCCAGTATCCAGATGGCACCGTTCGAGGCACTGTATGGTAGGAAGTGCAGATCCCCGTTAGCTTGGGATGATGTCGGAGAGAGACAGATGCTCAGTCCAAAAATGATTGTCCAGACAGTTGAAGTGGTCAGGCGAGTCAGAGATCATCTTCGAGTTGCCCAAGATCGCCAGCGTCATTGGGCCGATTCTCATCGGCGCCCTCTCGAGTTTTCGGTCGGCGATCATGTATTCCTGAGGATTTTGCCTAACCGTGGCGTCATTCATTTCGGCGTACGGGAAAAGCTTAGTCCTAGGTATATAGGACCGTTCGATATTCTGGAACGAGTAGGAGATGTATCCTATCGTCTCGCTCTTCCACCGTCGCTAAGCGAGGTGCATGACGTGTTCCATGTATCCCAATTACGACGGTATATCCCGGACCCGAGCCACATCCTGGATCATTCGGAATTGGTTGTTGGTACCAACCTTTCGTATGAGGAGAGGCCCGTGTCTATATTGGACCGGAGAGAGAAGATCCTCAAGAACAAGACTATCAAGTTAGTCCGAGTTGCTTGGGGTCATCACTCTTTGGGTGAGTCAACTTGGGAGCGTGAGGATGATATCCGATCGCGATATCCTGACTTGTTTGACTCGTGAGGTATAATATCTTTCTTATGCCTCCTGCCTTCGATTCCTTGCTTGCATGATTGATTGATTGCCTAGTATAGCTCGCTTGTTATTAGTATAGCTTGTCATTGCCCCTCTAGCCTCTTGATTAAATTCCGAGGACGGAATTCTTTTAAGGTGGGTAGAGTTGTAATGCCTGTGTTCGTATTGCGTATTTTGGAATACGTATACGTATTTTATCTTGTGTTGTATTTGCTTGGCTATGGTTTATCTTGGTTCGGGTTGGTTGGTTCGGCTTGGCTTGGTTTTGATTGGGTTCATGATGAACCCAAGGTGAACCCCCTACCTACCACCACCATTTGTATTTATTAGCCCTCTTCATTCTCTCTCTTCATTTATCATCTTCTTCTTCTTCCTCATTTACTTCCCTACCTACCAGAGAGAGGAGAGAGGGGTCTAGGCAAGTGCAACTTGCTTCATGGAGAAACTCCAATTTTATTGCTTTATTCTCTTCCTTACAACATTTTAACTTACTTTAGAACTGGGCATTTTCACTTTTCATGGCTATATTTTTCTAGATCTAAGTTTACATTATTTTTGGATTTCTTGGGTTTTGATCTACTTAATTATGTTATTTCCGAGTTTTGATGGTTCCATGTTGTAGAGAATCTCGTTCTACCCCATCTTGACCTATGGAAGTTGGATTTAGGCTCCGGATGATGGAGTTATGGAGCTTGAGGTCTTGGCTCTCATGGCGTTCTTCTTCTCAGAATTGGAGAAGAAGAACAGTGCTTGACTTGACCGCATGAACATTTCGTGCGGCAAGTATTCTTCCTGGCCGCATGGGCTTGACTTGACCGCATGACTAGTTCATGCGGCAAGTGTTCCTGAGCCGCATGCACCCCATAGTCTCCTGGCCGCATAGGCGTATGAACCGTCTAGCCGCATATGCGCTCGTCTCCCTTAGCCGCATGCTAGCCCCTTCATTTCCTAGCCGCATAGGCCCGTGACCAGTCTGGCCGCATAGGCATTGCTCCCCGAGCCGCATGCGCCATCATCTCCCTGGCCGCATGTGCCCCATTTCTTCCTGGCCGCATGGGGATTGGTTTCCTGGCCGCATGTGCCCTTGCACTTCCAGCCGCAGGGACTTTTCCTAGCCTAGCCGCATGGGTTGTTCCCCTTACAGCCGCATGAGACCCATTTCTTTTGGAATCGTATGCGCCCTCCTGAACTTGGCCGCATGAGATCCAGCGGCCCTGGCCGCATGCGCTCTCATATTTGAGCCGCCTGTGTCTTATTCTCTCCTGGCCGCATATGACTGTGCCGCATGACTTCTCATGGTCCTGTGTACTATTATTTATCATTATTTGCCCATATTTCTGTAACTCCTTTATTAGATATTTTACGCCCATTTTATATCCTTACGCCTTTTGACCTGAACTTGATAATTCCCGAATTTACTTGATATGCTTGGAATTGATAATTGAGCACGACCTGATAGTGACCCGTAGTGGTGCACTCCTGACATGAGTAATCTGACATGACCTGATAGTGGCCCGTCGTGGCGCACTCCTGACTAGTACACTTGACCTGATAACCTGACATGATATATCTTGATAAGCTGTTGCGACGGCTCCATGACATGACATGGCCTGACAAGAATGAATAACCTGGACACCGTGGGCGATTGTGCTTGTACAAATAAACCAGTCCTGTCTTGCATCATGTCTAGGGCAGGGACTCCTGAGTACCACGGTCAGAAGTACATATTGAAATGGACTAAGGCTAATAACTAGATTAATGCACTAGTCATGAAGAGATTTCCCAGCTACAGGCAATCCCGTTACCTGGGCGCGCCTGGGATCTGTAGCCTGCCGTCGAGTAGGGCACATTTCCAGCACACTGTCATGTGTTGCACCCTTCAAGCTACTTAAGGATACATGCATTTCCTGGACGATGTATCCACCTGAATTCAACCCTAATTTTCGACCTGGGTAACCTGGATGGTCTGCAGGGCTTGTGGCTGTGGAATAATCTCACTGCATCTTGTTAGTAATTAGGCTTGTGACAACCCTAGTTAGTTAAAGTATCAAGCCGTAATTCTTGCTTGGCCGTGAAATGATTGGATGGAGTCTAACCAGTCTAGTCTTGCCCTGATCCTGTTCCAGACTACTGCATAACCAGCATGCTTGTATTTATTTTACCGATAAATGGTGAGAATTCCAAGTTCTGCTCAGACGAAGGGTTACAACCCCGGTCCTTGTTTGGTTTACGGGTTGTAACCTGGTTATCTGAATAGTCCCATGGTTATCTCATCGTATATCTTCCTGATGTATTTTTCTTTAATTCCAGTGCTTACTTTATTCCAGTTCTTACTTTTATTTATACTCTTGTGCTGATTGCTGGTTTTAGTTCCTAAGTGAAGCCTCCTTTGTGGCACTTTCTCTTTCTGGGGTCTGACCCAGCTGGTTTTGTGTGGCCAGATTTCGGAGCAGCTTCAGAGGATCTACCGACCTTCCAGCCAGATGGTGGCCACTAGACAGAACCCTGGCAACGAGTGGGTTTATTTTTGATCTCCCACTTTATTGTAAAAATATTCTTTTGAGGCGTTTAGCCGACGAGCACCTGTTTAGCTCGATTGCACCTTTACTTACTGTCTGTCTACGGGCTGTAACATGATTGACAGATCCTAGGGTTGATCATGTATGACTAAACTCTTGCTAGTCCTGACATTTTGTAATGACTAGCTTCATGATCAGCTGAATATGTAATATTTGGGACGCCTTATTATTGTATATTTAATGATCATACATCTTGTAACTTTACTTACTTGCATGCGATTGAGACAATAGGCCTGTTCATGACCTTAAGAGACTGTTGGCTTGTAGATAAACCCTCATGTATCTAGACAGCCGTGACCGTATAGCGAGATGGATTCCATTTCATATACGTAGCTGGCTATGTCTGCCCCCTCTCTCCAGTATTCTGGTTCTGGGGCGTGACATCCGCGATGCGTCGCTAAATATTTGAAACCCTTCCGGCCCGTCTAGAAGTGCAAGGATCGGCGCTGAGATGAGCCGTTTCTTCAACTCTTGGAAGCTCGATTCGCAGGCGTCGTTCCACTCGAATGCGACTCCCTTCTGGGTGAGGCGAGTCAGAGGCGACGCAATTATGGCAAAATCTTTCACGAATCTATGGTAGTAGCCTGCCAAGCCGAGGAAACTTCGGATGTCGCCTGCTGAGGTAGGCCGCTTCTACTCGACTATTGCTTCAATCTTCTTTGGGTCCACCGTGACGCCTTCCGCTGAGACAACGTGCCCGAGGAACATCACGCTGCTCATCCAGAACTCGCACTTGCTTAGCTTGGCATAAAGTTGGTGTTCCCGCAGGGTCTATAGCACCGTCTTCAAATGTTCCATGTGCTCGTCCTTGCTCTTTGAATATATGAGAATGTCATCGATGAATACGACGACAAATTTGTCTATGAACGATCGGAACACCCGGTTCATTAGATCCATGAACGCGGCAGGAGCGTTGGTCAAGCCGAAGGGCATGACCAAAAATTCGTAGTGACCATATCGAGTTCGGAAGGCGGACTTCGGTACGTCTTCGAACTTGATCTTCAATTGATGGTAGCCTGAGCGAAGATCAATATTGGAAAACACCGTCGCCCCTTGCAGCTGGTCAAACAGATCATCTATTCTCGGTAACGGGTACTTGTTTCGTACCGTGGCTTTGTTGAGTTCTCGATAATCGATGCACAGCTGCATCGATCCATCCTTCTTCCTCACAAACAATACTGGGGCACCCTACGGAGAGACACTAGGGTGAATATATTCGCGATCTAGTAACTCTTGTAGTTGTGCTTTCAGTTCCTTCAGCTCTGCCGGCGCCATTCGATAAGGTGCTTTGGATATCGATCGGGTGTCCGGAAAGGTGTCGATGCTGAATTCAATCTCTCGGTCCGGCGGCATCCCTGGCAACTCGTCTGGGAATACATCAGGAAATTCTGCTACGACTTCAGCCTGGGCCGTGCTTGCAATCTCCGTTCTCGTGTCTCGAACTGATGCTAGGTATCCGCTGCAGCCGGAATGCAACATACGCCTTGCCGAAATTGTCGATATCACCATTGCCGACTTTGATGCTGCTCCGCACGAATAGGAGAACTCGATTTTGCCTGGAAGGCGGAACACCATTCTCTTCTCTGCGCACTCGATCGTTGCGTGGCATGCACCCAACCAATCCATGCCGAGGATTATATCGTACTCTTTGACATCGAGGACGATAACTTCCAAAGATAGATTCCTCCCTCCGATGCATATGTAACTGTCTCTACAAATATGAGTGGCAGGCATATCTACTCCCGATGGAGTGCTAACGCTAAGATTCATATCTAAAAGTTGCATAGGTAATTCATTTTCTTTTACAAAGTCGGCAGATATGAAACTATGCGTAGCACCCGAATCGAACAATACTCTAGCAGGCATATTTTTATAGAGTAGTATACCTGTCACGACGGTGTCGGACGCATAGGTTTCGTCCCGCGTTAGTGCGTTGACTCGGCCTTGCGCCCCTTGGCGATTTTATGGGTTCACGGGCACCGCGTTTGCGCCATGGGCGGGAGGCGCCCTGTTCTGGTTCTGGACGTCCCTTGGTGGATGTTGGTTCACCCTTCCCATTCGACAATCTACCGCCTTGTGACCTAGCTGGCCACACTTGAAGCATCCCCCTCGGCAATCGACCGCCAGATGTCCCATCTTACCGCAGCGATGGCAACGTACGCCTGGGTGAGGCCCCCGATACTCGGTCGTGTTCTGGCGCTTTGGCGCACCAGATCCTCCCGCGTCGTTAGGACGCATGTTGAAGTTGTTGCGGAAGCTTGATCCGCCCTTCTGCGACGCTCGACCGAAGACCCGCTCCATATCAAGAGCGGCGTTATATGATTCCCTGTATGTCTGGCATCTCTGGTTCATGACGTCCCGACGCAAATCTTCATTCAGGCCTTGCTGGAAGCGCTCGCACCATGCCTCTGTGTTCGGCAGAAAGGCCCCGGCAAACTTCGCTAGCTTTGCGAACTTCGCATCGTAGTCTTCAACGGACAAGTTTCCTTGCTTCAAGGACATGAATTCCTCTTCCTTCTGTCAACGAAGGGCACGAGGGATGTATTGCTCGAGGAAGGCCCGTTTGAACGTCTCCCACGAGATCTTGGCGCTGGGGTTGGACTCTTGGAGTTCCTGTTTCTTCGCCTTCCACCAGTCGTAGGCCCTCAAGTTGAGCTGCAACGCTGCGCACCCGACTTTCTTGGACCCCTTGATGTTGAGGAGAGTGAACAGACTCTCAATCTTCACTAGCCACCCCATGACTTCGTCAGGCTCTGCTCGACCGTTGAAGTCCGTCGGGTTCATTTTCTTGAACTTGGTCATCTTGAGCAGGGAGGAGGAAGACACATGTTTTGTCTTTTCGGCTTGCACTTCTTCCTCGGACATAACGGTCGTCGAGTTCTGTTGCGTCGCTATGGTGCTTACGATCCGGGTCAGGGCCTCTATTTGCTTTTATTGGGCGCTGACTTGGGCCTGGATCTGTTCCTACAGCTGTCGTTGCTGCATCTCTGACTGGCGTTGTTGGAGTTCCATGAGGCGTAGTAGTCGCTCCATGGTAGATTCGCTAGGCGTCGCGCCTTCGGTGCTATCCGTGCTAATCAATGTGGGGACACCCAGTCTTTCCGTCATTCCTACAAAATTGAGCAAACCCGTTAGTATTCTCAAAATATCTACGGGCTTATATGTATGGAACGATTATTTCAGGCCGCATATGTCGAAAAGCATAGTTTTTGAAAAAAATCGCAACGGCATCATCTAAAGAAAGTATTTTGAAAGGTCCGAGGTGTGAACCGAGCTCTGATACCAACTTGTCACGTCCCGACTCGCCGAATCGGTCGCCATCGCCTTGACTCGATATAAATCGATCCCCACGGGTCGGGACGTGATGCCGTGCAAGTCTTTATTAGACTTGCACAAGGCAAGGATGTGCGCTTGGAAATTCCTTTGACACGACGCGTTGAAATTAAACAGTGCAGAGAGTTGAAGGCATAGAATAAGAAGAAACTTAGCTTTTCATTCATAAACTTGCAAAATATGTGCAAGGTCATTTTTACATTACATATGCCGTTGCGGCTACATCTTTGAAACGCAAAAGAGAACCATCGACACGCTCGCCTTGAAATAATCCTCGGCGTTCCATACATTCATGCCCCTTTATACATTTTGAACAAAAGCCTTCGGTCTGAATTGGGCATCAAAATACTTCAAAATATGAGAGCTTCATGCCGCCTCTCGTTCTTCAGCTCCAGCTTAGTCTCGAGCTCCCGCAGCACGCTCGTTACCTAGGGAGTTGGGGGTTAGCACACTTGCTAGTGGATGGGACGAACCCACTCGTCTAAACCGACACTGCTTATTAAGGATTCAGGCAATACGAAGTGATCTTTCTATTTAGAACTATATGAGTTGCAGTTCATATCGAAGGCACATTTTAAACGATAACAACATAACCAATTTTAACCATTCTTACCACGACCGTGCTCCTTTCCTGCACAAGATACACATAATACTTACCACCTACACAAGACAATAGGTGAGCATGCAATCTATCCTATATGCGGTCATTGGTGATATTGACACCAAGAAGGACGATTAAGTAGCCTTGCGACGCGCCCTCCAGTCCAGGTAGCGAGCCTAACTGGAGGTCTCGCAATGCCTCGCGCCGAAGCACGATTTCCATAATTTCCTCCTAGGCCGATTCGGTCCCAGGGTACCGGGTACCGTCTCGAGGAAAGCTCACCTTGTGCACAAGTCGTCCTTGACCATGCGAATGTATGAACAGTTTAATATGTATGAAGTAAATTGCATAGCGTAACCATTATCGAATCACATAATCATTCCTACTAGTGCAAGGGTCCTTTCCCTCGAAACCGTACGTTCTGATTTAGCGTCCCGCAGGCACCAAATTTTTCGAGGCATGATGTACCGCCACCAAGGTTTTCATCGTTGTGTTTTGCATGGCATGAATATATTCTATCTTTTTCTTAGAACTTTATCTTTTCTCTTTACTTAGTGTAAACTTATGGACTTAGAGTTAACTTCTCTAGGTTGATATATTATCCCAAGCTCTTGATCTTAGTGGCAAGCATACATCCCATTAGCATCATCGATTTGAACGTTGAACTTTAAGAATTTAGTTAGCGGGAAGGAGTAGAAAAGAAGGGGCCGAAGAACCACCCACCTAAGGAGATTGCGCCGAGAGTAGGAGAACGCCTCACGACGGTAAAGCGTTAGTTACACGAACTCCTGTAATGGCACGAGCATTGAATTAGAACCCTTCATTCAATCCTTCCTTCGAAATTCCTAAAGACGTATTCAGAAATCGACGCAAAAGCACACTATCAAATCCACGCAACAATTCGTTCAGAAAGCCAAGAAAACCAATAAAACCAACGACAGACGGGTTGCGTCGATCTCTTTAGAGTTCCCTCGCCAAGACGCTGCCTACCGCATCTAGGACTTATTCCAACAGTAGTCGATCCATTAGTTGGAACGGTACTCATATCACTCGTCCAAATCGATTTTATTGATGCCATGGTTTTTGTATATCAAACTCGTCGCCGAGTCAGACTAGCCATCTATGTTCCCGACCATGTCTGACGTGGCACGAGCCTATTACATAGTGCTTCGCCCCAACGAGAGCGTGGCACTACACTGTGTATGTGGTTCGGGGTGATGGCAAAGAGCTGGGACGGTGACGGTGATGGTTGTGGGTGTAGTCGCAGGGGACAGGGTTGTGGAGGAAGTTGACGGGGAGGACAGAGAGAGGGGTTTGGCGATGGTGACGAGCTGGCGGTCGGTCGAGGTGGAGACGGCCGGGAAATGGTGGAGGCGACGACCACGGAGGGGTGTGGTTATCGTGTAGGGTGGTGGATAGGGGCTGAGCCTAGGTTAGGTTTAGGATTAGGGTTTAGTTGGCTGTGGTCGTCGTATCCGGGGTGTCAGACACGACAGGGGTATATTGGATTTGTGTCCTACGTGACACGGGAACGAAGTTGAGGTCCGGGGTTAATGGACACGAAGAGAATTTCTGTATTTGTATTAGAAATGAAATATAGTGGATGGAAAGGGGGACATGGACACGGTGCACGGCACTGTTGAGGATGGTGAAAATTTTGTGGATGGTTGGAGTAATTTATGGATGAGTACCTCTCCTTATATAGGAGGTGGAAATTCCAGTTGGATAATGATTAGGATTTATTTAAACCCAATTAGATAATTCAATCTATTAATTTAAATCAATTCAATAAATTCAAATCCAAATCTAAATTAATTTAAATCTAGATAATCAAACTCAAATTAAATATAAATTTTATCCTTAATTTTAAACTATTTAAAATCAAATCAATAAAATCTAATAAAAGATTTAAATTTCTACAATAATTTCAAAATATATTTTATAAAAATACGAATAATAATAATTTCGAAAATAATAAATATTTTTAAATATCTTTTTGAATAATAAAATATTAATATTAATAAATTTTGAAAATAAATTTAAATATTAATAGGAACTACTTCAAAAATACCTTTTAAATAATTTAAGATAATTAATAAATAATTTTGAAAATAAATTTATACATAAATTATATCTTACGCCTTTTTATAATGATAAAATTAAATAATGTTTTTGAAATTTCGATGCGACGCTTTTCACAACCTTAAGTAAATAATAGTAATTACTATATATTATTTTGAAACTATAAAAATGGAAAAAAAATTCTAAAAATATGTACGCTCGCACATATTCGCACTCGTCGAGCAATTACAAAAAATAAGATTTTGCGCGCGACGTATAATGCAACTACGCGACGTATAAATACAAAATAAAAAAAATTATTACCAATTTATATAAAAAATAGTAGAAATTTAGGGGTTTTACATCCTACCCAACTTAAAAGAATTTCGTCCTCGAAATTAAGAATTAGTAGTGGGGTGAGAAGACACAAGGGGGTATCGATGGGGAACAAACAATGACAATGTTTCAACAAAATCATGTCGTAATAAATCGTGATCTAAATCATAGAATTTAACACGGGTATGGTTATGAGGGTCGCGAGTTAAGGCACGAGTAGAAGATTAAGGGTTTAAAGTTTAAATCAAGAGTATCATGCAATAGAGAATGATATGGTATCAAGAGAAAATAAGTTAGAGACCTAGTAGATATGGGTTCTTGAGAGTAGGTTGAGGCACGAATAAGAGATCGATTAGGTTCATGCCTAAATCAAGTGATTTGGAAGGTTCATGATAGCGAATATAGGGCCAAGAAAATGACGAGTAGTTTAAGATGAAGATATGGCAACATGGAGTGGTAATGGTCATAATTGATAGGACAGCTAGAGGAAATTCAAGTACAAGTGCCTTCGTCTTTCCAAAATCGGTGAAGGCGAAAGCGGTGTAAGGAGTTCAATGACGACATTATCAATTACGAATACGTGGTTCAAAGGCGGCCGTATAAATTTCAAAAGAATCGTCAAGGCAGTCGTAGATAGGATTCCAAGGGGCAAGTTTAACTACATCACATCCACGTAGATTGAAAAGGCGAACCAAAGTGCACATTCGGTTGATCAGACCATCATGCACCGGTTCTGATTAGACAATATGTTAGTGAGCGGCCGCTCAATAGCATATGCCTTGATCAAGCTCGATAAAGAATTAGCTTGCAAAAACTAGGCTACATTAGCATCATTAGTCTAGATAGTAAAACATAGGCACGAGGGTAGATGAAATAAGAACCAATATGAATAGTCTAGGTGTCATAAAATCTAAGTTTTATTTATTCCTATACGATCATTCTACGGTCTATTGCCCAAGGCTTGGTTGACCAAATGGGTTAAATCCCTCTAGTCCCTATAGTCTAGATAATCCTATTTGTATTCTCCTTAATGGTCAAGGGTGTGTTAGGTCGTGGGGTATTCTACCCAACTTAAAAAAATTAAGCTAAGGGTGTTTGGGACATCTAACTAGTAGGGTCAATCTCTAGTAAGCACGAAGGGAAGATAAGAATAATGATAGAAGGAATCAAACAAGATGCAATCGATGAGTCGGTCGAATATGGAAACGAGGAAAGAGGTCAAGTATGTGGATGAGATCCTAGACCTTTAATCCTATACGCAGGCTTGCTTGGTACGATAAAGTAACCAAACAATATATCTCGACCTGCATGGGCCACCATAAAAACATGTAACGTCCCAGTCCTAAAATACGTAGGACTAGGAACGTAGACATGCCATCTGTATACATACGAAATACACTCTAATATATGGAAACCTTGTATGAATACATAAGCTGTAAAATGCAGTAGAACCATTACTAATCTCATCCACACAAAATAAATGAATAAAAGATATTATATACTCAACTATAAAATTGTCATTTGGTACATGTAGTTGGGTGGAGACAAATCCACTACCAACTATGAAAAGAAATATATGATATAAAAAAGAATAATTTTGACGAGCGAAGCGAAGACGATCAAAGTGCAATCATCCTCGAAAAAATAGAGATGATCATGGCCACGACTAGAACACCTGCGAAAGACAATAGCACACACCTGGCGAGATAACCAGGTCCTCAGAGGGACGTAATTTGGTGGCCCATGCAGGTCTACGTTAATCACTTCGGTTACGTTACTGTGCCGTCGTGAGCCTGCGAATAGGATTAGACACTTAGGATCTCATCCACATGTCTTGACTCCTTGTTAATCCTTAATCCTTGATTTCATTGAATCCTTGATTCGCATCCTGCTTGAGATTCTCTTCAACGGCTAAAGTGTTTGCTCTGCTCTTGTTACGGTTAAGGGTGAACTCTCAAGACAGGAACAACGCAAGTGCCCCACCACTACCAACCGCAGAAGAAGGGCGAGCCTTTGCTATGATCACGGAAGATGCAGCGACACTACAAGGAGCTAATGGTGGAAATTTTCAGTAGAGATTTGCAGTAGTAGCATAGATAGACCTATATTTTAAATCGAATGGTTAATTGAATTTCTGTCAAGCAATTTATTCTAGACTTTTTCATTCTAATAGATCATGGTTCATTAAATTTCGAGGACGAAATTTGTTTAAGGGGGATAGAGTTGTCAACCCCTTGACCAATTTTCCTCCTGTATTTTTTTAATTTTATTTTATTTATTTATTCAGTTTTCCCACATATATAAATTGTTATGCTTCATATGTTTTGGTTGTACTAAGTATCCAAATAAAGAGGCCAGATGTGTAATATAGGAGATTGGTAGGGACCCACAGGTAATAAAGGTTATGGTAGGGGCTTTAATGCAAGGAAGCCTTATTCAAATTGCTCATCCCGATTTGGACTCAGGATGACTCTCACAAGAAGTTGATTTATTGTAGCCGAATTTCCCTGTTCTAATTCCCAAGATAATAGGAGATAGCCTCTTAGAGATCAGACCAACTGATCCCAAACAACTCTCCCTATCCGTTTCTTGATCAATCAAAACCCTGGGCATAATTTCAAAGGTATTTCCTCACCCAACCGACTACCCCTGCTTTCAGTTGTGTTTTAAAACATATTTAAATTCGATCTCTCCTAATCCCTTTAAGATGAAGATCGATCAAAAACCTTAACTATATAAGTGCATTATCAGAGGACAACCGATCCTCCTTCCCTCCTTAAAACCCTAAGCCTCCCCTGCGATCTCAAGTTAGAAGAGACCTGTGTGCTCGAGAGAGAAGTCACCAGGAGGGAGCATCAAACTCGTGATCAGGTAATCATCTTATTTTAGTCCTGCAAACAAGATCAGTTCCTAATTAATCTATTATAGGTCAGAAGTTGTAATAGAGAATACACCGACACGATACTTGAATATCAGAGGGTGGTACCATCACCAATCAGAATAAGTGTCTACGTGAGGAGGGTTGAGGCCGCTTGGTATCACATCGATACCTTAGCATCGGGCATACCCTGGTATCAAGACTGACACAGGATCCCATGACCCGCACCCTTGAGATGGATGATAGATCTGGTGTCATGTTGAACCAGGAGACCAAGCCTAAGACCTGAGAAGGAGTACCTGGTGGGCACCTTCAGGATCCTTTAGGTACATTCAGGAATCCGAGCGTCTGTAACTTAGAAGCATACTGGTATTCATAGCCTAGATGGATAACTGATATCGAGTATGGGTCTTACTAATGCAATTGGGAGTTGGAGGTATGCATAGGTTTCAGTAATAGAAATGCTCCTAGATATTCAAAGCATTTTTGCCAGGGAGGAGTAGACTCTTAACCCGAGCATGGGGCTCAGAGGGGAACCAAATTCCTGAAAACAAGATGTGGAACCAACTCCTGTAAACAGGTCAACCCATATCCTGACAACCCTTATAAACCCTTGTTCTTAAGACATCGATCGTTGTGTTTCACCAGTTTATTGTTGCAACTTCATAAAGACATATATCATTACTTGATGGTACTCATCATGTACACACAGCTAGTGTTTTCTTTAATACCAGATGAAGACTCGATTTGGCTATATGCCTCGTAATTTAATTCTCTTGTCTGGTTACCTATATCAGTTGTGCTTTTGTATCAGGGATACACTAACGTATCAATCCAAATAGTGCACCAGGATGTAAACGAGTACTAAAGCATCAGTTTCATACGGTGTGACACCTAGTACAGGTATGAGAGATGAGGGGGAGTCATTTTTGTTCCAGAAAGAGATTTTGGCTGGGAAGTCTAATTAGGACAGGCTGCCAGATACAGGCACACATGATAGTTTTCTTTAAAGCAAGGTTATAAGGTCAGAGCATGGTAAGGTGTATTTTGAGAAGGGTATCAGTAGGCAGCATGTGTACCAGTCTTGAAGGCTTGGAGTGATTGTCCAATCCAAGTAAACCAACTGTTTTCCTAGTTAAGGGAATGAACAACACCTTAAGTTATAGGTATCTATGTAAGGGGACTAGGATGGGACTGTACGGAACAGGAACTCCTGTACAGAACAGAAACGAGAATATAAGGGCCACATTTGTCTTCCTGTATCAATTTGTGTAGGAATGGGTGGATAGAGTTTTGGCCCACCAATTGGTTCTTGTAATTCCTGGTATAACTCAACAACAGGAAGATGTTATAATTCCTGGAGTATTTCATGTACTATTGTTTCAACTCAGGAATATACTCTGCTGATTAAGTCTTGTATCAACTGTATAAATCCATGGGTCAAGCCCATATGTTCAGTGATGTGATCAGTCCTTACTATATTTTTCAGATTCTTTAACACATTGATGTTAATCTTCATTATTAGAAGTTTTCATATACAATATAGGTACCTGTCCTACACCTCTCTGGGATAGGTCCAACATGGTTCAGAAGGAGTATGAATACTCTAAAATCGACAAAGCTATAGGGATTTAGGATAGGTTTGGGGTCCATGCTTCAAAAAAACGAATACAATTAAGCACTATAGCATGATGCTATATGCAAGTCCTGTAGGCATGATGACCTGGGTAGACAAATACCACAGGAATGTGAGGCTATTTCACAAGTTTTCAGGATGTTAGTAGGTTCCTACAGGGCCAAGATGGCAATAGCCTTACTGCAATTGGGGTATCAGCTAGTTAGGATATGAGTACAGCAGGTTACTAGTTGCTATAAGCTAATTGATTAGTTACATTAGGCAAGCAACAAAGGTTGGTTTGTCAAATAAGTCCCCAAGGTATATATATATATATCCTTTCTATCACATCTGTTAGCATAGACTATTGCCATATGTTCAGTTCTTTTAAGTTTAGATGTTAGTCCTTCTTTGTATAACTGTCAACAATAGCAGGGTACCAGTGGGCAAAAGTGTAGAGGAGCAAGGACCACAGGTCAAGGGGATGCTGTTATCAATATATAACGAGTTCACTTAGCTAGTAAACAAGACACCAGCCTACTTATGCAAGAGAGTCTAGATATCTTGAATACAAGGAGGAGTGTATATGAGTCATGTGTAGGATCTAAGTGTAGGAATTTACCTGGGAACAGATTATGAAAAAGGGAAATGACCTAGTAACCTAACAAATCAATAGATAGGTTCAGTTATACTCTTAATTTGTGTATTGATTATATAAATTCGTAATATAGGTAATTGGAGACTGTGACTCAACACTCGACCCGTGCCAGCAGCTCAGGACCTAAGGCAAGTATACCTTGCCTTTCTACACAGCTTTATTTACATGCACTGTCTTTTATTATTATCCAGTTTTCATCATATTATTGCCATGTATCTTTCATACCCTGTTTTTATGCTTGTACCATTGTTATATAGACAGTGTTCACTGTTAGCCTTGTATCTTATTGGACGTATTCATTGAGCCTTGATCGAGTCGTGTCGTGAGTCTTGAATCGAACTACTGTTTCCTCCGTGTCTTGAACCTTGAAGCTAACCTGCGAGTCCATGTTAGGGACGAGGGTTAATAGTTATGGGTCCACACCTGCGAGTCCACACTAGGGACGAGGGTGATGCTAGCCTGCGAGTCCACACTAGGGATGAGGGTTAGTAGTAGATGCTAGCCTGCGAGTCCACACTAGGGACGAGGGTTAGTGGTATAGGGTTACGCCTGCGAGTCCACACTAGCGACGAGGGTGATGCTAGCCTGCGAGTCCACACTAGGGACGAGGGTTAGTAGTAGATGCTAGCCTGCGAGTCCACACTAGGGACGAGGGTTAGTGCTATAGGGTTACGCCTGCAAGTCCACACTAGGGACGAGGATGATGCTAGCCTGCGAGTCCACACTAGGGACGAGGGTTAGTAGTTCAAACCTGCGAGTCCACACTAGGGATGAGGGTTTGAGTATCTGATTTGATTATCCGTTGACATCTTGACATGAGTTCTCTAGTCCTTGTTCAACAGTTCATCTATGTGTAGACAGTGTATAGTTTCATGCTTTATTCAGTGCTCAGTGTTACTTGTTTATTCTGTATTTTCTCCATGCATAATAAACTGTTAGAAAGGCTCATTTTTATGTATTTTGCTAGTCCTCTGAGGACCTGATGATCTCTTCAGGTTAGTCGAGTTTGAGTCAGGAGCAGACGAGCGGATTTGAGTTAGCTTGCAGATAGCGGTGCTTTGCAGTCGTGGTTACTTGGTTAGCAGGTTGTAGTCAGTTAGTTCATTTCATGTATTTTCCTATTTTTTCGTCTACTGGTAGTGGATTTGTGTCCACCGGACGTGACAGTGATTCTTGATATTCAGTTATATTTATGTCTTCTTCATTGATCTTGATTGGTTCGATTATTCTGTGGATGAGATATAGTTTTTCTGTGGTTCTAGATTTCTGTGACTTGAGTATAGACAGCGTACTACCGCCGACACTGCGGCGTAGGCTGGGCTTGGACACGTTTCGTATCCGAAAAGCGGGTGCGGGTCGTGACACGTAACAAGACACATAATATCATGCCATATAAACTGAATAAATATTGCTCAAATAAATAAGTCAGTTGAATTATAACATGGTCTAATACACACCTATTAAACTAGCTTACCATCCCTCCAACCAAACAAGGACAGGAGATGGTAAATTAATTCACGGTGATGTATCTTTCCATGTTATGAATCCAATATGGTATCCGGACCCCAACAAGGTTCAATACCTTCTCATCGAAGTAGTAAGTCACACCTACAACCAAACAAGGACAAGATGTGACGAACTAATCCATGACAAGTTATTGTTCCAAGCCACGGTCAGATACAAGTACCCAAACCAAAAGTACTCATACCTAACGGATAAGGTAGCCTAACCATTCTAAGTGAAATGTAGTTAAGAATAATCTTTCCTGCGCATGGACCCTGTCTAAAATAGGATCGATATAGTCCCCCCTTGGGGCACCAGAGGCCCAATCAATAAGAGCATAACGTTCCGCAGAACGCCAGTGGCCGTCAGTAATCATGGGTCATCAACCCCGTATCTCCAGCGGAGCTTCCGGGTCACAAGGAAAAGTGCATCGAAGCCTATACGCTAAGGGATTGTCCTCCCTGCCCAATGCCTACTATGTTGTATCCACAACAGTAAACCTCTATAACCGCTAAGTCAAACTAGTATGCAATTCTATTAGTGGTTAATCCTATCGCACGGCTTGAACGTACTTGTCACGCCCCAGAACCAGAATACTGGAGAGCGGGGGGCAGACATAGCCAGCTACGTATATTGAAATGGAAACCACCTCGATATACGGTCATGGCTGTCTAGATATATGAGGGTTTACTACAAGCCAACAGTCTCTTATAGTCAAGCCTATTGTCTCAATCTCAAGCAAGTAATATAATCACAAGATGTTTGACCACCAAATATACAATAAAAGGCGTCCCAAATATTACATATCAGCTGATCATGAAGCTAGTCGTACAAAATGCTAGGACTAGCAAGAGTTTAGTCATACATGATCAACCCTAGGATTTGTTAATCATGTTCACAGCCCGTAGGCAGACAGTAAGTAAAAGTGCATCGAGCTAACAGGTGCTCGTCGGCTAAACGCCTCAAAAGAATAGTTTTACAATAAAGTGGGCAAGACAAAAAGGAAAACCCACTCTTGGCCTGGGTTCCGTCTAGTTGTCACCATTGGGCTGGAAGCTTGGTAGATCCTTGGGAGCTGCTCTGAAATCTGGCCATACAAAACCAGCTGGGTCAACCCCAGAAAGAGCAAGTGCCACAAGGGGCCACGAAATAAGAACAAAAGCCAGCAATCAGCACAAGAAGATCTAATATTAAAACTAGAATTTGCGAAAACATGTCAGGATGATATACGACGAGATAACCATGGAACTATTCCGATAGCCATGTTACAACCCGTAACCAAACAAGGACCGGGATTGTATCCCTTCATCTGAACAGAACTTGGCTTCCCACCATTTATCGGCAAGATAATAATGTAAGAAATCAAGACAGGAAGCAATCTTGTACTGGATCAAGACATGGCTAGACTGGTTATACCTCATTCAATCAATCACGGTCAAGCAGATCCTACGGCTTACTACTTTAACTAACTAGGGTTATCACAGGCCTAATTACTAACAAGATGCAGTGAGATTATTCCACAGCCACAAGCCCTGCAGACCATCCAGGTTACCCAGGTCAAAAATTAGGGGTTGAATTCGGATGGATACATCGTCCAGGAAACGCATGTACCCTTAGGTGACTTAGAGGTGCAACACATGACAGTGCGCTGGAAATGTGCCCTACACGACGGCGGGCTACAGATCCCAAGAGCGCCCAGGTAACGGGATTGCCTGTAGCTGTGTCATCTCTTCATGACTACTGTGTTATTCTAGTTATTAGCCTAATCCATTTTGGTAGGTACTCCTGACCGTGGTACTCAGGAGTCCCATCCTAGACATGATGCAAGACTGGACAAGTGGATTTAACAAGCAAGCAAGAAAGAACCACCTACGGTGTCAAGGCAGGTCAAGCTAAGTTATCAAGTCATGTTACAAGTCAGGAGTGCGTCGCCATGGCCATTATCAAGTTATCAAGTCGCAAGGATTAATTACAAGTTACAAGTTAGGTGTACACCCCACTGGGTCACTAGCAAGAAGATCAGGGACTACCAGGATCATAATTCACAGAAAATCCCGAGAACCGTACTAGTCACAAACAATTACTAGAAAACCGTATTAGGCCGTGTCGGGTCAGGATAGTCGTGCTGTGTTAAACAGATCTCAGGAAAACCCAATCCACAAAAGAGAAACCAAGTCGAGAAATAAAACCAGTACTCCAAAAGCCAATGGGTCAAGTAAGGGGTCAGGGGGACAGCGTACGCGTAAGAGCACGCACGAAGGGGAGCTGCGTACGCACGAAAGCACGCACGCCCACAGGGGAGCTGCGTACGCGCAAAAACATGCACGAAGGGGAGCAGCGTACGCATAAAAGCACGCACGCAAGGGTCTGCGTACGCACAAAAGCACGCACGCCCACAGGGGAGCTACGTACGCGCAAAAGCACGTACGAAGGGGAGCAGCGTACGCGCAAAAGCACGCACGCAAGGGAGCTGCGTACGCGCAAAAGTATGCACGCAAGGGAGCTGCGTACGCACAAAAGCACGCACGCAAGGGAGCAGCGTACGCGCAAAAGCACGCACGCAAGGGAGCTGCGTACGCACAAAAGCACGCATGAAGACATACGCTTCCAACAGGAAGCGTACGCAAGAGACACGCTTCCAACAGGAAGCGTACCCAAATCTGCGTACGCTGCGCTAAAGAGCACGCGCAGCTCAGTGGCGTAAGCTAAAAAGCTCTGTACACTGCTCACTGTCTTCTCCAGACAGCAAGAACTCCATGGTTGAACCCAAAGCTTTAAAGCATCACAACTTGGCCATCCGAACTCCAAATCCGGATTTCCAAAGTTTCATCTTGGGTGAAATCGAATTCTCTTCCACATGGAAACATCAAAACCCATAAAAATCCAACTTAAATAGATCAAACCATACAAAATCCAAAAATAGGAATAACTTAGATCTAGAACAATGGAGACTTCAAATCATAAAAAGCCAAGTTCTAATGTTGATCACCATGTCCTAATCTAGCTAATGGACAAATAAAATAGGGTTCTCATGTAGTGGCAAGGTGCACTTGCCTATGGGTGGAGAGTTGTGTAGAGGAAGGAGAAGAAGAAGAAGAAGAAAATTAATGGTAGTTTATGAGGAGAGAGAGAAAGTTGGTGGAGTTTTAAAGAGGGTGGGATGTGGTGTGTTGAGGGTGGAGCATAGGCTAAGGTGTTCCAATACACTTTAAACCAAACCAAACCAATCCCAATCCAATTAAAACCGAGCCATGACAAAAACTCAAAAATACGAGAAATACCGAAATTCCACAAGTTGAGAAAAATAAAAATACATGCCAAAATCCAGATACGAGTATAAATACGAAATACGGGAAAAATACGAAAAATGAGGGTGACAACTCTACCCACCTTAAAAGAATTTTGTCTTCGAAATTTAATCAAGGAGCTAGAGGTTGCCAGGACAAGCTACACTAAGCACAGGCAAGCTACACTAAGCAGTTCAATCATACAATCATACAATGCAAGCAAGGAAGGGAAAACGTAAGGCATAAGAAAGATATTATACCTCACGAGTCAAACAGGTAGGGATATCGCGATCGGATGTCGTCCTCATGCTCCCACGTTGACTCACCTAGAGAGTGATGACCCCAAGCAACACGGACTAATTTAATAGTCTTGTTCTTGAGTATCTTTTCCCTCCGGTCCAAAATAGACACGGGCCTCTCCTCATACGAAAGGTTGGTACCAACAACCAATTCCGAATGGTCTAGGATGTGGCTCGGGTCCGGAATATACCGTCGTAATTGGGACACATAGAATACATCATGTACCTCACTTAGCGACGGCGGAAGAGCGAGACGATAGGATACATCTTCTACTCGCTCTAGAATATCAAACGGCCCTATATACCTAGGACTAAGCTTTCCCCGCACGCCGAAGCGAATGACGCCGCGGTTAGGCGAGATCCTAAGGAATACATGGTCGTCGACAGCAAATTCTAAGGGACGCCGATGAGCATCGGCCCAATGGCGCTGGCGGTCCTGGGCAACTCAGAGGTGATCTCTGACCTTCCTGACCACTTCAACCGTCTGGAAAATCAATTCGGGTCCGAGTATCTGCCTCTTCCCGACATCGTCCCATACTAGCGGGGATCTGCACTTCCTACCATAAAGAGCCTCGAAGGGTGCCATCTGGATACTGGCCTGATAACTGTTGTTGTACGAGAATTCTACCAGGTGCAGATTATACTCCCATGAACCACCGAAGTCAAGGGCACAAGATCTCAACATATCTTCAAGAGTCTGGATTGTGCGCTCTGATTGACCATCCGTCTGCGGGTGATAAGCTGAGCTGAACTGAAGGCGAGTCCCCAAACTCTTCTGCAAGCTGTGCCAAAAGTGCAATTTGAATCTTGAATCCCTATCTGAGGTGATGCTGACTGGCACACCGTGAAGCCTGACGATCTGCCTGAGATACATCTCTGCTAGCCGCGCCGTCGACTGTCCAACTCTGAATGGGAGAAAGTGTGCCACCTTGGTAAGCCTGTCCACAATTACCCAAATAGCATCTCTGCCGGCCGAAGATCTGGGCAATCCGGTCACGAAATCTATGGTTATATGTTCCCATTTCCATTCTGGGATCGGTAAGGATTGAAGAAGTCCAGCGGGCCTCTGATGTTCAGCTTTAACCTGTTGGCAAACCAAACATCGAGAGACAAACCGGGCTATCTCCCTCTTCATGTTATTCCACCAGAAATGCTGACGAATATCACGGTACATCTTCGTACCACCCGGATGAATAGAATATTGTGAACTGTGGGCTTCTGCCATGACTTCCTGTCTGATATCTCCACTGGGTACACAAAGACGAGTGCCATGCCGAAGTGTACCGTCTTCATGGATACATAACTCTGGCCTTTTTTCTGCTTCACACTCTGCTCCGAGTCGCTGGATCTTAGAATCTGTTGACTGTGCCATCCGGATTCTCTCAACTATGCTAGCCTGAACCTGTAGACTGGCCATCAATGCCATGCTGGTTGGAAGAACCACTTCAATTCCCATCTTCTGAAGATCTGCCAATAATTCTGGTTGCGCCGTCAGGAAATAAACTCCAGCTCTCATGTTCAATGCATCTGCTACAACGTTGGCCTTTCCGGGATGATACTGTAAATCCACATCATAATCCACCAGTAGCTCGAGCCATCTTCTCTGCCGCATATTAAGGTCCTTCTGGGTGAAAACATACTTCAGGCTCTTATGATCAGTAAAGATCTCCACTCTATCTCCGTACAAGTAGTGTCTCCACAACTTCAAAGCAAACACTACCGCCGCCAATTCCAAGACGTGGGTCGGGTAATTCTTCTCATGATCACGAAGTTGACGTGACGCATAAGATATTACCTTTTCATGCTGCATCAAGACACACCCCAATCCACTGCCTGAAGCGTCGCAATAAACTGTGAATCCTCCGGTCCCATCTGGAAGGGTGAGAATGGGAGCCGTTATCAAACCTTGTTTCAACTTCTCAAATGATTTCTGGCACTCTGCTGTCCAAACAAACGGCACATCCTTGTGGGTCAACTGGCTCATCGACGCTGAAATCCTTGCAAAATCTGAAACAAACCGCCGGTAGTAGCCAGCTAATCCAAGGAAGCTGCAAAACTCTGCCACTGAGCTGGGTACCGGCCATGACTCGATAGCCATAATCTTCTGGGGATCCACTTCCACTCCTCCTCAGGTAATGATGTGACCCAAGTACGAAATGCGATCGAGCCAGAACTCGCATTTACTGAACTTGGCGTACAACTAATGCTCCCTAAGCGTCTGAAGGACGACTCTGAGATGCTGCTCATGCTCTACTTCACTCTTGATATAGACCAGGATGTCATCTAGGAATACGATCACAAATTGATCCAAGTAAGGCATGAAAATACGATTCATGAGGTCCATGAATACGGCCGGCGCATTGGTCGCTCCAAAGGGCATAACAAGGAACTCCCAATGTTCATACCTCAATCTGAATGCTGTCTTCGGGATGTCCTGCTCTCTGACTCTGATCTGGTGGTATCCTGACTGCAAGTCTATCTTCGAGAACACTGAAGCCCCTCTGAGCTGATCAAACAAGTCATCTATCCTCGGAAGAGGGTATCTGTTCTTGATTGTCACCGAATTCAAGGTACGATAATCAACACATAGCCTGGACGTACCATCCTTCTTTTTCACAAGAAGCATCAGGGCTTCCCAAGGCGATCCACTTGCACGGATGAATCCCTTGGTCCTCAGTTTATCAATCATCTTGTACAAGACTTCCAACTTTGAAGGCGCCATCCTGTAGACTCGCTCTGATACTGGTGCTGTCCCAGGAATCAAGTCTATAGTGAACTCAATCTCCCGCTCTGGCGGCATCCCTGAAAGCTCCTCTGGAAAGACATCTGGAAACTCTTCAACTATTCGGGGTAACTGCACTGCTGCTACTGCCATCCGCAATGCTAGGGAAGATGGCTCCACTGCGCCTCGAGAAAACGAAAACTCTGGCTCGCCGGGGATACTAAAGACAACTCTACCAATATGGCAGTCTATCCTAGCATACTGGTTCCTCAACCAATCCATGCCTAGGACTACATCATAGTCTGCCATAGGAAACTCTATGAATCTAGCAGAGAACTCCCTACCGCTAACTACGATCCGACACGAGAAAACACTCGATCTACTCCCACAAGACCATTACCAGTAAGTATATTGAGCCTCATTGATAATGACTCGGGCTCCAATCCTATCCGTGTCGCGAATCGTGTAGACATGAATGAATACGATGCACCAGAATCAAATAATACCGAAGCTGGAAAGGAGTTGACGAGAATAGTACCTACCACAACCTCACCTGGTGCAACTTCTTCTTCCATAGCCATCATCATGGCCTGACCTTGTCCTCTGGCTGCTGGTCCCCTCTGCTGGTAACCTCTCTGCCTATTCTGGGTCTGAACTTGGGCTTGCGCATACTGCTGGGGGTGTTGTTGCTGGAATGCCTGAGACTAAGGCGACAAGGGCCTCGAAGACTGATACTGCTGCTGCTGAACTGGTGCTGGGGCCGATCCTCTTACCGAAGAGCTAGAAGGGTTGGATGCAGATGAACCACCCCTATTCGGACAAGCCCCTACCCTATGATCTGCTGCTCCACAAGCCAGGCACAATCCCTGCGCCCTGCGACAGTCTGCCACCACATGCCCTGGCTTTCCGTAATGAGAATATTCCATCGCGGAAGTCTGCTTCTGCTTCTGCTGCTGCGGGTACGTCGGGGTCGAATGCTGAACCGACGTTACTGAGGCCGCCCGCCTCGGAGTTCCAATGGTCAATCCCCTAGCTGTCGGGGCTGGAGCTGATGATTGGTGCATCTGACTGCGGGACCGCTTCCTACCTCTGGTCCTATCCACGATCCTCTGGGAGGTATACTCATGCCTCCTAGCTGTTCTCAAGACTGCATCGAACGTCTGGTGCTCGAATTGCTCTACTGCCAATAAGATCTCCAAATGCAGCCCCTGCTGGAACCGCTGGGCTCTATCGAGCTCGGTTGCCACCAAGGTGGGGGCAAACCTACTCAGCCTAGAAAACTCGGTCACATAACCATCGACCATCCTGCCTCCTTACTTCAAGTTGGTAAATCTGGTCTGCAGGTCGTACCGAGCCACAGCATCAAAGTACTTCGTCTGGAATCTCTCCTTAAATACTGCCCAAGCAATGGGTGCCACTAATCCTATGGCCTGCGCCGTCCACCAACTGCGAGCCAAGTCCAACAACTGCAGGCGTACCACCGCCACCTTCTCATTCTCAGGTGTCCTAGCCGCTTCTAGAATTACCTCGGTATCCTAAAGCCGTGCATCCGCGACAATCGTATCCTCGCTGCCGTCGAAGAAAGGAGGGTTCAATCGCTTGAAGCTATTCGCCGCCTGGTTCCCTGGATGTCCGCCTCGGGTCAAAGCATCTTGAACTGTCTGGTACAGGACGTCGCTTCGACGATCCTGGGAAGTTATCAAGGTTCTGACGAGGCCTACTAAGGTACCATCATCTGGCTCTGCGGGCTAGACGGGTCGAACTGGTGACTCTCCTCCAGTAGGCACAACTCTGGAGGCTACCCCGGAATGCTGGGCTTGATCACCGGGTTGCTGCTGATCCACGGAAAGTGCTTCACTTCATTGATCGGTAGGACCAGGTACAGTGCCGCTGAAGAAGACGACACAGGGAAACAATAAGAAAAGGACCACGACAGATCAATGATATAAGCACAGGATCAGGACAAGAATCCAGGGATTTAGAAGATACGAACAGAGATCAAGGACGAGTACTGATTAAGACATCTATCTGGTAAACCCCCACATATCTTGATTTACAAGACCTACATGGGCCACCACTTAAACCATGTCACGCCCCAGAACCAGAATCCTGGAGAGCGGAAGACAGACATAGCCAGCTACGTATATTGAAATGGAAACCACCTCGATATACGGTCACGGCTGTCTAGATATATGAGGGTTTACTACAAGCCAACAGTCTCTTATGGTCAAGCCTATTGTCTCAATCTCAAGCAAGTAATATAATCACAAGATGTTTGATCACCAAATATACAATAAAAGGCGTCCCAAATATTATATATCAGCTGATCATGAAGCTAGTCGTACAAAATGCTAGGACTAGCAAGAGTTTAGTCATACATGATCAACCCTAGGATTTGTTAATCATGTTCACAGCCCGTAGGCAGACAGTAAGTAAAAGTGCATCGAGCTAACAGGTGCTCGTCGGCTAAACGCCTCAAAAGAATAGTTTTACAATAAAGTGGGCAAGACAAAAAGGAAAACCCACTCTTGGCTCGGGTTTCGTCTGGTTGTCACCATTGGGCTGGAAGCTTGGTAGATCCTCGGGAGCTGCTCCGAAATCTGGCCACACAAAACCAGCTGGGTCAACCCCAGAAAGAGCAAGTGCCACAAGGGGGCCACGAAATAAGAACAAAAGCCAGCAATCAGCACAAGAAGATCTAATATTAAAACTAGAATTTGCAAAAACATGTCAGGATGATATACGACGTGATAACCATGGAACTATTCTGATAGCCAGGTTACAACCCGTAACCAAACAAGGACCGGGGTTGTATCCCTTCATCTGAACAGAACTTGGCTTCCCACCATTTATCGGCAAGATAATAATGTAAGAAATCAAGACAGGAAGCAATCTTGTACTGGATCAAGACATGGCTAGACTGGTTATACCTCATTCAATCAATCACGGCCAAGCAGATCCTACGGCTTACTACTTTAACTAACTAGGGTTATCACAGGCCTAATTACTAACAAGATGCAGTGAGATTGTTCCACAGCCACAAGCCCTGCAGACCATCCAGGTTACCCAGGTCGAAAATTAGGGGTTGAATTCGGGTGGGTACATCGTCCAGGAAACGCATGTACCCTTAGGTGACTTAGAGGTGCAACACATGACAGTGCGCTGGAAATGTGCCCTACACGACGGCAGGCTATAGATCCCAAGAGCGCCCAGGTAACGGAATTGCCTGTAGCTGTGTCATCTCTTCATGACTACTGTGTTATTCTAGTTATTAGCCTAATCCATTTTGGTAGGTACTCCATACCGTGGTACTCAGGAGTCCCATCCTAGACATGATGTAAGACTGGAGAAGTGGATTTAACAAGCAAGCAAGAAAGAACCACCCACGGTGTCAAGGCAGGTCAAGCTAAGTTATCAAGTCATGTTACAAGTCAGGAGTGCGCCGCCATGGCCACTATCAAGTTATCAAGTCACAAGGATTAATTACAAGTTACAAGTTAGGTGTGCACCCTACTGGGTCACTAGTAAGAAGATCAGGGACTACCAGGATCATAATTCACAGAAAATCCCGAGAACCGTACTAGTCACAAACAATTACTAGAAAATCGTGTTAGGCCGTGTCGGGTCAGGATAGTCGTACTGTGTTAAACAGATCTCAGGAAAACCCAATCCACAAAAGAGAAACCAAGTCGAGAAATAAAACCAATACTCCAAAAGCCAATGGGTCAAGTAAGGGGTCAGGGGGGCAGCGTACGCGCAAGAGCACGCACGAAGGGGAGCTGCGTACGTACAAAAGCACGCACGCCCACAGGGGAGCTGCGTACGCGCAAAAGCACGCACGAAGGGGAGCAGCGTACGCGCAAAAGCACGCACGCAAGGGAGCTGCGTACGGACAAAAGCACGCACACCCACAGGGGAGCTGCGTACGCGCAAAAGCACACACGAAGGGGAGCATCGTACGCGCAAAAGCACGCACGCAAGGGAGCTGCGTACGCGCAAAAGCACGCACGCAAGGGAGCAGCGTATGCGCAAAAGCACGCACGCAAGGGAGCTGCGTACGCACAAAAGTACACACGCAAGACATACGCTTCCAACAGGAAGCGTACGCAAGAGACACGCTTCCAACAGGAAGCGTACCCAAGTCTGTGTACGCTGCGCTAAAGAGCACGCGCAGCTCAGTGGCGTAAGCTAAAAAGCTCTGCACACTGCTCACTGTCTTCTTCAGACAGCAAGAACTCTATGGTTGAACCCAAAGCTTCAAAGCATTACAACTTGGCCATCCGAACTCCAAATCCGGATTTCCAAAGTTCCATCTTGGGTGAAATCGAATTCTCTTCCATATGGAAACATCAAAACCCATAAAAATCCAACTTAAATAGATCAAACCATACAAAATCCAAAAATAGGAATAACTTAGATCTAGAACAATAGAGACTTCAAATCACAAAAAGCCAAGTTCTAATGTTGATCACCATGTCCTAATCTAGCTAATGGACAAATAAAATAGGGTTCTCATATAGTGGCAAGGTGCACTTGCCTATGGGTGGAGAGTTGTGTAGAGGAAGGAGAAGAAGAAGAAAATTAATGGTGGTTTATGAGGAGAGAGAGAAAGTTGGTGGAGTTTTAAAGAGGGTGGGATGTGGTGTGTTGAGGGTGGAGCATAGGCTAAGGTGTTCCAATACACTTTAAACCAAACCAAACCAATCCCAATCCAATTAAAACCGAGCCATGACAAAAACTCAAAAATACAAGAAATACCGAAATTCTACAAGTTGAGAAAAATAAAATACATGCCAAAATCCAGATACGAGTATAAATACGAAATACGAGAAAAATACGGAAAATGAGGGTGACAGTACTGATGGCCAGCCAATCACGCACGTCCGTGTTCTACATGCGACACACAACTTCATGGTACAACGTGTCAAGGCCAATGAATGCAACACACAAGGTGGTCCCTTAAATCTAGGTTAAATGTGTAAGAAAAATAATACATGGCAGAAAATATAATTGAACAATAAATTCTAACAAGTTATGTTATGTATCACAGTTTATTTTGCATAAAAAATAATAAATAATGCATGAAATATGAGCTAAATAAATAAACAGCAAATGGCAAGGTATCTTGCATGGTAGGATGCCTGATGT
The DNA here is from genome assembly GCA_029216955.1 of Iris pallida. Lineage (NCBI taxonomy): Eukaryota > Viridiplantae > Streptophyta > Magnoliopsida > Asparagales > Iridaceae > Iris > Iris pallida. The sequence continues at coordinate 1,710,281 of JANAVB010003599.1, read as the reverse complement.
ACTGCAATGATCAAGGTGGCACGAACTACGACTTCGGTGCAACAACTATGCAAGGTGACCTCTGATGGTGGCAGCCAGTTCCATTGGGTCCAGAAGGGTCAATTTAGTTAGGGTGGACATAAAGTAGTACGAAATTTGCGAGGGAGTAGGATAAAAGAAAATTTGGTCATGGACAAGGATCTATAACCGAAGGAATTTGAGGAAATAATAATACATATAATTTTTTTTTTAGAAAATACTTATGATACTTAAAACTATATATATTTTTACCCGAAAATATTTTAGGCAAATACATACTGGGAAATTACTAGTAATTATTTTATAACTCGAAAGCTACCTTTTTATTAGTAAAATATGATTTTAGAAAACTAATTTATAATACTCAAAATAAATTTGGTTTTCTATTATAAGTCGAGATAAGCATGTGAAAAATACTTAAGGGTCAAGAAAATCGTTTTTGGCTAAATACATTCGTAAAATTAATTTTTTTAACAAAAACGATATTTAAAAAATACCTTAGATAAATTTTCTTATAAATTTAAAATCTAAAAAAAGATTTGGGGCAAAAACTTTTCACAAGGTCATAGGAATATAGAATCATATATTTTGGGTTAAAAATATTTATATAATTCATAAGGAAAATTATATTTAATACTAATAATATATTTGATAATAATAGAAAATAAAATATTACAAATAATATCATAATTACTAGTATCACTAAACTATATACAACTTCTACTGCTAAAAAAATAAATAAATAAAATAAAACGACAAGGGAAAGCAGCCAACATTGCTGCTGTTGTTCTCCTTTTAGAAGTAGAGAATCAAAATAAAAACAAGGAAAAAAGACAAGGGAGAGAGAGAGCTCGAGTGAGAGGGTGAGCGATCGGAAGAGAGGTTGAGAGGGTAAGAGAGGCGGCGGGCGGAGGAGAAGGAAGAGCGGAGGAGAGGGAAGAAGGAAAGGGGAGAAGGGGAGCTCGTCGGTGGAGGAACGGCGTGGAGGGGGTGCACGCGCCTCCGGCGCGGTGGCGACGGTGGTGCTCGCTCAGGTGTGGTGCAGCTTGTTTCCCGACGCGGTCGCGGCGCTGGGCCGGCGGTGACAAGCGGGGGCGGCCCTGCTGAAGGATAAGGTGGCGGGGCTTCTCGACACGGCGGACGTACGAGGAGTTAGGCAGCGGAGCTCGCTGGGATGGCGAGGAGACCGAGCGTGGCGGAACGCTTCACCAGAGGTCGACGGTGGTCGGGGGTTTTCGGGCGCACGGGCGGCACGAATGAGAGAGGGAGAGAGAGAGATTCGTTGGGGAAACTCATTGGGATGTTCTCCGGCGGGGCGACGGCGGACAGGTAAGGGGTGGTTTCGGTTTTGGTTATCGGTGGTGGTGTCGATGATATTTTGCGGTGGTGGTGGTTCTTTTGGTGTTGGTGGTGCTGGCCGAAAACTTGGCTAGTAGTGGTCGGGTGCTGTGTATGTGGTTCGGGGTAATGGTAGAGAGCTGCGACGGTGACGGTGATGGTCGTGGGTGTGGTCACAGGGGACGGGGTTGTGGAGGAAGTCGACGGGGAGGACAGGGAGAGGGGTTTGGCGATGGTGACGAGCTGGCGGTCGGTCGAGGTGGAGACGGCCGGGGAATGGTGGAGGCGGCGACCACGACGGGGTGTGGTTGTCGTGTAGGGTGGTGGACAGGGGACGAGCCTAGGTTAGGTTTAGGATTAGGGTTTAGTTGGCTGTGGTCGTTGTGTCCGGGGTGTCGGACACGACAGGGGTATATTGGATTTGTGTCCTACGTGACACGGGGTCGAAGTTGAGGTTCGGGGTTGTCGGACACGGAGAGAATTTCTGTATTTGTATTAGAAATAAAATATAGTGGATGGGAAGGAGGATACGGACACAGTGCACGGCACAGTTGAGGATGGTGGAAATTTTGTGGATGGTTGGAGTAATTTATGTATGAGTACCTCTCCTTATATAGGAGATGGGAATTCCCAGTTGGATAAGGATTAGAATTTATTTAAACCCAATTAGATAATTCAATCTATTAATTTAAATCAATTCAATAAATTCAAATCCAAATCTAAATTAATTTAAATCTAGATAATGAAACTCAAATTAAATATAAATTCTATCCTTAATTTTAAACTATTTAAAATCAAATCCATAAAATCTAATAAAAGATTTAAATTGCCACAATTATTTCAAAATATATTTTCCAAAAATACTAATAATAATAATTTTGAAAATAATAAATATTTTTAAATATCTTTTTGAATAATAAAATATTAATATTAATAAATTTCGAAAATCAATTTAAATATTAATAGGAACTACTTCAAAAATACCTTTTAAATAATTTAAGATAATTAATAAATAATTTTGAAAATTAATTTATACATAAATTATATCTTACGTCTTTTTATAATGATAAAATTAAATAATATTTTTGAAATCTCGATGCGACGCTTTTCACAACCTTAAGTAAATAAAAGTAATTACTATATATTATTTTGAAACTATAAAAATAGAAAAATATTTTTTTAAAAATATGTACGCTCGCACATATTCGCACTCGTCGAAAAATTACGAAAAATAAAATTTCGTGCGCGACGTACAATGCAACTACGCGACGTATAAATACAAAATAAAAAAATCAGTACCAAATTTATATAAAAAATAGTAGAAATTTAGGGGTTTTACAAGGATCTAGTCAGGTTATGTTATTACACATGATGTTGTAGCGCCACATGGATAGCTAGTCCATAGGAACCACGAGTTTATACATGAAGGCTCACATGGTCATGAGTGTACATGAATGTCACATGAGTATACATGAATAAATATTAATACAAAAGTAGGCGATGCACACGATAAAGTACATGAGCACAGCATACCGATGTATCCGAGGGGATAACATTGCATGAAGAGATCCATATAATATTAATCTGTGATACCATCGTGACAACAACAAGTAAACTAGTCTATAACAAGTAATACGTCCAAGCAAGTATGAAACGGTCAGAAAATGTACTCGCCTGACAATCCAAGCTGCTGATGAGGAAGTGTAACTAAACTGGAGTGATGTAAACCTACTTTAAATAACCAAAAGTCACAACATGGTCCACAATATCATAAGAAAGATCTACAATGCATTTCTACATGCTTCTAGGTCCTTTTTGGTCAAAGTCAAACCTTGGTCAACTCTGGTCAAACCTGGTCAACTCTGTTCAAACCTGGTCAACTATAGGTCAACTAGTTCGTTTACCAATTTTTAGGTTAAACACAAGTTTCTAGGTTATTCTAAGCTCGTTTGAGTTGATTTGGATCAAGTTTGACCCAAAGTTGACTTTTGTCAACTTGGTCAACTTGTCAGCCAACTCGACTAATCTAGGCTCACTGGGTCCATCCTAATCTATCCCAATACTCCTTATGGTTATATTCAAAAGCAACCATTATATATATATATATATATATATATATATATATATATATATATATATATATATATATATATATATATATATATATATATATATATATATAAAAAATATATATATATATATATATATATTTTTATTATATATATATATATATATATATATATATATATATATATATATATATATATAAAGACCCCCTATTTTATTCAGAAATATCCAAAATCGAGGCGCGAACAAGTATACTACAAGGCACAAAATTCCGAAGCCTATACAAGTATACTAAAACAAAAAGACTCAAAAAGCCTGTGTGCTAAGCGAGGAGCGAGTCCCAAAAGCACGACTGGCCATGAATGCATAGGTTCCTGATCTTACGGCACTGGCGAAGGGTTTTCCAAATGAGCTGGTCGGCAGAGTACTGGTGCCCTTCGTATCTCGCCTTATTCCGATTTTTCCAGATGACCCACATAGCAGCCGATACGACGATCTGGTAGCTGTGAGAAGCAGAAGCCCAGCCGGACAAGAGATCGTTGAAGCACCCACCCCATGAGCCTGCCCACAACAAAGAGAGAGAAATCTCCAGACCTTGACGGGAAGATCCCCCTGACAAAAGGTGTGATCAATGGTTTTAATCTGACGCTCCGAGCAGCAAGTACAAGCAGACGCGAGACTGAAACCAATAGTGTTGATAATATCATCCGTAGGTAACTTCTTGCGATGGGCTCTCCACAGAAGGAAGGACCACCTTTTAGGGATGCAAGACTGCCAGAAGGCCACTATGGTTGGAGAAGGCGTCCCGATGCCACGAACCACATTTCTAGCCGAACTGATTGAGAAGGTGCCTGAGGCATCGGCCGACCACCTCAGCACGTCGGTCTTGGGTCCAAGCTTGAGATCGTGTCTGCGAATGCACGCAATCGTCTCAGTCCCGGCCCACTCCCGGATTAGGTTCCAATTCCAGTCATGACCTGTGTGATCCCACAAGTCCTTGATCCTGATATTCCCCGGGGCCGTCAGAAGGCAGGGGATCAAGGCGTCTCCCGTCCAGCACTCTAGGTTATTCTAAGCTCGTTTGAGTTGATTTGGATCAAGTTTGACCCAATGTTGACTTTTGTCAACTTGGTCAACTCGTCGGCCAACTCGACTAATCTAGGCTCACTGGGTCGATCCTAATCTATCCTAATATTCCTTATGGTTATATTCAAAAGCAACCATTACATATATATATATATTCGTCATTGCCCAGTTGGAGCCTTATCATCGGTTCCGTGAGGGATCGCCCTAAGAGAATCTGGCACATATATATATATATATATATATATATATATATATATATATATATATATATATATATATATATATATATATAAAATATATATATATATATATATAAACAACCCCTATTTTATTCGAAAATATCCAAAATCGAGGCGCGAACAAGTATACTAGAAGGCACAAAATTCCAACGCCTATACAAGTATACTAAAACAAAAAGACTCAGAAAGCCTGTGTGCTAAGCGAGGAGCGAGTCCCAAAAGCACGACGGACCATGAATGCATAGGTTCCTGATCTTACGGCACTGGCGAAGGGTTTCCCAAATGAGCTGGTCGGCAGAGTACCGGTGCCCTTCGTATCTCGCCTTATTCCGATTTTTCCAGATGACCCACATAGCAGCCGATGCGACGATCTGGTAGCTGTGAGATGCAGAAGCCCAGCCGGCCAAGAGATCGTTGAAGCACCCACCCCATGAGCCTGCCCACAACAAAGAGAGAGAAATCTCCAGACCTTGACGGGAAGATCCCCCTGACAAAAGGTGTGATCAATGGTTTTAATCTGACGCTCCGAGCAGCAAGTACAAGCAGACGCGAGACTGAAACCAATAGTGTTGATAATATCATCCGTAGGTAACTTCTTGCGATGGGCTCTCCACAGAAGGAAGGACCACTTTTTAGGGATGTAAGACTGCCAGAAGGCCACTATGGTTGGGGAAGGCGTCCCGATGCCATGAACCACATTTCTAGCCGAACTGATTAAGAAGGCGCCTGAGGCTTCGGCCGACCACCTCAGCACGTCGGTCTCAGGTCCAAGCTTGAGATCGTGTCTGTGAATGCACGCAATCGCCTCAGTCCCGGCCCACTCCCGGATTAGGTTCCAATTCCTGTCATGACCTGTGTGATCCCACAAGTCCTTGATCCTGATATTTCCCGAGGCCGTCGGAAGACAGGGGATCAAGGCGTCTCCCGTCCAGCACTCTAGGAAGGTCGAAGATTCGCCATTGCCCAGTTGGAGCCTTATCATCGGTTCCGCGAGGGATCGCCCTAAGAGAATCTGGCGCCAAGCAGCAGAAGATCTGCTGTTGGAGATGGCGAGCGACGGATAGATATACTTGAAGTACCTGGCCTGCATAAAACTCACACATAAGTTCTGACTCGTACGAAATTTCCACCACAGTTTCATCGAGAAAGCATCTACAATGTAGGAGATTTTAGGAAACCCCAGACCTCCCTCTTCGGTAGGTCTAACCATGGAGTCCCAGCTGGCCCAGTGATGCTTATCGTGCCCATTCATGTGACCCCAGAAGAAATTGTTGAAGATGCTCTCAAGCGTAAAAAGCACTTTCTTGGGAGGGGAGCAAGCAGCTAGGGTGTAGATGGGGATGGAGGTGAGCACATGTTTGATAAGGATCATTTTGCCTCCCGGAGATATGGTAGCATTATGTCACCCCTCAAGTTTTTGCCTGACTTTGTTAATCATCTTGTCACGACCCGCACCCTAGGGTTAGGGCACGAGAACGTAACAACGCCCAGCCTACGCCGCAGTGTCGACGGTAGAACGCTGTCCTAGGTCTCAATGTATCTAACAGTATAAGACTAAACAGTTTATGCTCCCCGAATGGGGGTGACATAGCAGAATGTAAACTCAATCACATCTAAGGTAGAGCAAAAAGGAAGATAGATAAAACATAAAATCGAAAAGAGATACAACAGATAGAAGTCTAAGTGCCTAGGGTACATAACCCAGAAATACATCTCAAAACTCAGATACAGTAATCCATAAAATAAATAAAACTCCCGACAACTGAGAACAGCTAACTAAACAACCTCTAATGTGTCTCCTCTAGGCTAGCAGGCAACCTCCAAACTATCGGTAAAATTTGTCAACGTATCCTATCAGGAAAATGAGCAAGTACAAACACCAACAGCAGTTCCATATGAATTGACAAATACTATAAGAGACAGTAATAATGAAACACAAGACAAAGATATCGGTGACTTGGGAACCATTTGAAAGCCGAGTTACAACCCTTAAACCAAACAAGGACCGGGATTGTAACCCTTCTTTCAAACAGAACTTAGTCCCATAACCATGGCACAGTATGAAAGCAGGTAGAACAGGTGAGTTCGACGACTTGGGAACCATTTGAAAGTCGAGTTACAACCCTTAAACCAAACAAGGACCGGGGTTGTAATCCTTCTTTCAAACAGAACTTAGTCTCGTAATCATGGTACAGTATAAAAGGCAGGTAGAGCATATGAGAAATAAATCATAGCATGGTAAAAGTACGGTAAGTAAAGGTGAACTGGAAATATAAGATATAACAACAAATGTAAAAAATGATTTGAACTATTAGGGCGATATGTGATCGGCTGGGAAGCAAAAGAAGGTTATCCACTTGGCCCGGCAATCCGCGGTGACCTCAACGGAGAGACATGCCGTCCAACCTGGATAACCGACACGGGGTATCTGCTACACCCTACGTGAGGTGAGGGTGGCGCTAGCAAAATATAGTGACAGGGAGGCTTTGATCACATAACCACTAATAATTTCCCCATCCCCGAGTAGTATCACGGATCCGGACATGGCACGTCATGACACAGGGTTCGAGAGCAGGGGGCCAGCCCACTCCCAAATCAATGTCTATACAAGTACAGGAAAATGGAAATATCTCATACCCATATACCAAGAAAGTCCAGGAATAACATCTCATGAAAGGATCCGACGTATACTAGTCCGTGAACCGTCGTGTCGGGAATCAAGTAAAACACTACGACTGAATTGGATATAGTAGATATCAAGACAATGAAAACTATCAGTGAATGTACACGCCTGCGGTCCTGAGCTGATAAGTATAGAGGGTCCAACTGAAGCCACAGAGTCCTATTTAAAGTAACACAGGTTACAAGGTGTTCAAGTTGTAATAAATAAATCTCAACAAGCAATCTATCTTATCCTAGGTTCTTCTAAGTCAAAACGACTCTAGGTCAACTCCGGTCAATAATCTAGTCAAACTAAGTCAAGTGTTGACTTACAGTTGACTTTGGGTCAACTGGTCAACTCTGGTCAAACAGGGTAAATTCTAGTCTAATTATTAAAGAATAACGTGTACTTCGTTATTTGTACGTCAAAACTTACGACACGCAAATCGAGATAAGAATATCAATGGTAAGGTTGATAATCTTGTTATGGTGATCCATGTGTCCATCTTATCAATTTCAGCAATGTGAGATCACTGGAATTGACTGAGCTCAGTTTCGTTGTACTAATCCCGAAATACGAGCATTATATGAATTAATTATTAATTAATTATAAAAAGGTTAAACACCGAGAAACTATCAACAAACATTGTCCGACGACGAAATAAATATCACCAACGTGTCCAGAATGGTCAAATTAGCTAGGATAGCCTACCCATCGGTCCAATTTGGACACAAGGGCAAAAAGGTAATTTCGGGTCAAAATGGTATCCGTGTCGGAGCCGTTTTGCACCAAAAAATGTGCAAGAAAACAAGTCAATAAAATATAACAATTTATATGTCCACGAAACCAGAATAATGATACGAGCCCAACGGTATCTCCAGAATTGGATTCCGTTGACCCGATCTCAATTAGGCCCGTTTACCAGAACTTGGGATTCCGGTTTGCACGGAAATGCGTGTTGGAGCAAAAGTTCTCAAAACTCAGCAAACTACATGTCAACGAGTCCAGAATGACGATACAAACTCAACGGTATATCCAAAATTGGATTCCGATCAGCCGATCGCAAAATGACATGTTGACCCGGATATTGGTATCTGACTTGCATCGAAATGCGTGCCCGATCCAATGTCCACCAAAATCTAGCAAATTATATGTCAACGAGTCCATAATGGCGATACGAACTCAACCGTATATTCGGAATTAGATTCCGATGAGCCGGCGTCAAAAAGTCCCGTTGACCCAGAAAGTGGGACCCGCTTTGCACCAAAATGCGTGACCGGGCCCACGTTCTCCAAATCTAACAAATTTTATATGAAAATATGCCAGAACGATGCCACAAATCTAATGGTGGTGTCAGAAATGAAATCTGGAGTCCCGTGTTCAAAAATAGAATTTTACAAGTTGGAAATTACGAATTCGGACGGTCAACTTTGGCGTCGAATTCAACCAATCAAACAAGCTCACAATGAAACAAAACTGGAGGGATAGTAAGAGGGTTATACCAGCTGCGCACCGGAACTGGTAGCACGCCAAAAGGAGCTGCGGTGGAGGAGATACAAGCTGACGAAGTTGGCCCCGCAAAACTGTCCAAATTTAATACAATTTAAACGGTCAACTTGGTGGCCGGTTTTGATGTATCAAACGATAAAATTAAGGACGAAAATTGACATGAGCGAAGGTGGATATACCGATATTATGACGGAGCAAAGAAATCGCCGATCCAACGGTCGAATTTCCGGGAAAATGCACACGAAGTCGCTGCAACGGAGCGCCAAAACGAACTCGATCCCGCGCGCGTCACGACGGGACGTCGTTCAAAACGCACAAATTGCCTCGACGGCGCGTCCCGGAGGACGGTGGCCGTCAGGGGACTATGCTCGGAGTTCGCCGGAGCCAGGGGGTGCACGGCCAGGTGCCACGGTGGCGCGATGGCGCACGACGGCGGCCCGCGCGCGCGTGTGCGCGCCTGCTGCGGTGCAGGCGCTGCTGCTGTTGCATTTGGTGCACGCGGCCAGGCCAGGCGGCACGACGACGCAGGGAAGCCAGCCTGGCCACAGCGAGGCAGGGGCAGCTACGCAGCGGCGGTAGCGGTGGTGGTGACTGGAATGTATGGTGGTGGGTGCGGCCATAGTGGTGGCGGGCTAGTGAAGAGGAGGAGGAAGAAGGAGAAAATGGAGAGGAGGTGGAGGTCGCCATGGGGGAGGCCGACGGCGGAGGATCGGTAGCCGGCGGCGAAGGCCGGGCCAGGTGGAGGCTGGTTTGAGGTCGGGTGAGGGAGTGGGGAGGTGCATGGGAATGGTGTTGTTGGTGAAGTTGTTGAGTTGAAAATAATTGAAAGGGAGAGAGAGAGAAAGGATAATATTGCAATTAATGAGAGAGGGAATGGGAGAAAAGTTCTCCTCAAACTTAGGGCCGGCTGTGAGAAGTTTGTGTGGGAAAAAAAAATGAATGTAGGAAATTGATGGTGAGGATTACAAGAGAACCCAAAGGCTAGGATTAATATTGGGAAAAATAGGTCATTCCATGGAGTTAAAAATCAATAAAAAATTTCTATTAAATATAGAAAAATAGACAAAATGAGTACTTGATATTTTTAGGCAAGAAAGTTGAGGGTGTCATGAGGAGGGCAACATGGAGCTGGACTGGACTCGATGGAGCCAGATTGGGTCAGAATCAGACATTGAGCAAAGATCGAATTAAAATTAGACGTTGATGATCATGAGTAAATAAGTAGCACATGGGGATTCCAATAAATGGGACACAAGTGGCGGACGGATAGTAGGCTCAAAGTGGGCCATGTCCATAGTTGGGGTGACAGGTTTTGGTCGACAGGGGACCCACAAATCAAGTTGGAAGATAAATGTGACACCGTGGGGTGAAATAAAATCGGGTCACGTGTCGAGAAAGTTGTGCGAAGCAAATGGAGCACAAGATAAAGTGTCTGAGTGGGACATGAAGGTCATGGGTGACGAGCGTCTCGAGTAGATCTTGCATGCGAAGTTGGTTTCAAGAAAATAACTGGTCTTGCGCTCCAAAATTAAAAGTCACGGTAACGTGCTAAAAATGATCAAGGAAAAGAGTGGGAAAATCAATTAATAATCAAATGGTTTAATTCGACCCAAAGTTCAGCGAAGCAAAAAGAGCACAAGGGAACAAGTTTGAGTGGGACACCATATACCGTCATGAAGGTAATCATGTCCACTCCAAAACTCGTGAAGAAGATTTCCAGAGTTGAACATCCCTGACACTCCAAATATCAAAGGCACAGAAAAGTACACTTAAGGTAAAATAACAGAATGAATTATTTATCGAAACCAGATCAATCAGAAAATTAAAATAAAAAATAATAAAAATTAACCCGAAATTCAGGGTGCTCACATCCTACCCACCTTATAAAAATTTTGTCCTCGAAATTAAAACGTCCATACTCCCTCTAGGTCAAACCCCCACTGTCACTCCCCGTTCCCAGAATGTGTATTTTTATACATATACAACTCGCAAATTTTTATTTAATATTTATCATGTATTATCCTGTATTTAAATTCCTGTAAATTCATGTTAATTAATTATCTGCTCTTTAATTTTCATGTTAATTTAATTTCCTGCAATTTTATTTCCTGTAATTTTACTCCTGCATTTTATTTTCTGCTTTTACCGCTTTGCCTTGCTTGCGGGTTGGCCTTGGATGAACCCCCAAACCGGCCCAAGCTTCCACCTACCACCCCTTCCATATTTAAAGCCACCCTCTCTTTCTCTCTCTTCATAAACACACATTCTTCTCCGTTACTCCTCTTCTTCTTCTTCATTACTCTCTCCACCTACCAACCATAGGCAAGTACAACTTGCTTTCCATGAGAACCCATGTTTTTATAGTTCATTTGCCTTCCTCTCGTGATCCTAAGAGAGTTTAGAACTTGGCATTTCTCATTTCGCAGTCTTAATTTTTGTAGATCTAGAATTTAGTTATTTTCGGATTTTGGTGGTTTTGATCTATCAAACTTCTTTGTTTTCAAGTTTTGATGGTTCCATGTTGTAGAGAATTTTATTCTACCCAATTTTGACCTAAGAAAGTTTCGATTTGGGCTCCGGATGAAGGTTTTGTGTAGTTTGGAAGCCATGGTTGCTTGGCTCCTCTTCTCGGACAAGTGGAGAAGAAGAGCAGTACTTGGCCGCATGAATCCTCATGCGGCAAGTCTCTGGCCGCATGGCCTTTCCAGCCGCATGAGACTCGTTCGAGCTCAGCCGCATGAAAAGTCCTTCCTAGCCGCATAAGACTTGCTTGAGTACTTGACCGCATGAATCTTCATGCGGCAAGTAATTGAGCCGCATAGCCTCGTTCGACCTCAGCCGCATGAGCCCCTGTTATATTGAGTCGCATGGACTTCATGCGGCTAGCTTTCAGCCGCATGAGTTCCTTCGCACATGGTCGCATATGCGCTACTGTATTGAGCCGCATATGTATCGCCCTTGCTTAGCCGCATATGCTGTTGAACCCCTGCCGTATGGCGATTGTTCCCTTCGCAGCCGCATAAGCTGACTCCCCTTCTGAGCCGCATATGGTTCCCTTCCCCCGCAGCCGCATGGGAACACCCTTTGGCCAGCCGCATGCGCCTGACCCTATTGAGCCGCATGGACTGTTCTCTCCCAGCCGTATGAGATCCATCCTGGACGCATGTGCCTTAGCCGCATGGCTCTTCTATAGCCCTGTATATTGATATTTTATTAGATATTTAACGTCCCTTTTATATCCTTACGCCTTTTGGCATGAACTAGATTAAATCAGGATATGTTAATATTGTTAATATCGACTGTTATGTAGAATGTGCCTTGTGTCCCGATTGATTGATGGATATCCAGTAAGACTGGAACTTGACCCTGAGAGTTATAGACTCGACCCTATTTAATGCTAATTGACTTTCATGCCTTGTCACCATTAATGACGATGGTTATCTTGACTAAATTGATCATGCGTTCCTAGTTGGAACTAAGAGACTGGCTAGTTGTCTTATTGAATTAAATGAATGAGACATGTTCATGTTATGAACTATTGTAATCGATTAGCCGATCCCGAATATTGACATACATGCACATGCAAGCTTCAATCTATTTATTTATTTATTTATTTATTTATTTTCTACAAAAGAAGCATGTGTACTTTATGGTCAAGGCATGATTACCGTGGTTAGATTTGATTGTTGCATTACGCTATGTAAGACCTACAACCTAGCCGCACTGGCATCGTTGTAGAGTTGTGCATATCGTACCCCGTACGAAAGTACTCATTTGAATGACCATGATCCACGGCATGGGATTTCACTCAACGTAGGGACTATTAAGTTAATTAAAATAATGATTGCATGGAGAGAATGGATTCCCGAGTTCTTACATGGCAGCCCCCTTGGGACGAGTAGTACCCGACGGGCCGGCTGGTTCCCACAGATACTGTAAATCTGCCACACGGGCAGGGTACCGTATCTGCTTTTATTATTATTGTATATTGTATATTGACGGGCATCCTGCTAGGACTCGTCTAATTCATGCATGGCGTACATGGTTGACTGGATAGACTAGCCTTGCTTGCACATAGTAAGAACTGAGGAATCCCTATTGCATAAATTCCAGGATAACTTGGAACTCACAATAGCAAGCCGTAGAAGTTGAATGGCCGTTTAAATTGATTTGTTTGTGTACTGTACCTACTCTGTTGCCTAACTGAGATGATCAGAACGTCAGGACATGACGGGCCAACGTCTGTCCTTGTTTGGTTGAGAGGTTGGTTCGAAGTGTCGTGATGTGATGTGAATCCTAGTAGCCAGCAGAGATTTATTTACTATGTTTCTCATTACGGGTTTTAGTTCTCATGTCGTGCTTCCTTGTGGTACTTGCTATTAGAGGTCTAACCTCTCTGGTTTTGTATGACCAGATTTAGAGGCGGTTCCCGAGGACTCAGCTTACTTCTACCTCCAAGATGGTCAACACTAGAGGGATGATCGCAGGAGGACTCGAGTGGGTTTCTTACTTCACCGCTCGTTTTGTTATTTACCTTATACTTTGCCGTTTGGCACCGACATGTTAGTCGGATCGTCGTGTACTTACTTTTACATAATTGTAACTAAGTCAGACTGCAGCTGATAACAATTGTGTATACTTTTGCTACATCAATCTGGCTATGTTTTGTAAAGCCAGATATCATGAACATTTTGACAGAGCGTTTGGGACGCCTTACTGCTTTATCTTACATGTTCTCTATTACTGTTTCTTGCTTGGATGATTGAGACAATAGATGTGAAGTGACCATAGTAAGACTTTCATGTAGTATGCACCCCCTCGTCTTTTAGACAGCATTGATCGTATTATACGGTATTCATCTACCCGTAATATATAGCTGGCTGAGTCATTCCCCCGCTCTCCAGTATTCTGGTTCTGGGGCGTGACACCCACAATCAAAGTCCCAGAACTTAAACAAATCATACCATCAAAAGGACGGCATACAGGGTCATGACATACGGTGGTAGTAAGTCTCATCTAGGTATACTAGTCATGCTAACCAAAACGGTTATAGGGTATCAAAACACACAAGCAGTCTAGGGTGCTAAATTAGAAAATATACGAAAATAACAATCATCAAAACTGTAAGACAGCCTACCATCCTATGTTAAAACTGGTACTTATCATAAAATAAGGAAAGGTAACTACCAATTATCTATAAAGGGTTCAGAAAAATCAAAATCAAAGTTAAGAATGAAAGTCACTTGCATGGAAATCCAATCACAATATATATTAAAAATATTTAGTCTCGATACGATCTAAGTTGATCAAATTGGGAAAATCAAAATTTAGGCAATATGGAGGACAGGTTCAACAAAGTCTGAGAACGAGCATACAAGGATGGAGATTCAGGTCATAATCAAATTTAATTCAATTAAGTACAACCCAAGATATTAATATGATAAGATAGGATAATCGAAGTCGATTTGGTCGTGATTAAGGAAACTAGGATTTAATGATATTGAAAAATCCTTTTAGAGAAAAACGGGAAAAGATTTCTTACGAAGTCAGTAAATCATCTCTCTCTGATACCATCAGTTTATCATTTGCCAAATATATATATATTTTTTCTCTAGTCCCAATATGAAAATCAACCTCCATATGACTATCATCGAAATTTTATAACCTTTAGTCATCTAAACCTTTACCATGATCACCATAGACAAAATTTCTAACTTCTAAAAAATATTTTCCACGAAACATACCCGTCTTATTTAGAAGTCAACACTTATTTATTTAATCAAATTTTCAAATTTCCTCACCTTGTTCTAATTTAAATCCGAAACCTCTAAATCCAGTTTATGAAATCTTTGTACTTGTTTAAATCAAGTCTCGTATTTACTAAACTCCAATACCACTATGGCACACAACTTTATTCTTATCTATAAATCAACCTTCATATTTTCTTCAACGTTCACCTTCAAATATTATCCTTTGGAATTCTACAATTTCTCTAATCATCTAAAATAATTCCTATAGCTTAAAATCCTCGTGTTCTCTCTGTCTCTAGTCACTCTCTTACGATATCTGGTTCAACTTCGCATAATCATAGAATACAATTAAATTCTCCTTTCCATCTCTAAGTTTCTACATAGTCTTGTAATAGTTCCCAAGAATCAATAACCAAGATTTTCTAGTCCTCAAAACTAGGTTGACCTCTGATATCCCTATTAGTTTTTTTTTGAAATATATCCCTGAGTTACTCATAACCAAAATTTTCTACGATTGATTCTAAATTGATAACATTTATCACTCGATTCCATTCTAAACCTTTACCACATCTTCCTCTCAATTTAGAAAAAAAATTTTGACACCCAACATTCTGATTCCTACAAATCATTCTATGATAACCATTCACGTCATTTCCGTACTAGATGATTTACGTCACTTCCTCAACATTTCTCAGGCAAAATGGTATGAAGGTTCAAGAGTTTTCAAGGTATAACTGACAGAATTATATACAAGACAGGGAATTGATGTAATCATGATAGTTGTATAAGACAAGAAATGATGGAAATAAAATATTGGCAGGAAAGAAATGGTAATAAAATCTGTGCTGCTTATCCGTTTTAAAAGAGGAAACCATTTTGAAACCCAGAACTAAAATATCAATCCCAAGATAAGTCTAGCAAAATCATCGATTCATTAAGAAGAATTTCATGGTAAGAAGTTACACAAGATTTATAAAAACGGCTAAACCTACTCCTAAGTTAAATAATTAGAAACTAAACAAAACGAACCAATTAATAATTCTCCTTTTTTTTGAAGGACTGCAACAAAAGTAGAGAAAACATGTTCGAAAACATTTAAAGTACAATCTGATAATCATATGCGTCTGTCCAAAATTATGGTACTCTAAATCCTCGTCATACCAGTAAGCAAGGCTACGATAATCACAGAGTCCTCGACTTAGGCACATACCTCTAAAATCATAGTATTTAATATTTTCGCGATGCCACTAACTTGGCTGCGAAAACCTTAAATTCCCACACCCGAGAGATATATCCAAGTCAAACTATATGTCCTCACCATGCTGGCTAATTTGACTGTAGAATACTAGACTCCATAACTTAGATGACCTAGCCCATATGATTTCATCTTGACAAAATTAATTTAAATCAACAATGAATACTCAAAAATCAATTCAAATTTATCAACGAACATCAAAATCCAAAAATGAACAAAAATCCATGAAAATATAAACTCGGATGCTACAGCTATCATCAAGATTTAAAATTCAATAATCATCCTTCAAAATCAATAAATACAAACTCAAATTCAATAATAATCCATCAAAATCAAATTCAATAGCAGAAATTAAAGATAAATCAATCAAGGAAAAAGAGTTTTCAAATCGAAGTTAAATAAGATTCTCAAGGGTCGTCCCGGGAATCTCTCAAGGGTCCTAACTGTGATTGAGTACCTTCAAAATATATCATAATCCTACTGCAGGCTGTAGTGGTACTCTAGTTCGAATACCACTACACTTTTAGTCTCGACCTGCATGGGCCACCACTAAAAACGTGTCACGACCCGCACCCTAGGGTTAGGGCACGAGAACATAACAACGCCTAGCCTACACCGCAGTGTCGGCGGTAGAACGCTGTCCTAGGTCTCAATGCATCTAACAGTATAAGACTAAACAGTTTATACTCCCCGAATGGGGGTGACATAGCAGAGTCATAGCAGAATGTAAACTCAATCACATCTAAGGTAGAGCAAAAAGGAAGATAGATAAAACATGAAATCGAAAAGAGATACAACAGATAGAAGTCTAAGTGTCTAAGGTACATAACCCAGAAATACATCTCAAAACTCAGATACAGTAATCCATAAAATAAATACAACTCCCGACAACTGAGAACAGCTAACTAAACAACCTCTAATGTGTCTCCTCTAGGCTAGCAGGCAACCTCCAACCTATCTGTAAAATTTGTCAACGTATCCTGTCAGGAAAATGAGCAAGTATAAACACCAACAGCAGTTCCATATGAATTGACAAATACTATAAGAGACAGTAATAATGAAATACAAGACAAAGATATCGGCGACTTGGGAACCATTTGAAAGCCGAGTTACAACCCTTAAACCAAACAAGGACCGGGGTTGTAACCCTTCTTTCAAACAGAACTTAGTCCCATAACCATGGCACAGTATGAAAGCAGGTAGAACAGGTGAGTTCGACGACTTGGGAACCATTTGAAAGCCGAGTTACAACCCTTAAACCAAACAAGGACCGGGGTTGTAACCCTTCTTTCAAACAGAACTTAGTCTCGTAATCATGGTACAGTATAAAAGGCAAGTAGAGCATATGAGAAATGAAACATAGCATGGTGAAAGTACGGTAAGTAAAGGTAAACTGGAAATATAAGATATAATAATAAATATAAAAAGTGAGTTGAACTATTAGGGCGATATGTGATCGGCTGGGAAGCAAGAGAAGGTTATCCACTTGGCCCGGCAATCCGCGGTGACCTCAACGGAGAGACATGCCGTCCAACCTGGATAACCGGCACGGGGTATCTGCTACACCCTACGTGAGGTGAGGGTGGCGCTAGCAAAATATAGTGACAGGGAGGCTTTGATCACATAACCCCTAATAATTCCCCCATTCCCGAGTAGTATCACTGATCCGGACATGGCACGTCATGACACAGGGTTCGAGAGCAGGGGGCCAGCCCACTCCCAAATCAATGTCTATACAAGTACAGGAACACAGAAATATCTCATACCCATATACCAAGAAAGTCCAGGAATAACATCTCATGATAGGATCCGACGTATACTAGTCCGTGAACCGTCGTGTCGGGAATCAAGTAAAACACTACGACTGAATCGGATATAGTAGATATCAAGACAATAAAAACTATCAGTGAATGTACTCGCCTGTGGTCCTGAGCTGATAAGTATAGAGGGTCCAACTGAAGCCACAGAGTCCTATTTAAAGCAACACAGGTTACAAGGTGTTCAAGTTGTAATAAATAAATCTCTACAAGCAATCTATCTTATCCTAGGTTCTTCTAAGTCAAAACGACTCTAGGTCAACTCCGGTCAATAATTTAGTCAAACTAAGTCAAGTATTGACTTACAGTTGACTTTGGGTCAACTAGTCAACTCTGGTCAAACAGGGTAAATTCTAGTCTAATTATTAAAGAATAACGTGTACTTCGTTATTTGTACGTCGAAACTTACGACACGCAAATCGAGATAAGAACATCAATGGTAAGGTTGATAATCTTATTATGGTGATCCACGTGTCCATCTTGTCAATTTCAGCGATGTGAGATCACTGGAATTGATTGAGCTCAGTTTCGTTGTACTAATCCCGAAATACGAGCATTATATGAATTAATTATTAATTAATTATAAAAAGGTTAAACACAGAGAAACTATCAACAAACATTGTCGGACGACGAAATAAACATCGCCAACGTGTCCAGAATGGTCAAATTAGCTAGGATAGCCTACCCATCGGTCCAATTTGGACACAAGGGCAAAAAGGTAATTTCGGGTCAAAACGGTGTCCGTGTCGGAGCCGTTTTGTACCGAAAAATGTGCAAAAAAACAAGTCAATAAAATATAACAAATTATATGTGCACGAAACCAGAATGACGATACGAACCCAACGGTATCTCCAGAATTGGATTCCGTTGACCCGATCTCAATTTGGCCCATTGACCAGAACTTGGGATTCCGGTTTGCACGGAAATGCGTGCCGGAGCCAAAGTTCTCAAAACTCAGCAAACTATATGTCAACGAGTCCAGAATGACGATACGAACTCAACGGTATATCCGGAATTGGATTCCGATGAGCCGATCTCAAAATGACATGTTGACCCGGATATTGGTATCTGACTTGCACCGAAATGCGTGCCCGATCCAATGTCCCCCAAAACCTAGCAAATTATATGTCAACGAGTCCAGAATGACGATATGAACACAACCGTATATCCGGAATTGGATTCCGATGAGCCGGCGTCAAAAAGTTCCGTTGACCCAGAAAGTGGGACCCGTTTTGCACCGAAATGCGTGCCCGGGCCCACGTTCTCCAAATCTAACAAATTTTATATGAAAATATGCCAGAACGACGCCACGAATCTAATGGTGGTGTCAGAAATGAAATCTGGAGTCCCGTGTTCAAAAATAGAATTTTACAAGTTGGAAATTACGAATTCGGACGGCCAACTTTGGCGTCGAATTCAACCAATCAAACAAGCTCACAATGAAACAAAACTGGAGGGGTAGTAAGAGGGTTATACTAGCTTCGCACAGGAACTGGTAGCACGCCAAAAGGAGCTGCGGTGGAGGAGATACAAGCTGACGAAGTTGGCCCTGCGAAACTGTCCAAGTTTAATACAATTTAAACGGTCAACTTGGTGGCCGGTTTTGATGTATCAAACGATAAAATTAACAGACGAAAATTGATATGAGCGAAGGTGGATATACCGAGATTGTGACGGAGCGAAGAAATCGTCGATCCAATGGTCGAATTTCCGGGAAAACGCACGCGAAGTCGCTGCGACGGAGCGCCAAAACGAACTCGATCCCGCGCGCGTCACGACGGGACGTCGTTCAAAACACACAAATCGCCTCGACGGCGCGTCCCGGAGGACGGTGGCCGTCATAGGACTATGCTCGGAGTTCGCCGGAGCCATGGGGTGCACGGCTAGGGGCCACGGCGGCCCACGCGGCGGCGCGGCGGTGCACGACGGCGGCCCGCGCGCGCGTGTGCGCGCCTGCTGCGGTGCAGGCGCTGCTGCTGTTGCATTTGGTGCACGCGGCCAGGTCAGGCGGCACGGCGACGCAGGGAAGCCAGCCTGGCCACGGTGAGGCAGGGGAAGCTACGCAGCGACGGTAGCGGTGGTGGTGACTGGAATGTATGGTGGTGGGTGCGGCCATGGTGGTGGCGGGCTAGTGAAGAGGAGGAGGAAGAAGGAGGAAATTGAGAGGAGGTGGAGGTCGTCGTAGGGGAGGCCGACGGCAAAGGATCGGTGGCCGGTGGCGAAGGTCGGGCCAGGAGGAGGCTGGTGTGAGGTCGGGTGAGGGAGTGGGAAGGTGCATGGGAATGGTGCTGTTGGTGAAGTTGTTGAGGTGAAAATAATTAAAAGGGAGAGAGAGAGAAAGGATAATATTGCAATTAATGAGAGAGGGAATGGGAGAAAAGTTCTCCTCAAACTTAGGGCCGGCTGTGAGAAGTTTGTGTGGGAAAAAAATGAATGTAGGAAATTGATGGTGAGGATTACAAGAGAGAACCCAAAGGCTAGGATTAATATTGGGAAAAATAGGTCATTCCACGGAGTTAAAACTCAATAGAAAATTTCTATTAAATATAGAAAAATAGGCAAAATGAGTACTTGATATTTTTAGGCAAGAAAGTTGAGGGTGTCATGACGGAGGGCAACATGGAGCTGGACTGGACTCGGTGGAGCCGGATTGGGTCAGAATCAGACATTGAGCAAAGATCGAATTAAAATTAGACGTTGATGATCATGAGTAAATAAGTAGCACATGGGAATTTCAATAAATGGAACACAAGTGGCGGACGGATAGTAGGCTCAAAGTGGGCCATGTCCATAGTTGGGGCTGACAGATTTTGGTCGACAGGAGACCCACAAATCAAGTTGGAAGATAAATGTGACACCGTGGGGTGAAATAAAATCGGGTCACGTGTCGGAAAAGTTGTGCGAAGCAAATAGAGCCCAAGATGACGTGTCTGAGTGGGACACGAAGGTCATGGGTGACGAGCGTCTCGAGTAGATCTTGCATGAGAAGTTGGTTTCAAGAAAATAACTGGTCTTGCGCTCCAAAATTAAAAGTCACGGTAACGTGCTAAAAATGATCAAGGAAAAGAGTGGAAAAATCAATTAATAATCAAATGGTCTAATTCGACCCAAAGTTCAGCGAAGCAAAAAGAGCACAAGGGAACAAGTTTGAGTGGGATACCATATACCGTCATGAAGGTAATCACGTCCACTCCAAAACTCGTGAAGAAGATTTCCAGAGTTGAACATCCCTGACACTCCAAATATCAAAGGCACGAAAAAGTACACTTAAGGAAAAATAATAGAATGAATTATTTATCGAAACCAGATCAATCAGAAAATTAAAATAAAAAATAAAAAAATCAACCCGAAATTCAGGGTGCTCACATCTCCTCAAAAAATGCCCGTGTTAGATTTGCCGTATACCAGGGGGCAACCAAGGTAGTGGAACGGAGGATGCTTGACGGAGAAAGAGGTGATGTTGGATATGCTGGTTGCGTGCTCTCTCTTGATGTTGTGATAGGTGTAGATCACGCTCTTGGTAGGGTTGACCTTATGGCCAAAACACCTGGAGTATTTTTATGAGCGTGTTGTCAACCACCTCCAATGATCCAACGTCCCCCAAACTGAAAATAAGGATGTCGTCGGCGTAGGCCAGATGAGTGATGATCGGGCAGCCGCTGACAGTGTAAAAATGCTTGAAGTTCGGGACTCTGATAAAGCTATTCAGTTGTCTGCTCCAAGCTTCTGGCGTCACAATAAAGATGGTAGATGATAAGGGGTCACCCTGTCTAACTCCGCGGCTGGATTTGAAGAAGCCATCGGCCTGGCCGTTGATGACTGTAGAGAACCAGGAGCTGCTGATCGGTCTCCAAACTAAGTTGGTCCACGTTCCCGAGAAACCGAATGCCCTGAACACCTAGATCATGAATTGTCAATCCAGTCTGTCATAAGCTTTCTCCATGTCCAGTTTGATGGCTATGTTTCCACCTCTCGCTGGGAGATTCATGTAGGTGATTAACTCGTGAGCCAGCATAATATTATCCTGGATGTTTCTACCCTTGATGAAACCACTTTGCTCCTCAGAGATGATCTTGGGGAGAAACTCTGACATGCGGGATGTGATAATTTTGGATATGATCTTGTTGGTGAAGGTGCAGAGACTGATGGGACAAAAATCCTGAAAAGTCTTCGGGTTATCTTTTTTGGGGATAAGGATCAAGTTGGCGCTCGAAATTGCTCTGGGGTAAGTGGCTCCCTGGAAAAAAGGTCGTGACCGCTTCATGAATGTTACTCTTGATGATGTCCCAACAGGCACGAAAAAAAACCTCCGTAAATTCGTCAGGTTCTGGCGCAATGTGCTTGTCCAGGGCCCAAACCGATGTTTTCACCTCGAGCTCGGAAGGGATAAGTTCCAGCCGATATTTATCGGTGTCGTTGATGAGGTGAGGGATCTCAGCCAGGAAAGAGTCATCTCTATGGATGGTTTCTTTAGTGAATAACTGGGAATAGAATTTTGTGGCTGCCGTTTGGATGCCCCTTTGGTCATTGATGATGTTCCCGGAATAATCGACAATCTGATGTAGGAAGAATTTTTGTCTGCGACCGTTGACGCAAGTATAGAAATAGCTCGAGTTTTTGTCCCCGTCTCTGTCCCATTTAAGCCTCACTTTCTGCTTCCAAAATTCGGTTTCAACTTTCAGTCAGAATTTGAGAATGGCTTTGGTAAGGTTAAGAGCCGCCCTGGCCGTAAGCGACCAATCGATCACGAACAGGGCTTCGGCACGGGTGACATCATCCTCGGCAATACGAACGGCCTGAAAAATGTCCCCATACGCCTGTTTACTCCATTTTGAGAGGGCGTACCTCGTAGCCTTGAGCTTGTTGGCCACCCGAATAAGCAGATCGGGGGATTCCACTCGGGTCCAAGCTTCCTCAACGATGTACATGAATTAGGGGTGTTCGCTCCAGAAGTCAAGAAAGCGAAAATGCTTTTTGATCTGGGAGGAAGTGCTCTTAACTTCAACCAACAGGGGAGTGTGATCAGATTCAGTGGTATTGAGGTGAGAGAGTTTGGAGCTGATCCCGGAACCATGCCACAGGGCATTAGTGTGGGCCCTATCAAGATGGAAGAATTGCCGGCGGTCACCTTCTTGCATATTGCACCAGGTAAAGGCATTGCCGGTGAACTGGAGGAGAGAGAGGTGGACGTTAAAAATGAAGTTGTTGAAGTCAAGCATGGCCGTGTGGGGAGAGGGCGACCTCCTATCTTCTCGGCAGGTGATAGTATTCAAGGTTATATATATATATATATATATATATATATATATATATATATATATATATATATATATATATATATATATATATACACATACACACATATATGTATCTAACCTATAACTTGAATAAGGTTGTGTGTGTGTCGACAAGGGACTGCTGTTATAGTTTCAAAACTGAGAATAATGGGTTACAAACATAACTATATGAATACTATATATATATATATATATATATATATATATATATATATATATATATATATATATATATATATATATGTCACGACCCGCACCCAATATTTGGGCTTGAACCGTGTACACGTCCAGCCTACGCCGTAGAGTCGGCGGTAGAACTTTGTAACAATATAATGGACAACTACGCAATAAAATATATCACAAGGGAAATATAGCAACTCCATATCTCAACTTAGCTTCAAATAGATAAAAATAGAATCGTCTCACAATGTATGAAATCTAGAATCAAAGTAATCTCCACTACATGTCTTAAATTAACTCAAATATCCAATACAAGGTCTCAGCACTAACTAAAATATCTAAGATAGCGCAGTGGGATCAGATGCTGCATACTCCTCCTGATAAGCAAAGTCCGTCTCTAACACATCTCCCAAGTACGGGCCATACTGGTCAGGACACACGATCTCATCGCCATCACCTAAAATATGTTGGGTTACCCAGTCAAGATGGAACGAGTACAATTCTCTGAATACAGTTCCTATATATGAAAATGACTATATAACAGAGGTTAGCCTTCAGACATATGATTTATAAAATAATGAAGAAAGACAGAATAAAACTAAATACTAAGAACAGAAAATGAAATACAATAAAATACTCACCGACTGACCGACTGATGTACCTTTGATATGTGACCGGTCTCGGGACAATTATGCAGCATGGTCTACACTATCTATACGGTATAAAGTTATACGGTCAACACGAAATACTGCAATAAAGAAACACGGTCTACACGGTATAAATGCAATAATAAACACGGTCTACACGGTATAAGGTCAGATCACACATCATTGGTACTTCACCCTCCCGACACAACAAGGAACAAAATCAACATAAAGACTGAAATCACATATCTATCGACTAAACACTGATGTATAGTAAAGATCAATACTGAAAACAAGCAAGAAACTGTACTCGCATGGGGTCCTGTGCTGATGACAAAGGTCCGGTGCCAACTCTGAGCCCAAGTAACCTATTGTTTGTACAATCACAAAGTCAAAATTTGAAATAGAATAGAATAGACTAGTTACTAGATTATCAGTTTCCTAGGATACTTGTTTCCTCCACTTACTAGGACACTAGTTCCAGTTAACTATACTCCCTATGTAGTGTGTGTTCTTTGCCCATACAATATACCCTACCTCAATATGTATATGCATATGGGTATTGTATACTCCTGTCCTTGCAACTAACAGACCCTAATACTCATCTATTATGGGTTTACACTTGGTACTAGACTTCCTAGACTAGATACCCCTTCCCATCCATGCCAGTTCTTTACTGACCAAAATATTTGTTTTCCTTTTTAATGATACACCCCATTCAGTTCTTATTGAACTGAATACTTAAATCAGTGACTGATGTTACATATCAGCTGTACTGTTCACAGATCAATTGAAATCGATCAACCCATCTACCATTTGCCCTTATGTTGTTGCAATAAGCTGGATATCCATTGGATACCCTGGGTTATAGGATACACTAGATTCCCTTGTACCTAATATCAGTAATGTGGAATCCCAACCCTCAATTAATTCAAGTGGGTCTTGCTAAACATACACAAAAATAATCCTGGTACCACAGTGATATGCAGGGAACTCCAATGCTTCACCTGCTATCCAGGTATTAGAAGCCTGTGGGTACCTAGACTCTATAGGTTTCCTGGGACTGGGAGTACTGCCCTGTCAAACCTGCCACCATATAGACTGCCCTGTCAACCTGCCCCCCACCCCCCCCCCCCCGATGTAGACATAACCTGGACACTTGGATGTACTAATTTGGTAGCCCTGGTACTATAGGGTCTCAGGATGTGACATGGGATCCCAAGGTCTGATACTTTATGTGTTTGATACACTAGTCCCAAACAGGGACTTTGTAGTAGAACCTGAAGGTGATACTGTGGACTCAGATTTGGGAAACAAGTCTGTATGCTTGGCTTGGTCTTCCTGTTACAGGAAATGGTTTCAGGACTATCCCATAGTACTTGTCTTATACTCCTTTGTCTTTACCAGTTGATTTGAGGATTCAAATCATAAGGGAGTCCACCTAGATATCAGGTTTACCAAGCTACTCATGGGTGTAATAGGTCAAGATATGCACATCAGTTTTTTAGTGGACACTCAAGGTCTAATGTTATTCACTGATACAAGGGATATGCTTGGGGTTTCTTTTTAGGAAAATGATGGATAATCGAACACAAATGAACAATTACTTATAGGTGTGGAACCTGTAACATCAAGTGTTCTTACAATTCAACTACCAGTCCCATACTTTCCATTATTTTCTCCTGTAGGTACCAGTGTGTCATCCTAGAATATCAGTTGTGATGTATCATGGAAGCTGTACATTGGTACAGGCCTATTCCAATCTTAGGCTATCACCTCCCTGGTCTACTGGCCCAGCCTCTATTGTACAGGTCAATTTCATGTGCACTACCAAAATAAGTCATATCAGCGATGTGTTTAGCGACTCCAAGATAAAACATCGCTAATTTTTTGGGATTTAGCGACGTTTATCTAAGACGTCGCTGTTTGTCGCCAACAGCGACTAATAGCGACGTCTAGCGGCTATAATTTGTTAATTGGGAATCTGCGTCGCAAGTTTGTCGGTACATGTTGCTGATATAGCGACGTGTAGCGATGCATTTTAAGCAGCGTCGCCGTTTATTAAATATCAGCGACGTTTCGCGACGGCCGAGAAGGACGTCGCTAAATGTTTCATATAGGCGGCGAAGGTTTCCTTTTTGATCATTCACAAATTCCTCCCCCCTCCCAATTTTTTGCGCGCTCCTCCTCCGCGATGCTCCTCCGACGATTTCCCTCCTCCGGCCTCCTCCTCCGCGACGCTCCTCCAGCGATCTCCCTCCTCCTTCTCCTCCTCCTCCTTCCTCAGGTAGTTCCTCCTCAGGTAACTCTCCTCTGTCCCCGCTTTCCAGTTTCTCCTCGTCTTCTAGCTCTCTCTCTCTCTCGCTTCTAGTTCGTGTCCACGAGATGGTGGACTCGCTGCGGGGGACACGAGACTCCCAGTGGACTCGCTGCAGGGGACACGAGAGCGTGGACTCGCTTCTAGTTCGTGTGACACTTATTTTGTTGGTTTGGACACGTCGTATCCCACTGTGTGGACACGAGACTCATAGTGTGACAACTATATACTGATACTGGGAGTTTTTTGGGCATATCAACTATCAATTTGATGATTCGAATTCTAATTTAGGGTTCGAGCCCTATTTACTGATACTGGGAGTTTTTTTGGACATTTTCAGGGTTTTGAAATGATGAATAAATTGACTAATAATTATTATCGAGCCCTATAAAATTTTAGCTATGTCACGAAGGATGGATACTAATCCTGTGAATGAGTTTTCTCCTAAGTATTCTCGACAGTTGAGTATGATTTAGCTTACTGACATTACTGAAATATGGAATGATTAGTGTAGGGTATGTTGGTCAGGTTTTGGCAGAGTTGGGATATGATTGTATGCATGTTACAATTAACAAGGAATGCTGTTGACACCAAATGTTGCACGACAGGTTACTTGAGTAACCTGGAATGTTTTACCTACTGAAACAAATGGTTTGGGCAAGGGTGTGTATAGGTTTGTCATCAGATGGTATGGGATTTTGCCTGCCAAGTTCTGAACAACAGTCCAAGCTGCCTGCTTAGTTGATAGTCTTAATTAGACTTTCTGTCCAGTACCCTTTGACTGAATTAAGTTGACCTGAATACCATATTTTAAATCCTAAATCTAAGTCTGCCTGTTGTTCAATTCATGACAGGTTATCTTGTTAACAAAAAATGCCTTTCTTTTTAATATGTGTGAAACTCAGAGGTAGGATAAATCCAGTACAAATTAGGGACTGTCATGTTCAGGCAGTTGGTAGATACGACAACCTATCACTACATATTTTAGTAGTAGATAATGTCTTAGTATTACATTATGTGGGTTCATCTTGATTATGTTACATCCTTCAGATACTAGATTCGATAAGAACATATACTACACCATATGTACAGAACATAGATGATTCAAACTAATGTATGCTAGAATGAATTTTGGGTTGTGTTCTGAGCCATTCGTCCCCACACTTGGCAATTATGTATGTGAAATATATCGTTGAAGAACATAAAACTTTTGGTCGTACAATTGTCACTTTCGTGCATTAGTTCATGTCGGTCTTCACTTTCTGCAGTAATTATCTTAAAATGGATATGAATTACTATCTGCAGAACCGTTTGTGGATATATAATCGTCATCCTAATGAATTATTATCTGTGTCAATCTTTGCGGAATTATATTAAAATGGATATGAATTACTATCTGCGGAACCATTTGTGGATGTACAATCATCATCCTGATGACATGTGCGGTGTGCGGGATGAATTTATACAGGGTGTGCAACAGTTCCTGTAGTTTGCCAAGGCGTTCCCTCAGTACATGGACCGTACAGAAATTAAGTGTCCATGTATGAGATGTCGCAACTTGAAATATCATTCGGAAGTGGATGTGACATATCATTTGTATTCGAGGGGTTTCATGCCAATTATTATCAGTGGACCGCACACGGAGAACTTGTGCCTTTAGCCTCCGAGCCGGAGCCTTATGTGGAGCCTTATGTAGATGTCCACGAGCATGCTGATTACGACCAAGGGTGGACGAACATGGTTTTCGATGTTGCGGGGCCTAGTTTCGATCCGAACAATCAATATGCAGCTGAGGAGGCACCGAATGCCAATGCTGCAAAGTTCATGGAGTTGCTGGAGAATGCAAAGACTCCTTTATATCCTGGTTGTGATGACCATTCACCGTTGGAGGTGATTACAAGATTGTTGAGCATAAAATCAGATTTTAACATGTCTCAAGAATGCTACAACCGAATCCTGGAGTTAATTAAAGATATATTGCCGGAGGGTGGCAAGTTACCTAAAGACTTCTACCGATCCAAGAGAATGGTGAGATCGCTGTGGATGGGGTATGAAAAAATTGATGCATGTCGCAACGGATGCATGTTGTACTATAAGGACGACAAGGATGAAGA
Source organism: Iris pallida (assembly GCA_029216955.1). NCBI lineage: Eukaryota > Viridiplantae > Streptophyta > Magnoliopsida > Asparagales > Iridaceae > Iris > Iris pallida. The sequence continues at coordinate 1,681,988 of JANAVB010003599.1, read as the reverse complement.
CGCATGCAGATTTTGTGGTGCCGATCACTTCAAGGCAACTAGTACAACAAGGACTTCTGGTGCACGCAAGCCAACAGATTCGATGTACTATTTGCCTTTGACGCCGCGGTTGTAGAGGTTGTTTATGGCAAAGGAGACAGCTGATAATTTGAGTTGGCACAAGCGGGAACAAATAGATGGAGTACTGGATCATCCATCTGACGGGGAAGCATGGAAGCACTTTGATCGAGTGTATCCCAATTTTGCTTCGGAGCCACGTAATGTCAGATTGGGGCTTTCCTTCGACGGTTTTACCCCATTTGGACTTTCGGGCTCACAATATTCATGTTGGCCTGTGATTGTTACTCCGTACAACTTGTCGTATTGGATGTGTATGAAGACTCCTTACATGTTCCTAACTGTTATTATTCCCGAAGAACCCGAAGAGGAACATCGATGTGTACTTACAGCCCTTGGTAGATGAGCTGAATCAGTTGTGGAAAGTAGGTACAACCACATATGATGTTTCCAGAAAGCAGAACATTCAGATGAGGGCCGCACTAATGTGGACCATCAATGATTTCCCGGCCTATGGAATGTTATCGGGTTGGAGCACCCATGGTCGTCTCGCATGTCCATATTGCATGGATCGCACTAAGGCTTTCCGTTTGAAATACGGAGGAAAATCGTTCTTCTTTGATTGTCATCGACAGTTCCTGCCAAAGGATCATCCGTACCGGAGGAACATGAATGCTTTTCGTGCTGGCGTGGTAGAGAAGTCCAGTCTACCACCACGGTGGTCCGGGGACACGATATGGGAAGAAGTTAAAGAATTGTCAAGTGCTATTGAAGAGCCTACAGCGGGGTGCAAGTGTGATGGATTTGGCCGCGCTCACAACTGGACGAAGAGGAGTATATTCTGGGACCAACCATATTGGAGTGGCCATCTGCTCAGACATAACCTGGATGTCATGCATATCGAGAAGAATGTATTTGACAATATAATAAATACTGTGATGGACGTAAATGGGAAGACGAAAGACAATCCCAAGGCCAGGTTGGACTTAGAAGAAATATGTAGACGTCCAGAGTTGCATTTGATAAAGGAAGACAGTGGGAAGTATAAGCAGCCTAGGGCCATTTTCTCACTGGACAAGGAGGACAAAGGTAAACTTTGTAGGTGGATCCAGGACCTAAAATTTCCAGACGGGTACGTATCGAATTTGAAAAGATATGTTGACCCGAAGAAGAACAAACTACATGGTATGAAGAGCCACGACTGTCACGTTTTTATGGAGAGGTTAATCCCGATTGCATTTCGAAAATTCTTACCTCATGTCGTTTGGGATCCACTGACAGAGCTTAGCATATTCTTCAGAGATCTTTGTTCTACTAAGTTGCTCGTCGATTGGCTTGAAAAACAGGAGAAGGACATTGCAGTAACATTGTGTAAGCTTGAGAGGGTGTTCCCTCCTAGATTCTTCGACTCTATGGAGCATTTACCAATTCATCTTTTATATGAGGCACGTGTTGGTGGGCCCGTCGGTTTTCGGTGTATGTACCCGTTCGAGCGCCATCTAAACCACTTGAAGAGGAAGGTGAAAAATAAAGCACGGGTCGAGGGTTCTATTTGTGAAGCCTATGTCCTTGAGGAGATTACAAACTTTTGTTCAATGTATTTCAAGCCTCATATTGATACAAATAGAACAAGAGCTCCGAGGAACGACGATGGAGATATAGAATATAATGATGCATTATTGAAAGTCTTCAATGCTCTTGGAAAGCCTTCTGGAGAACTGAAAAAGAGATATTTGAATGATGAGGAACTAAAGGCTGCCCAGTTATATATATTACTCAACTGCGAGGAGGATGAAGTGGAAAAGTTAGAGTGGTAAGTAAAAATCTTCAATGTTCAAGTCATCTATTTGTTGATTACGTTATTATAATTTAACGAGTATATCCCGATATTTATTGGTTTTCAGCAAATTTAATGATGAGGTGAGGTCAAGTAGACCATACATTGCAGATGAAGAAGTAGAAGAAGAAATGAGACTTCATTTCCCGTCTTGGTTGACTGCATATGTACGTAAGAAGCTAGTTAGAATCTTCCTCCATTCACAACTGCACAAGAAATAACTTAACATTAAACTTAATTTTGTATCTTTTCGTGTTTAGGTCGATCGTCCGGACGTCATCCTTGAGAATGAATCTATTAGAACTCTTGCCAAGGGACCAATTTATGTCGTCAAAATATGGCCAAGTTATTGCGTGAATGGGTTTAAGTTCAAGTCAACAAATGCTCTCATCAGAGATAGCTTCCTGGATCTTGATTCCACAAAAAACAGTTGCTTGTGTATCAAATCTACAAACTACAAAGTTGTCACTCCAGGCAATGATTTCTATGGCGTCTTACGGGAGATCGTGGAATTGACGTACAACTATGGCATAAAGCCTGCCAAGATCGTGTTGTTCAAAGTTGATTGGTTCGATCCCATACAAGATCAAGGATGGAAAATTGACAAGCATGGTCTTGTGGATATTAACTACCGTCGTCGATACCAAGGATACAAACTATTTATCCTAGCAAGTCAAGCTCAACTCGTATATTTTACAACATATCCTAGACGGGGAACAACGAGGTACGACTGGTGGGCAGTATGCAAGACTAAAGCCAGAATACCTACGACGTCGACGAAGTGGCTTATCAGGAGGACGAGCTGCCACTTGTACCAAATACATTTGATGTCGACTCAGCAGAAGTTCCCCATTCAATATCTACTTGTGTAGAAAAGGTACAAGTATCCGAAGGAGAAGACGAAGGAGATGCTAGTGATGATAAGGAGGAAGAGGAAGAGGATGAGGAGGAGGAGGAGGCAAACGAAGAAGATGAATTTTCAGAGCATGATTGAGAAACTGTGATTTTGATGTATTCATATTTCTGTAATCTTAAATTATGAACTATGATCATTTTTGAAAACTTAAATTATGAATTCCAATGTATGCAGATATTTCTAAACTGTCAATATATTTATTTATATTTTCAATCATAAACTGTGATTTTGATGTATTCATATTTCTGTAGTCTTAAATTATGAACTCCAATGTTATTATCAGCATGGCAGGACGACGCGGAGGCACCTCAGGACGACGCAGAGATAGGCCAGGACGAGCCGTGTCCTTAGGTGGGCAGAGAGCTCCGTTACCAGATGATGGCTCCGGACTATCGTCTAACCCGAGCACTCTATTGTACCATACGATCGCAGGTCCGGGTGGCAGTACACCTGCGACGAGCAGTTCCAGGCTTGCTGATCATACTCCTTCCCCTAGCCTTCCTACCGCTGACAGCAGCATGGCGGGTGGGGAGCAGGTGGAGGGGGTAGTCCCTACTCCCGCCCGGGCGGATCGATACCAGAGCGACCCTCCATGCGCACCTCAGGACGAGACGAGGATGGAGATTTGGGCCGACGGTCCTACGAAGTAAGTTAAATGAATATATATATATATATATATATATATATATATATATATATATATATATATATATATATATTTTTATGCATGTCTGTATATATATATATATATATATATATATATATATTTATGCATGTCTGTATATCTATATATATTCATTAATACGTCGGTTATCGTTGTATACAGATATCATCCCTCGTCGGTATAGAGAGCGTTGGGCTCCTTTCTAAGGTCCAACTATAGGGGTCCGTGGATCAACTATTCGGATGCCTCGGAAGAGAGGAAGGCATTCTGGTTTTCCCACTTCAAGGTAACTAAAGATAGTTAATTTAGTATAATTAATATAATTTTAAGCATTTTTTAGAACTTATTATTTTAATTTATAATTCTTGTAGAGGACTTATTTTTATCCACCACACCGGGCCGAGCAGATTGAGAGGCAGTTTTCTGCCGTCGCCGCCAAGTTGATCCGTGATGCAATTGACGATCAGAAAGCTCGTCAGCGCTCCGGAAAGCCGATTGCTGGTTGGATCACACCTGACCAGTGGACCACGATGAGGGCTCGATTTGAGGAGCCCCCGTACAGAGCACGGTCAGAGAAGGCGAAGGCGGCTAAGACGAGGGCCGGAAAGTGGTGTGGTGGATCGATTCCTATGACGGAGCATTTTCGTCGTCTGGTATGTAATTTATTGCAGTATATAAGATTTTATTGATAGTAGGAGCATATAATTTTCTATTTTACTAAAGAATAAAATATAACAAACACGCAGGTAAAGAGGGGTGAGAACGCAAATATGGTGACCGTCTTCCTGGCCACCCATCGGAAGGACGGGAAGCTCATCGACGACCGGGCTATTCAGAGCTATGTAAGTACTAATTTAGATTTCGTTAATTTTTAACACAACTTGAAGAATATACAGATAACCATATACTTAATAATAATTAAATATTTTAGACGTTTATTAGGCTAATTTAGGTAAGTACTGATGTATATAGAGATGCACAATGATTTCTAGGAAGAGTATGTTAGGCTACGTGATGAGCGTGCGAATGCTAGTGCACGGCAGAGGGAGGGGTTGGTACATCGCAGCCCTCTCCGCCTCAGTCGGAGGAAGAGCCCTGGAAGACCGCTGTTGGTGGTCTTCAGAGGGGTACATACTACGGTACGGGGTCCTACGGTGCATTTGTTTCGACGCAGGCATCCAGGGCTCCCTCTTTCAGTGCGTATTCACAATCGTCACAGGCCGAGTCGTCCCGAGTCGAGGAGACCATTGTCCGCCAGATTGCTGAGCTGCGCAACGATATGCTGAGGAGGATTGCTGAGCAGCCAGGGTCTCAAGCGCAAGGAGATGCTGTGTCGGTCACCGTACGCTTTGACGAGCTCGAGCGCACCGTGCAGCACGTACAGGGGACACAGGAGTCCATTCACGACACCGTTACTAGGATAGCGGCTTGCATGGAGCAATGCAGTGCCAGACTGCGATCCCTAGAGGAGACGCGGACGCACCTATCTCCAGCTGTTATACTGCCTCCTTCTCCAGCGGTTGCATTGCCTCCTCCTTCATCATCGTCGGTGGTTCTTACACCGGAGCAGTATGCTTACCTTCTTTCCAGGAGCGGTGACGCTAGTCCTTATCAGCCGTAGTCGACATATATATTGTTGTGTGATGGCCCATTGTTGGGTCTTTTATGTGGTTATACATACATTATTCTTATGTGGACCATTATGTTTGACATTGTTGTTACAAATTTTCGTATATCTATGTTGATTGATGAGATTGTGTTTCAAACATGTTCGTGATTGTGTGTATATGTGTTGTTTGATACTGTGTTCGTGATACACACCGTCATTGTTGTAACAAATGGTATAGGGAATACTGCAAATGCTGCAGGAGATGCTGCAAATGCTGTATTTTTTTTATTTTTTTCAAGATTAGCGACGTTCAGCGACTCTCAGTGACGTCCAGCGACGACGGTAATGTCGCTAAGTAAGTATCACAACGTCGCTAACTGTGATGAATACCGTCGTTGATCGTCACTAAATGTCGCTACGTAAGACGTCGCTAAACGTTGCTATATGTCGGTACTATAGCGACGTACCAAAGTCGCAGAACGTCGCCATTTGGCTCTCAAGCCAGCTCAGCATCGATGCATGTCAAGTCGCTCAATGTCGCTAGGTTACGTCGATAAATGATGACGTTTTACGTCGCTGGTCGTCGCTGAATTAGCGACGTGTCAGCGTCGCTAAATGTCGTCGCAATAGCGATGTATTACGACGTTTTGTGGTTTAGCGACTAGGTTAATCGCGACTACGTGCAAACGTCGCTAAATACGTCGCTAATCGATATTAGCGACGTTTTTTTCCCTATTTAGCGACGTCCTGAGGCGTCGCTGATTTGAAAGATTTTAGTAGTGGTGGTTCAGCCCACTTGATGATAAGGGTCTATGTTTCATAGGATTCATGGGTCACAGTGTGCCCCACAACTATCCTTTATGTTCCTGTACACTGGTCGATAATAGGTTGCATTTAATATTCTTATTAAACAGGTCATCCTTGTAATGATCCGCTCCATCCTAGCGGAACGCCGATTCAAACGGCAAGTGCAACAACTCAAACGAGCCGTCGACCCAAAGAGTTGGCATCGACCTGATGAAGAATCGATGCAAGGCTTACATTGGTCCGTCAAGGATGAATCCAGACTTAGACTTTCAAAGGCACACTCGGAGTATCGCTCGGCCGATGAGAACATCGCTAAGGTGGTTGGCTCCGATGAACCCGTCTTTGCTTAGCCCAGACACTTAATAATACGGACACTATTGCTAGAATCGCTAGGCGGTAACGCTGCGCATGCTAATAAATGACTCAAGGCACCTAGCTAAGGGAATAATCCCATCTTGTATGCTTGTATAGAATATGGAAAAGAACTTGGAAAATGTGAGAACTCTTGCACCGCACTCCACGCTCGTGCTAAGGCACAAGTTTATATTTCGAGTTCCTTATGCATTCAACAATGAAATAATGAATGGTTTACAACAATGAAATAGAAGAATATTGACATAGTCGTTCCGATTAGAGTATAGCAACATTGGAAGACTTTGGGACCGATGGGTCACCAAGGCGACTCCCGCACGGGGAGTTGCATAATGATGAATGAAAGAAAGAATGAACGAATAAGTGAATGAATGAATCAACGAATGAATGAATGAATATGTGAATGAATCAATGAATGAACGAACAAGTGAAAGAAAGAAAAGAAAGAATGAATAAAAGATAAGAAAGAAAGGAATGGTTAGCGACAGGTATGACGGGGACGTGCATCGGGGCTCGCTACCCGCGCTACACGGACGTCGTCGCCAACCTGGTCGATAACGTATTATGGGTAAGGGTTAGCCTATGGCTCAGAGACAGTTATTAAGTTAAAATGACAAACAATACGAAATGGTCGTGGACAATCACATCGTATACAAGAGGTAGGCAGAATAAGGGATTTCTGCGGCACGATCAAAGGGAGGATCATGGCCGGCCTAGGCGAAAATTAAAATGGCTTACTGTCCTGGCCTGGGTGCGGGCTTGGCCACCCAGGAGACGTAAGTCTGGATATTTCAAGAGACTATCAAGGTGTACCAGCCAGCACGCTATGATAGGTGAAAAATACCAAGGAAGATTATGTCCAAAAAGGCTTGTGGTGCCAGCGACCGGTGCACATAGATTAAGTGGGCTTTGCTGTCACGACCCGCTCCCGAATAATCGCATACGAGTTGGACACGTCCAGCCTTTGTCGTTAGACACAACAAAGTAAGCTGTACCAAACTAGGGAAATCTACCAGATAAACATGAAAATGTATAATCAAAGCATCTAAGAACGTACCCCAGAATGATCACCATAATCCACAATTCTATGTATGTAAATGTACAAGCCATCAAGAATGAAATGTACATAGATTCTAAAGACAATATCTAAGAGTAAAGCTAACAGTCTAAACCTGAAACCTCAAGCTAAGTCATGAACCATCCTGCTCAGCTAAGATCCCGGGCTCTGGCCCATATGGTAGAATGGTATCCTGCAAGTATACCTGCAACTTATCCAGTCAGGAGCGGAGCAAAGTACAGTTCTAGGTAATGAAACATGAACATAAAATGGGTACAAGGGTACAGAAAATGAAATACAGGAATGAACAGGTAAATACAGGAAAGTAGTGCATGAACTGAGTACAGGAGATATAGTACATGAATGTAAAGTACATGAACAAGTAAAGTACAGAGAATGTAATGTACAGGAATGAATCTATAATCCTGAAGTACCAGACATGATAAGTACACAATATCGAAATACATCTAGTCCATGTGACCGGCTGGGGTGAGTACATGTACAGGAGTACATGAATATGGTACGACTTTGGACCCGCGTGCACAGTGCGAGGCCTAAGCTAGGCACAGGAATATATAGTAACCAGGATTGGTCACATGGCTAGTATATTTCTCCACCCAACACTAATAAGTACAAGAACAAGGGTACAGGAATACAAGAGTACATGAATATCTTGCCAAGACGTGTCATAAGAAAGGGTATAAGAATGTAAATGCACAAAACCCTAGAAAAGCACTTGCCTTTGCTCTGGGAGGGTATAGGTAATCGATGGATCTGGATGTCCTCCTGGTTTATTAAGTACAAGTTGGTCAAGTTCTATTCACTGCTGATTAACCAATTCAGCTATTTTCTTGTTCTAAAATATGCGATGTAATAACTAACCAGGGTTAAATACTAAGGGTTGCAAGATTATAACATATGGTTTACTTCCTAAAATGACATTGCTATATTACTAGATTTATCCCAATAGACAAGGTAACTTGAACACTATTCATAAAAAATTAACTTATAGCAAAAGAGTAAAAACTGAATATAATTATATATAAAAGGTCTTTAGGATAGAGATAATTAATGCTCAAGAACTTACTTTTGCTAAAGCCTATTCTTATACCCAATGTGGATTATATTACACAACAGGGTCTTTTCTTAGTCTTAGTACCAGTGTACTGAGAATAAGTTCCCAGATTTCACTAGATTACCAAGGCACATCTATAAATTCTTAATTTCAACAATTGAATCCAACTTTATATACAATTCAAACCCCTCTTTAATAAACTTAGTCATCCCACCATCACACAAAACCTACATGTTACTGCCATTTAAAAATTGGCCATAATCTTACTGTTATATCCAAATAAAGATCAAAATAGTCTACTGCCACAGAGTGCCTTTCGAACACTTGTTATAATCCTCATTCATACACTATGAGTTTTAAAAAGGACATGACATTCTTCCTTACTGGTTTAAAGTCCCATACCTCAACCATACAATTGAAATACGACAAAATGAAAGCAACAAAAGAACATTGCAATACTAGGTCGACAAACTACTGTTCGGCAGTAATCTGCAAATAGCCTGGACACGTCCCGCAGTTCGGTTACGACAATGAACAGTCCTCTTGCAACCCGCAATGGTAGCTACCCCAACGTTCAGTACTTGACACTGCTGGTGCAATAAGACTCGGCTACTGCTACAACCTCCTGAATTGCGAGCTAGACACGAACACACGATCGTTCCTACACCCGACCACGAACCCTGATCATCCTCTCAATTTCTAACTAAAAATACTCAATAAATTCTGGAAAGAAATAGAATCATACCTGAGTGTAGAGAATGAATCCTGGAGTACAGTAATTCCTTTAGGAAAATCGGACACAGTTCCAAGAGTAAATCAGACTCAGCACAAGCATTTCGACAAACAGGTTTCGATCGGTTGTAAGAAACAGAAGAGATCAAGTGGTTCAAAATTCCTCTTCGAAAAAATTTAGAAGATCAAAAATAACATAGAAGAGAAGATTAAATCTATAAATTGATTCATCAATACACAGAAAATGTCCAGATCAATCGAGATAGGAATGGTTACTCACCAGTCCTCAAGAACTCTCAACCGATCAACAAATTTGCCCCACTCTTCCAGAGCAATTCCTCAACAAAGTTGTTTAGACTACTCCGATAATCCGGACCTGATCGAACAATTCTATTTGAGGTTACTGACAAATTCTAATTAAGAACCATAATTATCTAGAACTAAACTTGGAACAATACTCACCCGAGTTTAATTTGATCGAAAAAAATAGAAAGTTCTGCAATAGCCCGCAGTCTCTGGTTCGACCTCTCTGAGCTGAAGTTGATCGGAATAAAGATGAGAAAGAATGTAGGAGAATTGAATTAAATACTATGGGATGGGGAACAGGTCGAGACTGAACTTACGATGATCGTCGGAGAATACAATGAGATGGCGCTGCGCTGGGGGATCGTCGATCAGGAGGAGAACCACCGTTGTGACATCGCCACCGACCGGAGAGGAGAGGCCTCGCCATCGCCATCGCCATCGCTGTCGATCAAAACCACCGAGATTAGGGCTAGGGCTCGCACCGTCGTAAGAGGAACCCATCGCCCGTCGTCACCGGAGATCTGCCCAGGCGTTGCTGTCGGTATCGTCGTGGCCGTCACCGCCGAAGGATGTGCACAGTCGAGCGCCGGAAGGAATACCTCGTCGTCGGAAAGTCGAGGAAGGATCCGCTCATCGCCGCTCGTCGACCGTCGTTGTGGTGGGGAAGAGGCCGGACGCCGAAGAAGTCGTCGTCGATGTTGCCGATATGCTGGCGGAGTGTCCTGAGGGAAATCGGTCGATCTTGTTCAGTCGCTGGAGAGAAGTAGACCGATCGCTGGTGAAGAGGACCACCATCGCCGTCGTTTTGTCAGAATCGTCGGAGAAGATCGGGGTTAGGGTTAGGTTAGAAACTCGTCGACGAGAATTGGGGAAGAGTCCCTTCTTGAGAGTTTCAGAAGAATTGAGAGTGGAGAATACTCTCTTTCTTCACTTATTCAGCTAATTAAAAGAAAAAGTGCATTTTTGCACAAAACCCCTCCCGCCAGGAAATATTGCATAGGACCCCCCCTCCCCGCCAAGAATTATTTGCACTATAACCCTCTGTTTTTGTACTTTTTCAGGAGTTTGTTTAAAAACAGTTAAGAACTCACATGGTGGGCCCAAAGTTGTTATAACAACTTTTCAAATTTGAAAAGTTGCCCAAAATAAATTTTCTCCAAAAATATCATCCAAAATTTATTATTTAAAACCATTTATTATTTTTAAAGCTTAATAATATCAACTGTATAACTTTAGAAATCTAATTATTTATTTTAAAAAAAATTGGAAAGTGGAGTTACAAATCTCCCTCCCTTAAAAAATTGTCCTCGAAATTCAAAGGGCCAAAAACAAATCTCAGCAAATCACAAAGGTCCAAACACCAGTCAGTTATTGAAAATAGAATTCTATAAAAACAGAGTACAATCAAATCAATCAAACAGAGTGGGATAGCGCTCCCGCATCTCGTCCTCGCGCTCCCATGTGGACTCTCCCGGAGAGTGGTATCTCCACATGACGCGAACAAGTAGAATAGCCTGGTTCCGCAGGCGCTTCTCCCTCCGATCAATGATCTCCACTGGCTGCTCCTCGTAGGTCAATCTCGGACCCACCTCTAGCTCCGAATAGTCCACCACATGGCTCGGGTCCGGAATATAGCGTCAAAACTGGGACACATGGAAAACATCGTGTACTCCCTCCAATCTAGCTGGAAGCGCCAGTCGATAAGCCACCTCGCCAATCCGTGCATTCACGTCGAAGGGCCCAATGAATCTTGGACTGAGTTTCCCACCTCTGCCAAATCTGATGACGCCTCTAGTCGACGAGATTCTTCAGGAACACTCTGCTTCTAACTGCGAACTCCGGTGACCATCTGCTATTTTCCGCCTAGTACTTTTGTCGATCCATGATGCTCTGAGCCTTTAGTCCAAGTATACACAAGAAGTTTGGGATATCACGCTTTGACAAAGATCGAGAATCAAATAGTCACGAAGTGGAAGGAATTTCAGTTACAACTCAGAGGAGCAAAATCATGAAGACACAACTATTAAGTACGATAAAAAATTGATAGTTTAACATAAGTGGGCTAGCACAAGATAGGAAAATCATGGTCAGACAGACATGATTTAAGATCAAAATTTAGACAAGACACAAACGAAGTATAGAATCAAAATCTAGCAATGTATAATTTGAGGAAATCAATGATCTAACGATACAATACTAGAAGGTAATTGGCAAGGGTTGATTTGAGGAACGTACGAAATACTCAGGAGATACAGTATCAAATCAGAGTGAACATGCAAGGATTTGTGATTCTCGAAAACCAATATATGAAAAGGAAATATAGTCTCCAGAATATCCAAGAACATGTTGGTATCTGAAATCACTTTGCTTAGAATCCCTACCCGCCAGTATGTATCTGACTGCAGTGGAGTTTCGGCTCCGTGACTCAAATAACATTATGTCTCCAAATACTCTATCAACCCTATCCATTTTTCAACAATTATTGACGAAACAACCCAAGAGATCAAGATATGAAGAATATGGCAAGTCTCGACAATACTCGAAAACCTATGGGTGTCTGAAATTACTTCAACTTAGAGTTCCTGTCTCGCCAGTGCGCTACTGGCTGCAGTGAACCCTCAGTCTCCATAATCCAGATAATGGTTGCAGCGCACAACTGTCATGCCATAATAGGTCATCGAATAGCCTCTCGACTTTATCCCTAGGAATTTCAAAAGAGTTCCAAGGAATTCAAAATGAATTTCAATAGTCCAGGTTACGGAAATGGTGAAGTTACCTGACTGTTAGAATACAAGGATTTATTAGGTACTAAGAGACGACAAGGGATCCCATCGGTGAGTACAAAGGGCAACCAGGGAGATTTAAAATTTCAGACAGGGCAAAGTTTCAAATTATGACGGAACATCAACTGATATCTGAAATGGTAACAAGATTCCATATATGGGACATTATCCCAAAGGGATAACAGAGTCTCGAAGGATAAACTGAAGCAAGGTATCAGATAGGAGACAAGTTTCAAAAATAAGAAATAAAATCTCGTACTGGAAACGAGTTTCAATAAAATCTCGAATAACAATAAAATCTCTTGAATAGAAAACGAAATCTCCAATAAGGTACACAGTAGAAAATAGAAAATCAAGTATCAACAAAGTCATGAATAAGAAACAAATTCTCGAATAGAAAATCTCAACGAGGAGACAAGATTTGGAATAGGGAACACGGTCTCAACGAGTCGCGAGTAGGAACTGAAATTCAAAGTCCGGTAAATCTTGGATGGGAGACAAAATCACGAACAAAACAAAGTCTCGAAATAGGAAACAGGATCTTAAAATCTCGAATGGAATCAAGTTACGAGTAGGAAAAAGAATCGATGGGTGAGTAAAACAATATCCATGAAACAAGCGATACCTCAAATAGGGAACAAGATTGAAGCAAAGTTGTGAACGGAACAATTTCCAAGTAGAAAACAAGCCACGTAGGAAACGAAATCTCACATAAGGAACAGGTCGAAACTGAAGTTTTTCAAACGATGTCTTGAATGGTGAATAGAAACAAGTATTGAATAAAAATCAAATTCCAACAATCCCCAAATAAAAAACTGAACTTCGAAAAGAAAACAAAATTTATAAATTATAACTAGTCCTGAATAGGAAACAAAATTCCTGAGTAGAATCTCGAAAAGAGCAAGGTTACGAAGAATGGATTGGAGGAGTACCAATCAACAAATAGGAAACAATATCTCAAGTTAAGTTTCGAATACCAACCAAGATTCCAAAATAGAAAACAAGAAGTTCCAAGAAATGGTCTAGATGCTAAAAGAAATTTAAGAAAAACTGGGTTGCTAATCAAGATACATGGTTTTTCCAACCATGCAAAAATCTTCAATCTTTAGTCTGTCTTCAGTATTCCTCCGAAACGAAAATCTCTCTAACCTCCTTCAATTGTCCTGGCGTAGGTTGATCCCTGTGGTAGTACTCCATGTGGTTGCTGAATCTAGAGAGGCTGGTCCCCTTGCTGTAGTCCTGGTGCTCTTCGTGTTCAACCTTGAGCAGTATGATCAATGGTCTCTGGTAATCCCTGACTGGGTGGGCAGACGATCCGTAGAACAAGCATATCATTCGCCTTTGTGGCACTCCTCGAAGCGATGTCCTGGATGGCGGCAGAAAGCACAATTGGTCATTGTCTGAATCTGATGACGCTTTGTGGATCCAGAGTAGTTGTCATCCCCGTTATAATTCTTCATGTCCTTCATGAGCTTCAACTTTCCGTCTCGTTGCATTGTCTGTGTTATATTCTGGATCTCCAGGCTAGTGGCTTCGGTCTTCAGAGGAGTCGAATCCTTCAAAACTTGGATGATCTTCAGTGGAAGCTCCAGGTTCTCGATCTGCTCTTCGGTGCAAGATATGCGCTCGGTGTCGAGGAAGTCCAAGGTCTGATAGTCTGGGGGTCCTCTCTAATTCGGGAAATGCATTTGCAAGTATAGATTGGAAAAGGACGGTCTGCGGGTGTCAAGGAACTCTTGAAAGTCTTCGTCAACTGCGTACTACCTATGGGGATAGTAGTGACGATAGAAGGTAGTGGAAGCTCCAAACCTTCAAGTGTAGGTGGATCAACAGTTCTGGTGTCGCATGCTTTTGAACTATCTGAAAAACAGAAAACTGTTAAAATAACCTAGACCTAAATACAACAAGTATTTATAGAATATCATTATACCTGATATACCTGATTTACCCTTATTTTTCGATTTTTCCTATGCTGTGATCAAGTTTCCCTAGTGCAAATCAAGTCCCCCAATAGTACGCTAAGACCTAGGTACCATTAGGATAGACCTGCATGGGCCACCACTAAAAATATGTCACGACCCGCTCCCGAATAATCGGACACGAGTCGGACACGCCCAGCCTTTGTCGTTAGACACAACAAAGTAAGCTGTACCAAACTAGGGAAATCTACCAGATAAACATGAAAATGTATAATCACAGCATCTAAGAACGTATCCCAGAATGATCACCATAATCTACAATTCTATGTATGTAAATGTACAAGTCATCAAGAATGAAATGTACATGGATTCTAAAGACAATATCTAAGAGTAAAGCTAACAGTCTAAACCTGAAACCTCAAGCTAAGTCATGAACCATCCTGCTCAGCTAAGATCCCGGGCTCTGGCCCATATGGTAGAATGGTATCCTGCAAGTATACCTGCAACTTATCCAGTCAGGAGCGGAGCAAAGTTCAGTTCTAGGTAATGAAACATGAAATGGGTACAAGGGTACAAGAAATGAAATACAGAAATGAACAGGTAAATACAGGAAAGTAGTACATGAACTGAGTACAGGAGATATAGTACATGAATGTAAAGTACAGGAACATGTAAAGTACAGGGAATGTCATGTACAGGAATGAATCTATAATCCTGAAGTACCAGACATGATAAGTGCACAATATCGAAATACATCTAGTCCATGTAACCGGCTGGGGTGAGTACATGTACAGGAGTACATGAATATGGTACGAGTTAGGACCTGCGTGCACAGTGCGAGGACTAAGCTGGGCACAGGAATATATAGTAACCGGGATTGGTCACATGGCTAGTGTATTTCCCCACCCGACACTAATAAGTACAAGAACAAGGGTACAGGAATACAGGAGTACATGAATATCGTGCCATGACGTGTCACAAGAAATGGTACAGGAATATAAATACACAAAACCATAGAAAAGTACTTGCCTTTGCTCTGGGAGGGTACAGGTAATCGGTGGATCTGGATGTCCTCCTGGTTTATTAAGTACAAGTTGGTCAAGTTCTATTTACTGCTGATTAACAAATTCAGCTATTTTCTTGTTCTAAAATATGCGATGTAATAACTAACCAGGGTTTAAATACTAAGGGTTGCAAGATTATAACATATGGTTTACTTCCTAAAATGACATTGCTATATTACTAGGTTTATCCCAGTAGATAAGGTAACTTGAACACTATTCATAAAAATTTAACTTATAGCAAAAGAGTAAAAAATGAATATAATTATATATAAAAGGTCTTTAGGATAGAGATAATTAATGCTCAAGAACTTACTTTTGCTAAAGCCTATTCTTATACCCAATGTGGATTATATTACACAACAGGGTCTTTTCTTAGTCTTAGTACCAGTGTACTGAGATTAAGTTCCCAGATTTCACTAGATTACCAAGGCACATCTATAAATTCTTAATTTCAGCAATTGAATCCAACTTTATATACAATTCAAACACCTCTTTAATAAACTTAGTCATCACACTATTACACAAAACCTACATGTTACTGCCATTCAAAAATTGGCCACAATCTTACTGTTATATCCAAATAAAGATCAAAATTGTCTATTGCCACAGAGTGCCTTTCGAACACTTGTTATAATCCTCATTCATACACTATGAGTTTTAAAAAGGACATGACATTCTTCCTTACTGGTTTACAGTCCCATACCCCAACCATACAATTGACATACGACAAAATGAAAGCAACAAAAGAACATTGCAATACTAGGTCGACAAGCTACTGTTCGGCATCAATCTGCAAATAGCCTGGACACGTCCCGCAGTTCAGTTACGACAATGAACAGTCCTCTTGCAACCCGCAATGGTAGCTACCCCCAACGTTCAGTACTTGACACTGCTGGTGCAACAAGACTCTGCTACTGCTACAACCTCCTGAATTGCGAGCTAGACACGAACACACGATCATTCCTACACCCAACCACGAACCCTAATCATCCTCTCAATTTCTAACTAAAAATACTCAATAAATTCTGGAAAGAAATAGAATCATACATGAGTGTAGAGAATGAATCCTGGAGTATAGTAATTCCTTTAGAAAAATCGGACACAGTTCCAAGAGTAAATCAGACTCTGCACAAGCATTTCGACAAACAGGTTTCGATCGGTTGTAAGAAACAGAAGAGATCATGTGGTTCAAAATTCCTCTTCGAGAAAATTTAGAAGATCAAAAATAACATAGAAGAGAAGATTAAATCTATAAATTGATTCATCAATACATAGGAAATGTCCAGATCAATCGAGATAGGAATGGTTACTCACCAGTCCTCAAGAACTCTCAACCGATCAAAAATTTGACCCACTCTTCTAGAGCAATTCCTCAACAAAGTTGTTTAGACTACTCCGATAATCCGGACCTGATCGAACAATTCTATTCGAGGTTACTGGCAAATTCTAATTAAGAACCATAATTATCTAGAACCAAACTTGGAACAATACTCACCCGAATTCAATTTGATCAAAAAAAATGGAAAGTTCTGCAATAGCCCGCAGTCTCTGGTTCGACCTCTCTGAGCTGAAGTTGATCGGAATAGAGATGAGAATGAATGTAGGAGAATTGAATCAAATACTACGGGATGGAGAACAGGTCGAGACTGAACTTACGATGATCGTCGGAGAATACGTTGAGATGGCGCTGCGCTGGGGGATCGTTGATCAGGAGGAGAACCGCCGTTGTGACCATCGCCACCGGCCGGAGAGGAGAGGCCTCGCCGTCGCCATCGCTGTCGATCGAAACCACCGTGATTAGGGCTAGGGCTCGTGCCGTCGTAGGAGGAACCCATCGCCCGTCGTCACCGGAGATCTGCCCAGGCGCTGCTGTCGGCATCATCGTGGTCGTCACCGCCGAAGGATGTGCACAGTCGAGCGTCGGGAGGTATACCTCGTCGTCGGGAAGTCGAGGAAGGATCCGCTCATCGACCGTCGTTGTGGTGGGGAAGAGGCCGGAAGCCGAAGAAGTCGTCGTCGATGTTGCCGATATGATGGCGGAGTCTCCTGAGGGAAATCGGTCGAGCTTATTCAGTCGCCGGAGAGAAGTAGACCGATCGCTGGTGAAGAGGACCACCATCGCCGTCGTTTCGCCGGAATCGCCGGAGAAGATCGAGGTTAGGGTTAGGTTAGAAACTCGTCGACGAGAATTGGGGAAGAGTCCCTTCTCGAGAGTTTCAGAAGAATTGAGAGTGGAGAATACTCTCTTTCTTCATGTATTCAGCTAATTAAAAGGAAAAGTGCATTTTTGCATAAAACCCCTCCCGCCAGGAAATATTACAAAGGACCCCCCCCCCCCCCCTCCGCCAAGAATTATTTGCACTATAACCCTCAGCTTTTTTACTTTTTCAGGAATTTGTTTAAAAACAGTTAAGAACTAACATGGTGGGCCCAAAGCTGTTATAACAACTTTTCAAATTTGAAAAGTAGCCCTAAATAAATTCCCTCCAAAAATATATCATCCAAAATTTATTATTTAAAACCATTTATTATTTTTAAAGCTTAATAATATTAATTGTATAATTTTTAGAAATCTAATTTTTTTAAAAAAAATTGGGAAGTGGAGTTACATTTGTTGTTGGCAATCCACGTGCAAGTCCTTGCATTGAAACAAAGTAGTCTAAGTTAACTGAATGAAGCGCCTTCTGAACAGGCTTGAAATGTAATACATCAAATGATAAAGAGTACTTCATGCAATGAGTTAGAAAATATGCCTACGACGTGCTAGAATTTGAGGCAGGGACACGCCCTCGATACTGAATGTTCACATGAATTTCGTTATGTTGTTACGTATGAATTGTTGAATAACTTGGTTTACTTTGGACAGGGAAGGCCGGGCGGTAAGTATGGGTAAGTCGTGCATGTATTTCCATGCAACACGTTGAAATTGGTAACATGAGATAGGTTATGAAATATGCCATAAAACTGATCCTAAGACAAGATTAGAAAGACAATGAATGATAGACAGTGCACAAAAGTAAATAGAACGTACTTGGCAATGATAGCAATGTGGGCGAGCTAGCCTCCCCACCAGTGCATAATAATGTACTGATAACCCCACAGTTTGCTTGCAGGATGGAGGAGATGTCGACGGGTGAGGAGCTTCCCTCGAACGTGCTAAGGTACGAATCTAACTCTGGAGCCTTGGAGCGTTGCAAGGAGCTGAAGCACCCTATACAGGATATAATGTATCGGAACATCGACATGAATCATTCCATGTTGTAAGCCACTTGGCACACCTTTTATGTTTCAGAGAGAGAGAGCTTGAGAGAATTGTAAACTAGGTCTAGCGCCGCTTGTAAACTTCTTGGAAAATCAATAAAGATTTTGAATTCGCTTCAACTTGTGTTCATTTACTTTCTGCTTTAAATGGGGACACTCTGTGCGACTCTGTGGCCTAGCTCAAATCGGCTGTTTCTGGAGATTAGCCTTGCACGAGAGCAACTTAGTCTCGTGCGGCATCACGCCTTAGCGAGGACGATCGCTCCCACAGGAGCGGGGCATGACAGATTGATATCAGAGCATGGCTTTACGGCCTTGGACTTCATTTTGATTCTCTCCATTTTGAAAGCTCGTTTTGAAAACAAAAAAGTGTACGCTCTCTCTCGTTGTGCCTTGGGATATTCCATACAATAAGTCTAATATTTTCAAAAGCTCATACGAGTACTCGATTGAAGGGGATCGATAAGTGAGGGCCTTTGTGCCAAACCGCGACGGACTTAAGTCGAAAGAAAACCAAAATGCTAAAAGTTAGCAAACGCAAGGCATGCTTGAATAACCTTACGCTGACAATGGCGAACGAGTACACGAGACCGGAGTATAGTTCGAACGGGATGGTTATGCACGCAGTCTTTCGACTAAGTTGTGCCGAGTATCGCGCACCTAGACCTTCTGGTGTGAATGAGTTGCGAGCGAGATCGACTATCGCTCAGACGAGAATAAGTGAGACTTAGAACGTATGTTGATAGAGGCGTTACTTGACCAACGCTAAAGTGAACGCAGGAAATGGTTCTTAGACTTTGAGGAACGGGTGAACGCACAATTGAACATGTCGATTTGAGTCGAATAACCTTTTGATGATTTGTAGAATGACTTGACCCTGAGTGGTGTATGTGATAGCTTCGAAGAAGAATAAGAGTGAGTGTCAATGACTAGTCGAATGGCTCGAACCCTGTGTGGTGTATGGACGACATAGAAATTGTTCGAGCGAGACTAAAGGATTTAAGGATAGTACGAGTATGTCGGCAAGCGATGATATCACGCATGCCTTAAAACGAGTAACGCTTAGTTGGTCATGATGCGAGAGTCTCAAACGAGATATCGTTCGGACGAATCAAGAATGCGTAGAGAAAATTATAAAATGGTTGAATGGAGATTCGAAACGATGAAACGAATGGAGGTATTGGTCGAGAAAACATAAAAGATCTTGCATACAATTTTGAATTTAGTCGAAGGGATTGAAACTTGAGTTAAGGTGAAATACCCATGGATGAGATCGAAGATAGCACGATCGAAAGATAGCGTACATAGGAAACGTTGATTTGGAGATACGAGAATGACTAAGGATTATGAATGGATGTTGCTCAATGAAGAGTTAGCACGAGACAATGCGAATTGAGGAATTAAGTTGTATGACTCAGAATTCGTTGCAAAAGGAAGATCGTCAGGTTATGTACATCATCGATGGTATTGAGGCGTATCAAAGATCGATGTACGATAACTCGGGGGTACTCTGATTCGATGAATGATGATCGTGTTAGAAGTTATTATTTTGAAGGATACTACGTTGGGGAATTTTGATAGAGATAAATATTTAGAATGAGGAAGGGAAGTGACTTGATTATTCGGTGATAACCACAATGACAACGATCTTGTCTTGCGCGAGTGTAACTCCAGCCTCGCACATGCGTCACGTCGAATTTGGGACGATCATTCTGTATGAGCGTTGGCATGGTGATTCATGTCCAGCGGGAATGATCGAACTCGAAATATCATGACATGGCAATTTTGATTGCTACGACTTGTGGTTTGAAGCGAAGGCGAATTGGAGGATTGATCGGACTTATGATGGACGACTAAGTAAAGTTGAGGATTAAGTAGTGTATAAGCATGGAATTTAAGGGCGCATTTATGTGCCAGAATTCCTATGCGCTCAAATACTACTCAGAACATGCGCCAGGGAACTCAAACGAAGTACTTGGCACAGCAAGATAGCAAAAGTATAGACAGTAAAAGAAAATTTTTATTTTCATATAAAAGTCTATTATATGTCTAAAGAAAGGCTTTACAAAGGAGAACTTCTACAAAAAGAAAGATCCTAAGACTACAGCCAGGCGCAGCAAACTGTCATGCGCCTCCCACCAGGGGCATCATTAGTCAGGCGCATCACTTCAGCGTCTCAGTCAGGCGTGTCTCTTCAGCGTCTCAGTCAGGCGCAGCTGTTTCACTTAACAAAATGCCTAAAATTGGTTTTTAAAATAAAACAAGAAAAAGTACAGGAAGTACAAATTGTTCTGGGAAGTATTGCTATGGAAGTCTGATCTGAAGGCGATCACTTTGTTCCTTGGACCATATGATGATGATGAAGAGTACTGCTGGAAGATGTACAGCCGGAAGAACTAAGTCACCAGAAAGGTATCGACACACTTGGGCACTGATGGCGAGGTCGAATGCTTTCCTGCTTTGCTTCACTCTGTTCTGGAAGAAAAGTTGAAGAAGAATGCTCTGGAAAATCAAAGTCTCTAGGCTCTGATCTCTATGTATTCTCTCATGTCTCTCTGATCATAATGCTTTTGATGTGAAAAATAAGTCTATTTATAGACTTGACCCCATGTACGTAAAAAGCAACAAAATTGGGTTTTTACGCTGGTAACTGTCACCCACGATGAAAGTCACCCTCTTCACATGTTAACACGTGTCCCATTATTTCAACAAAAATAGGGAGCACGTACACACCTTCCTCAATAAGTGTGGCATGAAAGCCATGTGGACAAATCACGTTCTCATGTAGCCAGAAACAATCGGGCGTAAAAAATGACCCATAATATGCTCCGAGCGTAAAGTGGCAAATAGGCGTAAAAACAGCCCAAAATAAACTTTCCAGCGTAAAGTGGCTAAAATAGCCTTGAGCGTAAAACTTAGCCCAAATTGACTTTACGCTCACAATAGTTTTGAGCGTAAAAGCTCGAATAACTATAGTGCAAAAAAAAGGAAGAAATTTTATTGAGCGTAAAACAGCCTTCTCTGCGCACTATACGACAAGTATCGAATTTAGTGAAAATCCGATCTTCTTGTCTTCTGTGCTGCATGCTGTCAGCAAGATCATTCTGTCAAATTAAATCTTCTGCATTAAATACGGCCTGACAGTCTGTCCCCGACGTAAAATAGCTTGCGTAAAAGTCACTCTCGTATAGTAGCTAGCGTAGAGGGTAGCTAGCGTACAGAGTTGCTCTGCGTAAAATTCTTAACTTTTTTGACTGAGTCCATGAAGCACTTTTTTACGCTCCTACAAGACCCCCTTCAAAGTTTTCAAATATTTTCAAAATTTGAAATACTTTGAACAGAAGCGTAAAATTCGGAATTTGACCAGTCATCGTAAAGTTCGGGGTTTCCAACAGTCATCCGCGTAAAAGTTGGGATATCCAACAGTCGGCGTAAAATCTGGAATTCGAACCGATTCAAAAATTCCCTATAAATAGGTTTCTTCGGGAGAAAGAAAACTTTACTTTGTTTCTTTGTATTCCCAAGCTTTCTCGAATCCTCTTCTTTCCCGTTCACACTTTTGCATTCAATTCGATGGCCCCCAAGAAATCGGCCGCCGGCAGCAAAGGCAAGAAGCCCGCCGTCGATTCCTCGTCGGTCGACCACGCGCAAACTCCCGTCTGGTCATCAGCCGCATCTCAGCAAAGTAACCCCGCCGTGGCTCCTCCAATGAGGGGTAAAGCACTCCCCTATGGCCGAAAAACTCGTCGGAGAAGAAGACTCAAATCTTTCATTTCACGCCCACGTTATACGTGTCAGCGTAGAAATTAAGATAACAAAATACGCCCACGTTATACGTGTCAGCGTAAAGTTAAGAAATACGCCCACGTCTATACGTGTTAGCGTGAAATTAAGAAATACGCCCACGTCTATACGTGTCAGCGTAAAACTTAAATTACGCTCATGTCAACTCATGCCAACGTAAAATTAAGAAATACGCTCATGTCTTCACATGCTAGCGTAAAACTTAAAATACGCTCATGTCCACACATGCTAGCGTAAAAGCTAAAATACGCTCATGTCTATACATGTCAGCGTAATTTTTTGAATACGCTCACATGAACATGTGCCAGCGTAAAGTTTTAAAATACGCTCACATCAACAAGTACTAGCGTAAAATTCACAAAATGAAAAACAAAAACTTTTTACACTTTAAAACTTTTTATCAAACAAGTGTAAAAGTCAAAGTTTTTTACCCTTTGTATGTAAAACTTAGACCAATTTTATCTGCTTAAAAATTTCAAATTAGCTTTCACTAACTTGATTTTTCTTTTTCTTTTGGCATTGGACTTGCAGGCTCATCCACTTGCAAAAGTATTTGGCTCATCAATTGGCATGGTGGGCTCGAATTATCTGGAGAATCTGTCTCACGTAGCATTTCCTCAATCGAATCCAAATTACCCCATAGAGAGGGCACAGTTGATAGCTGCCCAAGGGGATAGGATGCTGTTATCTACGATAAATGGAGAATTGTTGACTTCACTGAATGAACAACAATTTACAAAACTAGCCTTCTTATTTGGGGATGCAATTGACTGTAAGTCACAGACACGCCCTAAGAAGGAGTCTTGGGTGTTCAAATTTGGCGATAGAGCAAGTATCTCCCTGACATAGACAAAGATTATCCTTTGTCAGCATTCGTCCATGCCACCCATCCCCGACAGATGCTGTGGAATCTGACTCCCAGCAGTCACGGAAGGCCGGGTAGAATCGTATTCAAGTGGGATCATGCCAACGATATGGGGTATTTCGTTAGTGTTCCCAATGGCGGTGTCACTTCTTTCTCTGGCCTCATGCCGGGATCTAATCCGAGTGAAGATTCGGGTTTAATGCAACCAGTGCAGACCCAGATGTTCGTCAACAAGTTCATAAGGGCTGCGGTATTATATCCCCAGACAAATCCCAGGCTACCGGGATGGTTGATTCACTCAGAAATGGATCCAGATTAGCATTTGGATGATGAAGAACTTCTAGACAGAGCTGAAAGATATTGGCCTGTATGAAGCGATAGCTTCCACTAGTCAGGGTATACCATCGAACGGTAACCTGTTCATGGCCCTGATGGAGATATACATAAGTTCAACTGGAACTTTTGCGACCCCGAAAGGTGAAATGGGTCTTGCACTCCATGAGATATAATTCACCTCAAAGCTGTCCATGGAAGAAGATCCGTATGAAGAATATGTTCCCTCCAACCGGGAACTCGCTGAAATCAGAGAGACAAACCCTCAGTTGATTGAGGTATATGAAAAATTAATGTGCCACTACATGATTTGTACTACAATGCATGAAAGTAAATCTCATCTAGCATACATCAACAAATGGACAACGTATCTCTTCTTTCATAAGGATAAAATATCCAAGGATGATAAAGAAAGATTCCAGGAAAACAAAGCTCCAGCTATCAATACAGATTCAACCATTCCTGCTAACAAAATTCGGGATATGATGACTGCCTATAAATTCTCGAACAAATATCTGTCTACCAAGACTGGGGAATTCACTGCCGGAACTGAAGCCTTGAGCTTCCTCAGATACGCCAGCCAGAAGATCTCTAGGAAAGCCTTGCTGGCAGGCTTCCTTTCTTTATGGTTGAGAAGATGGGTCATACCGGGAACTAGTACTGTTGATAGAATCCACCGTAGCGTACTATGGCCAGCAGTACGTTTGGTTTTTAAAGTCAGAATTAACCTGCTATCGGCAATGGTGTGCCGAGTAAATACAGGTTTGAGGACTTTCGGCGAGGAGTTAATCAACAATGCTCCTCCTCGGAACGTATTTCCCAGGGTAGAAATGCCCTATACTTATTTGATGGGCTGGTTGTTGCACCACAACTGCAATCTGTTGCCACCAGGCTCGGGAGATGATGCGGAGGTCTTCCTCCAAAAATTTAGCAAAGCTACATGGACTGCCACGACGGTGGCAGATACCCGGGTAGTTTTAAACTATTCTTATGGTTGGAACTATTTTTGTACCCGGCCACAAGTTCCAGCCGATTGCTTCGGTATTCAATTTGAAGATGAAGTCGAAGGAAGAGCTGTGTTACCACCATCAGTCTTCAGATGGCTTCAGTGCATCAGACCTTCTCACCTGATGTACAACAATAAAGATAATTGTGCTTTTGAACCATATTTACCCAGTAGGTTCGCTCGCCAATTTGGGTACGACCAACTTCATGTTGGTAACCCCTCTACCAGTTTCCGTCACTATAGGAAACTGCTTGATGGCGCAAGGGGTTGGAGATATTTTAGTACTGCTCGTACTGGTGCTAAATTTAGAGTCTCAACCACTACCAGCACTACAGAGCTATGTATACTTCATACGTATGCTCACTTTTACGCTTCAATTCGTTCCTTCGCCCATGGCTACAATATGAGAGGTAGTCTGAGATGGCCTAAAGAAGAAAATGTTGAGGAGCCAGTCAGGGTACCAACAGACATCCCTGATGATACTGTCGTTCCAGATCCATATCTGGAAGTCATCCCTACGGGAGTTGGGGAGAAAGCTGCAGAGCCTACTATTATTGGTAAATCTCGTAAACGAAAACAGAGTGCAGTCGTCACACTTCCAGAGAAAACCCCGGAGAAGAAGAAGAAGAAGAAGGCTACCACAAAAAGACATTCCAGATCAAGAGTCTCTACCCCGGAGAGTGACACTCAGGCGGATAAGCCGCAACATGTAGGATCTTCTTCAGTTCACCATGGAGAAGGATCTTCAATAGCTCAACCAGTAACACCTGCAGTAGTCTTATCTCCAGGACGTCTCAGCACTGCACTTCACTTAACTCTGTCACAAAAGGCACAAATGGTTGAAGGCGTCGCTCCACAGCATATCCCATTGGATGAACCAGCTCTCGATCTTGATGATGAAGACTGGGATGGGGATTATGACACGTACTTGGAGCGTTCCACACCTACTCCAGGTAAATATAATTTATACAAAATCCATATAAAACTATGACTTTTGTATATTAACTTATTTTATTTAATTTTTTGTAGGTGTTATTATTTCCCCGAAGGTTGTGGCTCCTCCTCCTCTAGAAAATATTTATGAGGAAAACGAAGAATCTGAGGAGGAGGTGTAACGCCCCAGTCCCAATATACGTAGGACTATGAACGTAGACATGCCAGCTGTATTCATACGAAGTACGTAGGTCTCGTATGAATACATAAGCTGTAAAATGTCGTAATCCAAGATAAACTAAATCTCATCCACAATGAAAAGAATAATAATATAAATATCAACTCGAATATTTATGATACAATCGTTGGGCGGAGACAAAGTCTACTACCAACTATCACAATAAAAAAAATATACAAGAAATTGAGCGATAAAAATGGCAAGACGAAACAAGCACAATCGTCTTCGAAGGAATGGAGAAGACCACGGCCTTGGCTAGAATACCTGCGGAAGACATGAACACAAACATGGGGAAAAACCAGGTCCTCAGACGGACGTAGCAAGATACAGGAAGAACAAGCTAATATGAACTGTCAGAATAAAATAATATATAAATGACTATCCTAGACATAAATATGCAAAGGAGATTCTAATAGCCTATTGTGCAATTTAGAGGACAACTTTCATGCGCATGGGTGGGATTTTAGGCTATGTGTACGTAACTGGCATCCAGTCATCTGTATCCAGCCGTAACGTCCAAAACGTCAGAGGGTATCTGCAAATATATCGCCACATTTCCATCCGGAGACTGTGGTTTACCTGTTTGGCTTCCCATACGCACTAGCGACTGTCCTCCCCCAATATATCCCACACTGTTCAAGTCATGTCCATGGCTTGTCCAGTTTTGTAACTGCTTGAGTCTCTAAAACCCTAGTCATAGCAGTTACGAATATCTACCGTCACACGACTTTAGAGATAGCTAGTCAATAAGTCGTGCCCCTAATAAAATGCCTCAAACCGTGTAGTGTAAGTGTCACAGCCAAAGGAGATATAAGGATATCCCCCAACAAGAAGGTAGTCCGCTAACACTAAGTCAACATGCATAAAATAAACTAAAACGACTAATAGAGTCGCTTGCATCCAAGTGTGGCTTGGACGCGCAGTTATAAAAAAGGAAACTAACAATATGAAACAAAATAAATAATGCTGAAAATAATAATGTGGCAGTTAATTAGCAAGGTATACTTGCCTGTTGCGACGCCTGGTGAGCTGCCTGGTGTGGTACAAAAATGGTGGTGCAAGATCGACTTCGGTGTTACAACTACGCAAAGTGGCCTCTGATGATGGCAAGGACTGGTCTATTGGGTCCAAGATGGTCAAACTAGTTTCGGTCGACATAGAGTAAGAATTGGCAAGGGAATGAGTATAGTGCGATTGGACAGGATGGTAACCGAAGGAATTTTAGTGAGTATTATATATATGATTTTTAGAAAACTATCTATAATACTCGAAAATAATTTTTACGTAAATACTTGTAAATATTATGTATATATATATATATATATATATATATATATATATATATATATATATATATATATATATATATATATAATTTGAAGACTATATTATTACTATTTAATATAGTTAGATAGATATTTTTGATACCTAGAAAACATGATAAGAATTACAAAATAATATATTAGTATCTTCAAGGTTTCGAAATCCAAGCATGTAGGGCCAAACCCATTTGTATATATAATCTCAAAAGAACAACAGATAAAATATTTAGACAACAAGCCCAAATATATTTTCAAAACATTTGATCACCTTTTTAAGGCTTAAAATAGTAATAAATTTCAAATAATAATAATAATATTAATAATAATAATAATAATAATGATAGTATATTAACTAAGGAAACCAAAATAACAAAAAAAAAAAATAATAATAATAATAATAATAATAATAATAATAATGATAGTATATTAACTAAGGAAACCAAAATAACAAAAGAATAAAATAATAATAATAATAATAATAATAATAATAAATATAATAATAATAATAATAATAATAATAAAATTTAACTAATAATAATAACATAATAATAATAATAGTAATAATAATGAATGCTTATTTCTCACTAAAAACAAAACTCACCTAACCCTCAGAAGAAAGGAAGAGAGGAGAGAGAGGGAAGACGAGAGGAAGAGGGAGTGGGTTTGAGGGGGTTTCCGGCGGGAGACTCGTCGGCGAATGGGGAAGGTCAGCGGCGGAGGGAGGCTGAGAGTGGATCGAAGTCGGGCATGCCGGCGGGCACGCGGCGGAGCGGGCGAGATGGTTTTTTGGGCGGTGCCGCTCGGAGCTGCGTGCGGGCGGTGCGCTCGCACTGGCGCGGCGGAGGACGGCCTTGGTCGGGGCTCGCCGGGGTGAGCGGATGGGCGCGGCACTGTTAGGCGCAACGACGGAGGGAAAAAGGGGAAGTCGGCCGGCGTTTAGGGTTTCGGTCGTTGAGTCTCGCCGGGGACGCGGCGGACGGAGGTGACGATCTCACCGGAGTGGGCTGCGCTCCGGTCGTGAAGGCCGGCGAAGGTGTGGCTCCTGGTACGGGAAAAGAAGACGGGGTGGTCGATGCCGGCGTTCGGTGACGACGACGGAGGTAAGCATGTTGGTCGATTTTTAATGTTGGGGACGACGGTGGTCAGTGATGGTTGTGAGGGTCTGGATGTTTGATGGTGCCACGATGGTGGTGGTCGTGGCAGTCGTGGCGAGTTTTGGTGTGGTGGTGGTGGGTGGCAAGTTTTGGCGAGGGGCTGCTGGGTGTTGGTTCTTGGTGGCGGAGGGAATCGATGATGGGAGTCGGTTGTCGGGGTAGGTTGGCCGTGGAGGCAATGGGAAGAACTAGTGGCTGGGGTTGATAACAGAGTTGGCGAGGAGGGTGGCAGAGGCGGTAACGGCGACGTGCATCAATGGTGGTGGTGTCGTCAGGGAGGTGGTCGGGTTAGGTTAGGGGTTTGGTATTGTGTCGGAGGTTTGTGTCCTGCGAGACACGGAGTGAGTTGACGTCCGGGGTTGTCGAACGCGGATAGGAAAAATATTGTACCTGTAGAAAAATGAATATAATGGATGGGTAGGGCACAGACACGATGCACGTAGATTTGTGGAGAAAATTGTTGTAGATCAGTAATAAATTGGAGGAGTACCTGCCTATTTCTAGGATGTAGGAATTCTCAGTTTAAAACCCCAATAGATAATACCATATTAATTTAAATAATTTAAATCAATCACATCCAATCTCAATCTAGTTTAAATCTAAATAAATCCAAATGATAAATCTCCATCCTTAAATCAACTATTTAAATCAAACCAATAAATCTAACCATAATTTAAAGTTTAATAACTAAACTAACAAACCTTTTTATAATTAAATAAAAATAATTTCGAAAATAAATAAATATTTTTAAATATCTTTTTGAATATAAAATATTAATATTAAATAATTTCAAAAATGGAATTATATATAAATTTAAATTAATGTACCTCATATGCACGGAAGATTTGCATAAAAATAGTTTCCTAAATTACCTTTATTAAAATAAATTAAATAATAGGTTTTGGTAACTTTGATAGATACTTTTCACAACGAATTAATAAAAATAATTACTATATATATATTATTATGAAGCCGTCACTGAAAATAAAAAACCATTTATAAAAAAAAAAAACATATGTACCTCGTCCATACTAGACGAGTAAATACGAAAAACGTAAATTCTCGTGTGACGTACCATACGACTATGCGACGTATAAATACAAAAAAAATCAGTACTAAAAATATAGTAAAAAAAATTTAGGGTTTTACAGGAGGCTTCTTCTTCAGAAGAAGAAGATGCTCAAGAAGAGGTAGCACGAGAGCCCGAAGTGGAGTCTCAAGAAGAATGTCCTCCATCATTAGAGGTACAACAAGAGCCAGAAATACAGGCTCAACCAGAAGCATCTTCTCCTACTGAGGGCAAGGAGAAGAAAGAAACTACAGTAGATCTTTCTGTAGATGATGAAGAAGCTGCTGAAGAAGGAACTGATCTTAATGAAGAGACTGAAGTATTTCCAGAGTCTGAACAGCCAGAAGTTCAAGAAAGTGATGAAGACGTAGTCAAATCATCAACTGAAACTGGGAATGTCATGATAGCACCCTCTGCTATTACTACTAATCCAGCAGAAGTTCATGAGGAGACAATGCCTGAATCTGAGTCAGCTGCTCCAACTGTTATTCCATCCACCACAATTACCGCCACCAGAACTCCAGAAACGACTGGAGTAACAAGTACTGAAGATGTGATCCCAGAAGCTCCCAGGGATCAGTTGGTTATGGTAGCGATGACAACATCGTCTATATCTCAGTCTGCTACCGGAACAACTACATCTACTAGTACTGAAGGCTTAATCCCTGAAACTCCCAGGGAACAATTGGATATGGTAGTGACGGCAACATCATCTTTATCTCAGTCTGCTACAGGAGCCACCACATCTACTCCTAGTATTCGAAAAAGAGATTTGATAGAGATTGCTGCAACTCCGAGCTCCAATGCAAAAATGAATCTCTTAGTTGAGATTCATACTGAAGCTTTTTGCAAGACACTGGCAGCTTTAATTGACATAGTCCTGAATAGGGGCCTGAGTTATGAAAGCTTGAAAGGCGGATTGTTTCCACTATCAGGAACGTCGCCATGTTTAATGATGTTGAGAGAGCAACTGCATTGGAAAAGGTGGTAGAAGAACTTGAGCAACCTATTAAAGAATATCTGAGGTTGACAAGTGAAACTACTGAAAGTCTCATTCAAGCTGAGTACAACGCTTTATCAGCTGAATACACTGCCCGGGAGACTACTTTCTACGATTCTCTCAGAGAACACAGCAGCAAAGTTGCCAAAAAGAAAGCTTTCTTGGCTGACGCAAAGCCTAAGCTGGAGAGTTATAGAGAAGCCTATGACACTTCGAATACGAAAATTCAGGAACAAAATGATAAAATTCGTGAAGTGGAGGCCGAACTAGCTCGTCTGAAAGCTGAAAAGGAGCAATTAATAGCAGCTCGTAACAAGCATTTGACACAGAGCTTAATTCTGGAGGAACAAATTTTTGGAGCTGAATCTACTATCAAGTTCCTTGATGATGCCAGGGATAATTTGATAGCTACTTTCGCTAAATTTTCTCCCCTTTGCACTCCAGAGACCCGAAGAAAGATAGCTACTGAAAATGTAATGGGCTCTCGTGAGAAGCGTTTAACAGAGCTCCAAAAATTGCTGAAAGATATATCTGCTCCGCCTTAGACAAATAGGAAGCTTTTGTAATCTTTTATCTTATTCAAGAAATGAATAAAATATTTGTTTTGTGATCCTATCATTTATTTTAAAATTAAATAATAAGTATGAGATAGAAAACACTTATTATAGGTAATATGGACGTGACAAGTCTTCTAAACTCAATAAATTATATCTATCCAGAGGAAATATGGACATGATAGATAATGGAATCTCGTTTTCTGTTTAGAGTATACAATACTATCAGAGGTAATATGGACGTGACAGATCGTAACCACTCAAAGAAAAATAGATTAATATCTATTCAGAGGCCAAATGGACATGATAGATAGGAAAAATAAGCAGACTTAATATTTATTCAGAGGTCAAATAGACATGATAGATAATGAAATCTAACTTTTTATATCAACTGATAAGATAAAAGATTAAAATTTCTTTCCAAGCTTATCCAAACATTGGTAGCTGGGAAATAAAGAAGAAATTCAAACATAATATTTCTTTAGAAATTTTTCATTGACCGGCATCATGAGCAAATCTCCATTAGGTTTAGACAACCTATAGGCACCGTTGGAGAAAACTGTCTCAATGACATAAGG
Source organism: Iris pallida (assembly GCA_029216955.1). Classification (NCBI taxonomy): domain Eukaryota; kingdom Viridiplantae; phylum Streptophyta; class Magnoliopsida; order Asparagales; family Iridaceae; genus Iris; species Iris pallida. Next base: position 1,650,673 of record JANAVB010003599.1, on the reverse strand, counting down.
GCCTTCCCATTTTGCTTGGAATTTTCCTTTGTTCTTATGAGTCATCACCATCGGTCTTCAAACAGCTAATACTAGTTCACCGACTTTGAATACCCTCTCTTTAACTTTACGATTGAAAGTTCGAGATATACGGGCTTGATATAGCTCAATATGCTGTTGTGCTTGAAGGCGCTTCTCGTCCAATCCTTCAAGTTCTTGGAGTCGTAAGCGATCATTGTTCTCTGTAGTTAGCTCATTAGCAATAGCTATTCGAAGAGATGGAATCTGGATTTCCAGTGGAAGCACAACTTCACATCCTTAAACCAGTGAAAAGGGTGTAAAACCAGTAGGAGTTCGGACTGTTGTTCGATAAGCCCATAAACATTCTCCAAGTTTCTTATTTCAATCACTTTTATTAGAAGAGAAACTTTTTGAGAAGTTTGATGATCGTCTTTTTAAAAGCTTCGGCTAAACCATTAGCAGCTGGATTATAAGCCGTAGAAGCCAGATTTTGAATTCGATTCTTATCACAAAACCGATAAAATGCCTGACTGGAAAATTGTGGTCCATTGTCATGAATTATCCTTCGGGGAATCCCAAAATGATAAATGACATGATGTCTAATGAAGCTAACCACATTAGATGTTTTTACTTCAGTAAGGAGAACCGCTTTCGCCCATTTAGAAAAATAATCGATTATAGCCAGGATAAACTGATGTCCCTTGACATAAGGAGGGTTGATTGGACCAATAATGTCCATGCCCCAAGCTTCGATGGGCCAAGAGGCTGCCGTAGGATGTAAGAATTCAGACGGTTGATGAATAAAATCAGCATGAATCTGACATGCTTTGCATCGTCTGGCATAATCCACAGCATCTGCTATCATGGATGGCCAATAGTACCCCATACTTCGAATACAGTCCTACAATTTTGGACCTGATTGATGAGCACCACAAACACCATTATGAGCTTCGCGGAGTGTTTGTTTAGCTTCATTTTCTGAGAGACAGCGCAGCAAAATCCATCATATGTACGACGATATAACATATGTAAAGACGAATCATAATAAAATCAAAATAATCGTCTTTTGATTGATGCATCTTCTTTTGGATCTTCAGGTAAAATTCCATGAACCGCATAATCAATGAATGGACTTCTCCAATCCCTTTGCTAGGAACTTGACTCTGTAATATAACTATGTTCAATATACAGATTATTCTTAACACCGAATAAGTCTCGGTCCAACAAAGTAATTGTGTTTTGTCTTCGAATTAGAACAGCCAAGTCTGCAGCTAAACTAGCGAGAGCATCAGCTTCCAAATTCTGAGAACGTGGTACAAATTCGATCAAGAATCCTTTGAAAAAAGGACTAACTCGATTACTACTTGATGATAAGGGATGAGATCATGATTTCTGGCTTCATAATTCCCTCTAACCTGATTAACAATCAGTAGAGAATCTCCGTAAGCTTCCAGAAATTCGATATCCAATTATTTTGCCACTTGAAGACCAATCAGCAGAGCATTGTATTCTGCTACATTGTTGGAGCATGGCTCATTGAGAGAATAGGCACGGTATATGACCATTTTGTCAGGAGAAACCAAAACGATTCCTACCCCGGAGACAATATTGCCTTTAGGTCCGACCCGTGATGCTCCATCAAAGTATAATTGCCAAATATCACCCCTCAAAGTCATGTTGCAATCCACAACTTCATCTGGAATATTCTCATATAGCTTTGATGTTTCAGGTATAGGGTGAGCTGCTAAGAAATCAGCTAATGCTTGACCCTTCACTGATTTTTGAGGTACATAGACCATGTCATAAGGAGTGAGCAACATCGCCCAGGTGGCTAACCTGGGATTAAGAATGCTCAATTTTCTCATCAATATCCGAATAGGATTTATTCTGGAGATGACATGAATAGTCTGTCTTGACACATAATGTCGTGTCTTTTGAACAGCGAAAACCAAAGCCAGATATTCTTTTTCTACAGGAGTATACCTGTGTTCAGCTCCGATCATCATTCTGCTAAGATAATAAATTGCTTGTTCATGACCCATATCACTTTTCTGTGCAAGAAGAGCACCAAGGGAATGATCTAAGGCCCGAACATATAGCAAAAATGGTCTTCCTACCACTAGTGGAACCAGAACAGGTGGATTTGTAAGGTATTGCTTGATGTCATTGAAAGCTTTCTGACACGCTTCATCCCAAACAAATGATACACCTTTCTTTAATATACGGGAAAAAGGTTGGCATCTCCCAGAGATTGGATATAAATCTCCTGATATAAGCAATACGACCTTGAAAGCCGCGGAGTTCTTTTAAATTGCGTGGGGGACGCATTTCAAGAATTGCTTTGATTTTATCAGGATCAACATGGATACCCTGAGAAGTAATGACAAATCCCAAAAACTTGCCACTGGAAACCCCTAAGAAAGACTTAGTAGGGTTTATTTTCAATTGATGCTGACACATCAATTCAAGTACTGTCTTCAAGTCTTGAATGTGATCATCTTTTGATCGACTTTTGACAGTAATGTCATCAACGTAACATTCAACTGTCTTCCATAGATGTTGTTGAAAGATGTTGCTCATAGCCCGTTAATACGTGGCACCGACATTTTTAAGACCAAACGGCATAACCGTATAGCAGTAAACCCCAAGGGGTGTACGAAAAGCAGTATGCTTTTCATCTCCTGGATGCATCTTAATCTGATTGTATCCTGAGAATCCGTCCATGAAAGACATGCGTTCAAAACCGCATGTATTTTCTATCATGACATCAGTAATCGAAAGTGGAAATTCGTCCTTTGGACAAGCTGCATTAAGATCTCAAAAATATATACAAACTCGGACTTTTCCGTTCTTCTTCATAACAGGAACAATATTGGCAACCCAGTCTGGGTGTTGTTCTTCACGAACAAAGCCACATGTAATCAACTTTTTGACTTCTGCTTCGATTGCATCCATCATGTCTGGTCGAAAATGTCGTTGTTGTTGTTTCACAGGCTTGGCATTAGGAAGAATATTGAGTTTATGAGTAGCAACTTTAGGATCTAGACACGGCATATCCTCATAACTCCATGCAAAGATGTCAATATATTCTTTGATCAGTTTTATTAGCTCTTTTTTTTCATCTTCGGAAAGGTTTTTACTGATGAATATTGGCTTGGACGCAGTTCCATCTCTAATATCAATCTGGAGAATCTCATCCTCCGTAGACGGTTGTCGTTGTTCAAAACGAAGTTCCCATTGTGTGTCCATCTGTTAAGCCCAAGGGTCATTCTCAAATGGCTCAGATTCACTATCAGTTTGAACCATGTTGACTGAGAATACACACTCAGATCCATCATAATAGTCTTCTCCAGCATATGAAGAATGGGATGTATCAGATTCGATGAAATGGATTTCTTCTGAATCTGAGGAAGAGAATTCTTCTTGTATATCGTCATTAAACATATGGGACGGATCATATCCCAACCCATGACGAGTTTTTTGGTAAAATAGATCACCACATAATGGCAATCGTCTACCTTTGCCTTGATTAAGACCTTGCATAGTCTTCAAATTTATCCCATTTTTTGGATAATCTTGAGAGATTGTTGTCTATATTTGTCAGTTCGAATTCTTCCTTTATCTTTATCTCTAAGATCATCTGTCTGAACAACTGGGATGTTTCTAGCCAGGCCAAATACAATTTGGTGCTTATTTTTCTTATCAGACGGGATCACGAAATAAGTTTCTTTGTGACGTCTAAAAGTTACACTAGCTTGTGATGAAGCAGCTACCGGAAGAAGATAGGGAGAAGATGTTAGGAACTTTTGAGCATAAGGTCCTACATCAACATAAGGAGGAAAAGAATTTTCCTTATAGTCATTGTATAAAGTTTTCTCAGTATCTATGTCGTCTTTATATTGATGACTTTGATCATCAGGAGATAAAGTCATTCTTTCAACAAATTTGACAGCCATATACTCAAAAAGGAAATCTTTATTGATATTAGAAAGTACAGAATGATCAATATTTACATCATTTACAATTTGACTGCTACGCTTCAGATTGATCATTAACGGACTGTCATCCATCTTCTGCGTAGACTTGTCAAGGTTGATGTTCAATGGTGGTTATGGATCATTCGTATGAGAAGTACGTCCCTTGACTTTGATCATAAGAGGTTGAACTTGGCTCTTGAGAGGAATACTCACCGATTCCTCAGATGAAGCCCGAGTTCTTTCTTTGACCTTGATCATCAGAGGTTGATCATTGACAGGTTGAGGTTGGATTCGACCTTTGACCTTGATCTTCAAAGGTTGCCTTCCAGAGGATCTTTATTGACAGACTGATCTTCAGCAGGTGATTGATCTTTAGCCATATCTGATATCTCCTTCACATGCTCTTGTTTGTAGAGTATTGAATCAGAAAAATAAGCTTCAACACCCTTGAAAGGATTAATATCAGCAAACTCAGTCTTCACAACCCCTTGGGAATCCATGTACTTGAAGCATTGGTGGAGAGTTGAAGGTACGATGTTATGCTCATGTATCCACGGTCTCCCGAAAAGAATGTTATAGGATACGTCTGAGTTGATAACATAGAAGGTTGCCATAGTTCGAAGATCACCAATCTGAATCTTCAGACGAATCTTCCCCAGTGGTTTACTCTTCCCAGAGTTGAAACCAACTATTGTAGTACTAGTGTAAGTCAAATCACTAGTAGAAATCCTCAAAGGTCTTAGCATACTCTGAAGAATAATGCTAATAGAAGACCCAGGATCAATGTAAATCCTATCAATTTCAGTAGATTCGATATACCCAGTGTAGCACAGAGGCCTGTCGTGCTTGTTATGCTTCAACAGCATATCTTCTTGTATGAAGGTGATGTTGGGAATTGCTTCCATCACACTATGACATTGTGGGCATGACATTGGTGTGTTGTCAGGACTCTTGAGTTGAGCTAAGCATGAGTCTGCTTGTAGCAAAGCTTCACTCAGAGTCTCCCTACTTTTTTTAGAAAGACGAAGCAGTTCGAAGATAGATAATCTAGCCGGAGTATTGGCTAACTGGGCTAGAATATCAAATTTGTAAGGTTTCATCACCACCCCTTGACTTGAAGAAGATTTCAAAGGAACATCAAAGCATATTACTTTCTGTTTCCCTTTTTCAACCACAGATGGTCTAGCAGAAATAGGAGAAGATTGAGCTGGTAGTATTTCCACTACGTCTTCTGCTTCTTTGAAAGATCCCTCATAATCTTTGTGGTACTCTTTCCCAGATCTTGTACCAGCAAAGCTTTTTTCTTCAGACTCATGAGAAAAAAGTACCATATTGCAGGATTTAATCTTCTTTCCCTTCTTCTTACGAGGAAGTTCAAAACCCAATCCAACAGTAGATTTTTGACTTTGAATCTGTAAAGGAAGTCGCATTCCTTTATCATAGTTTAAACCCTCTGCCTTTTGAAAGTCATAGCCCATCTTTTTAATGAGATAGATTGATTGTTGACTGTACAAATGAATGGACAGTGGACTTTCAGCGGATGATTTAACAGAGGAAGAAGAGACAGAAACCTCAGTAGCCACAGGAAAAGAAGTATTCGGGATACGAGAAAAAATCCATGTAGAAGCTTTTTCATAAGCAGCAAAAACCTGTTGTGCCCTGTATAAGGAAATACTATTCATAGCTAACCACTACTGATGATTAAGTTTGAGCTTGGTAGGAGGGGCTGAACTTGGAGGACATATGTTTAAACCTTTCAGTCTATTATCCAAAGGAATGCCATCCCAAAGAGGATCCAAATCATCAGGATCTGGAATAACATGAGAAATCATGTTACAGGTTTTAACTTTTCTACCTTTCTTGGATTTTTGAAGTTTTACCTTCATCCTCCATTTCATGTACTAAGTCAGGATGTACCCATATGATTTCACCATTCTTTAGTGTGAGAGGCAACAATCCTTTATTTTTCTCTCTGGCAGGCGGGATATTTACAATCTTCATGGTCGCCTTCGAAATTGGGACAATCCCATCTGGGACTTGCTGTGGAGGAAAACCTCCGAATTGAAGAGAAACCATATTTGTTGTAACTGTATGCTCATCGTTAGTTAAAGCGAAAGCACTGGCATTTATCAATTCTTGGATTTTCTTCTTTAGGACATAACAAGCCCTGGTGGGATGATTTATGTATCTGTGATAGATACAATACTTGGTATTGTCAGTCAGATTCACCTCATTAGGCCTCTTTGGCTCTGAAATCTGAAGTTTGTCACTCTTTACCAGACATTGAAATATCCCTGGGATATCGCTTTCATCAAAAGAGTATTCTTCTTTTGGCTTAGAAGACTCCTAATTATTCGGCGTCGTTTTGTTCTTGGAAAGATTAACCATAAGGGTATCCTTTCCTTTCCCATTACGATTGTCGGAATTATTACCAGAAGAGCCTTTCTTTTCTTTGTCCTCTGAAGCAAATATCATCCCATGTTCACGAGCCAACCTACCATTGGTCTCGGCGGAAACTGCTGCTATAATAAACGAGGCCCATTCTGTGAATTGGGAACCCGTGAAGATAGCAATGGATGGTCGCAGATTCATCTTGCATGTATCAATCAACGCTGAATCTGGCATACCAGGAGGCATCTTCAGAGTCGTCTGTCGAAAACGTTCAATGAACGTCCGAGTATCTTCCTTCTTCTTTTGTTTGATCTCTATTAAGGAGGACATATTCATATCCATACCTCCTTCATAGAAGCGGAAGAAAAACATTGCTTTAAATTCATCAAAAGACGAAATACAATTGTCGGGTAAACTACGATACCAGTCGTAAGCTGAACCCGTCAAGCACACGATGAACACTCGAGTGAGAAGAGCATCATTTTTCTGCAGATGCACAGTCATAATATCAAAATAATTGATATATTGACTAGGAGAAGCCTTTGCATCAAACAACACCATCGATTGTGGCTTGAATTTCGGAGGAAAGGGTACATCATTCCAATAAGGAGGATAAGGTTGTTTAATCCCTAACCTCTGGAGTTGATCTTTGTGCTTCAAAACTTCAAACTGTGCTTTTAGTTCACACACTGCTTGAATAGCTTTACTAGTTTGAGGAAGCACATTTGATTGAATAGTCGTTGGATGTATCGTAACTCCGACTGGAGGTGGTACATCTTCTGGAATGATATGATCTGGAGAGAGAGAATTTTGGTTAACAACAGGCTCTTGATTATTCAAAGGTATATCAACCCCTTGACTATCTTGAGTTTGTACTGCTACCTGTACCGGTGTTACAACCGCCGGTTGAGCAGCTTGCTGATTTATTATTTGGTACATGCTTTGCATCATGGCAAGCATGTCCTTTAATGATTTCTCGACGGCAGTAAGACGTTGTTCTATATTAGCAGATGACGTCTCCGGTTCATCTCCAATAACATAGGATACAACCTCTCTTGAAGATACAGAAGGATTAGTATAGAGGTATGAATCGACACTATCAGTTACGGACTCAAAAGATTGAGTACCCCCAGCTTCTGAATCAGAAGTCTGCAATTATCTTTGTCTTCTTGATCGAGTATTCTGATATACTCCTTGAAAGGAATCAAGAAGTCTGTTGAATTGTTGTTGACCTGGAGTTTGGACGTGTTGCATCTTAGGCGTCGTCCTCTGTTGGTATGAGATGCCATGTTGACTGACACATAGGACAACTCATGTTCTTGGTCACCAACTTGTTGCTGAGGCTCATTGAAGCTTAACCGATCAAAAACTGACCGTTTAGAAGCCGAACAACAACACTTGATTACAATCTGATGACACTCAAAATGATGATTTTCTTGGGGGAGTGTCACAAGAGATTGTCTGTTTTTACGCTTTTGTACCAGCAACTTGCGTAAATCAGAAGGAGTAGAGGAAGTAGTCTTCTTTATTACATTTGGGGTAGAGAAACGTTTAGTCCCTTGTGTATAAAGAAGATTACTGGCCACATTAGCAGAACCAAACTTTACATTTTTATGCGCTTGGAGTTGCGTGCGTAAATCCTGAGATTTTTGAGCACAAAGGACTCCATCTTCATTATTCATAATTTGAAGGTTTGGTACCTTGTGTACAGCAGTATAAGAAGGTTGTTGGTTGAAAACAAAATTTTTACCAACTATATTTTTATGCTTCATACGTACAGGTACATTTACTTTAGATGCAGAAGCATCATTATGAATTTTATCTATACTGTCACAGACAGGAGATTTACCTTTACGCATAGAGCGCAAAACATGAGTATCTGCCACGTCATAGACGGAAGATTTTCTTTTACGCGTGGAGCGTAAATTCTGATTGTCTACCACGTCACAGACGGGAGACATGTTTTTACGCACGGGGCGTACAGCTTTGGATTCTACCACGTCACAGACGGAAGACATGTTTTTACGCACAGGACGTAAAACTTGATTTTTACGCCCAGAGCTAAAACCTGATTTTTACGCTCAGAGCGTAAAACTTGATTTTTACGCTCAGAACGTAAAACTGGAGGGTCTGCCACGTTACAAACGGGAGACTAATTTTTACGCCTACGACGTATCACCAAAGTAGAGACTGCCTCATCACAGATGGGAGCCTCCACAACAGGAGTAGGAAAGATTCCTTTGCCTTCAGAGACAGCAGGGAGATCCGAGGATGCTTTGGATTTGGGAATCCAAACTTTTTGCGCCTTCTTCGATTTCTGAACATTGGAGCAGCGAGTACCACCCCCAGTTCAGAGCATTTTTTCGTAGGCAGTCTGGTCGAAGTGTTCAACCAGAGTCTTCTTTGTCGATCCGATCGACACATTATCGTATTGAGCAATTGTCTCCTCGTCAGAGGAGAAGTTCGTCCCCAGCAGAGTCGCCATTTTGTTTCACTTAAAAAATGCCTAAAATTGGCTTTTGGAATAAAACGAGAAAAAGTACAGAAAGTACAAATTGTTCTGGAAAGTATTGTTATGGAAGTCTGATCTGAAGGCGATCACTTTGTTCCTTGGACCATATGATGATGATGAAGAGTACTGCTGGAAGATGAACAGTCGAAAGAACTAAGTCACCAGAAAGGTATCGACACACTTGGGCACTGATGGCGAGGTCGAATGCTTTCCTGCTTTGCTTCACTCTGTTCTGGAAGAAAAGTTGAAGAAGAATGCTCTGGAAAATCAAATTCTCTGGGCTCTGATCTCTATGTATTCTCTCATGTCTCTCTGATCATGATGCTTTTGATGTGAAAAATAAGTCTATTTATAGACTTGACCCCATGTGCATAAAAAGCAACAAAATTGGGTTTTTACGCTGGTAACTGTCACCCACGATGAAAGTCACCCTCTACACATGTTAACACATGTCCTATTATTTCAAAAAAAAATAGGGAGCACGTACACACATTCCTCAATAAGTGTGGCATGAAAGCCACGTGGACAAATCACGTTCTCATGTAGCCAGAAACAATTGGGCGTAAAAAATGACCCAAAATATGCTCTGAGCATAAAGTGGCAAATCGGCGTAAAAATAGCCCAAAATAAACTTCCCAGCATAAAGTGGCTAAAATAGCCTTGAGCGTAAAACTTAGCCCAAATAGACTTTACGCTCACAATAGTTTTGAGCGTAAAAGCTCGAATAACTATAGTGCGTAAAAAAGGAAGAAATTTTATTGAGCGTAAAACAGCCTTCTCTGCGCACTATACAACAAGTATCGAATTTGGTGAAAATCCGATCTTCTCGTCTTCTGTGTTGCATGCGGTCAGCATGATCATTCTTCCAAATCAAATCTTCTTCATTAAATGCGGCCTGACAATCTGTCCCCGACGTAAAATAGCTTGCGTAAAAGTCACTCTCGTATAGTAACTAGTGTAGAGGGTAGCTAGCGTACAGAGTCGCTCTGCATAAAATTCTTAACTTCTTTGACTGAGTCCATAAAGTACTTTTTTACGCTCCTACAGCAGCCTTCAGCGTTTCAGTCAGGCGCATCTCTTCAGCGTCTCAGTTATGTGCATCAAGAAGTCTCAGGATATGTGCCTTACTTCGACCCGATCAAATGCTTCGACCAATAAACCATTTATTGAGCAGAACAGTAGTGGGCGATCAACCCCACTCTTGTAGGAGGAAGAGCTCACCAAAGCCCAAGGAAGAGGAGAGCACCGTAATCGATCCGCGGCTAAAGGAGCAGCTTTCAACACAACCAGAATGGACAACACCCACTCTGGCAGGAGAAAGAGCTCTTCAAAGCCGGGAGCACCACAATTCCAATCTGCGGCTCTTCCAGTATACCGAAGACAGGGCCCGAGCATCCCGATCTTTGGATGCAACAGGCACCTTTCGCCTGCCTTAGAAGCCCTCGACTCCGACTTTTGGATGTAACAGTCACCTTCACAAGTGCACCAACGAAGACAAGTCGTCGCATCATCACCCGCGGGAGCATCTTGTTAACAGAATGTGCTCGAGCAAACAAGTTCATTCGGGAAGACGTGAGAGAATGGGAAGCAAACTCTCTCCTTGCCACTATTTATAGGCCGGGCAAATCAAACCCATGCGCCAAGTGGCAGGCTCTCCGAATCCCGTACAATGAATCTGCATTCATGGTGATGAACCTGACGCTTCGAATTCAGCCAAGTCAAAACTGTTATTTAAAGCACGTAAAGAACACAAAAGTTGGACCAATAAAGGCACGTCATGCAAAAGGATGCGCCGGTCAGACACCGCGCTTCGTACAGACGCGCCCGTCGGTTCCAAAGCGCCCCGTATGGATGCGCCCAACAGAGCACAGATCCATGCATCCTAATCAACATGGACCCATACGCCCATTTCGGCTCGTCACCCATCAAGCAATTAATGCTCAAGTGACAGAGTTGGCAGCACGTCCCCCGAGGACTGGACAGTTAGCAGCTTTTTCAGAAGATGAAGCTGTAGGAACAAAATCGTAAAGCAGAATACTCTAGGGGGTGAATAGAGTAGGCAGCAGAATATTGCTAATTAAAAATCTTGTTAGCAGTTAAATCACAGATATAAAAATAATCATAAAGTAAATGACAGAAATTAAAAGTGATCAGAAGGCAAACGCAAACACCAAGATTTACACTGGTTTCCCTCTTGTGAGGACTAGTCCAGTTGGAAGAACTCTAGCTTCCAGTTGAATCCACTATTGGGAAATCCAGCAAGTTTTCATACGAAGTCTTTGCAACTTCTACAGACGCGAGCTTTGATATGAAGAACTCGACCAACTTTAATTGTGAAGAGTTGTATCTTCTATCAAGCCTTTGATTACAATCGCTCTGAAACTTCTAGACCGTACCGCACTGGCAAATCGACTAGAGGATTGTAACTTGTCACGACCCGCTCCCGAATAATCGGACACGAGTCGGACACGCCCAGCCTTCATTGTTAGACACAATGAAGTAAGCTGTACCAAACTAGGGAAAACTAACCAGATAAACATGAAAGTATATAATCACAGCATCTATAACATATCCCAGAAAGATCACCATAATCCACAAATCTAGATATCATAATGTACCAGAATCAACAAGAATGAAAAGTGCTATGAACTCTAGAGTCAATATCTAAAAGTAAAGCTAAGTAATCTAAACCTGAAGCCTCAAGCTAAGCCTCATCCTGCTCAGCTAAATTCTGGGCTCTGGCCCATAGAGTAGATCAATGTCCTGCAAACATACCTGCAACATATCCTATTGAGGAGCAGAGCAAAGTACAGTTCTAGGTAATGAACAATAACATCATGATATGGAAAGTAAATGCTGAAAGAACAAGAAGAACAAGATATGTAAGAAAAGGAAGAACATGAACTACTGCTATAAAGATACATGGAAGATCATGACTATGTAAAGATGCAGGAAAGATCACGACTATAGCTAAAATCAAGATACAAGTAAGATCATGAAAGAACAAGTAAGATCCTGAACATGTGTGTTATAAATTTGAAATACTTCTATGATATGTGACCGGCTTGGGTAAGATCATGAAAGAACATGAAAGGATCCTGATAGATCATGTAATGGTACGGCTTAGGACCCGCGTGCACTGTGCGAGGCCTAAGCTAAAGATCATGAATAAGTATCTGGGTTTAGTCACATATCTAGAGTATTTCCCCACCCCAAGATTCAAGTAAGAACATGAAAGAACATGACAGATAAGATCATGAACGTGTCGCAGTGTGTCAGCAATAAAGAACAAGGAAAATGCACTGATCAAAACCATAGAATGTACTTGCCTCGGTTTGGTTGCACGATAATAGTACTGCATGGTTGTAATGAATCACCTGTTATATTTGTACAAGTTATTAGGGTTTGAAATAGTGACATTAACCAATCCAAGTAACTAACATAGATAATAATATTTAGAAAATATTATAGTCTAAATCAATATAAATACAAATAAACTATTTTAGAAATATTAAACATTTTGGTAGCAAAAATTTATAACTATATAAACCTTTTTAATTTTAGAAACTTCTTAATGGCTAACTACTACTAGCCATAAATTAGTAATTTGAATCAAATATATTTACTAATAAAATATGACTTATTTTAGTAAAATGTTTATGGCAGTAAAATATTTAGGACAATAAGTATATATATACTAGGATTTAAATAATAACTAATTTATACATATATTTCCTTTAGATGCATTTAATTAAAATATACTAACAAAATTAGTTACTAACCATTATTTAACTAAATACTTGCAACAAGAAATTTATCTAAAGAACAAGCCTATTAAGACCCAAATTCTTACTGGACCAGCCCACTCTCTGTTAAACTAACAATTTAACTTAAAAACCGAACAGCCCAAAGTTCAGCCCACCTACTCTACAGCTGCCTCTCGGTTTCCGAGGGAACCCCACTCTCATTCTTCTCAGGTCTTAGCCGAGTGGAAGAATAAAGAACCATTCCTTCTCAATATTTGCTCAGAGAACAAAATCCCAACCCACTCATTACTTCTCACCAGAACCGAGACCATTTTATTTTACTCAGCCGAATATGGAACGGGGACCAAGGAAAAAGGTGATATGGTCCCAAGACAAATTAATATACAAAGAAAAAGGAGGAGACACATCACTCTCTCCAAACTTTACAATTCTTCTAAGCCACCCGAAGCTTCTCCTCCACTCATTATAATTCCTATCTCCACTCAAGCTTCTTCTTCTTCTTCTTCACACCTCTTCCTAATACTTAGCCGGACACAGTTTCCATTCTCTACTCAGCTAACCGAAACCATTACTCTCAGCCATACCAACTTCTATTCTATTTTCTATTCCTCCACATTATTTCTCACCTGCTCCCATTCCAACACTTCCCAACCCAGCCGACAAGGCCCTTCTTCCCAAATGAAATATTGAATCAAATTCCGGCAATGTATAATTTTGAGGAATTCAATGATCTAACGATAAAATGCTAAAGAAAAGTTAGCAAGAGTTGATTGAGGAAACGTACTAAATACTCAGGAGATACGGTATCAAATCAGAATGAACATGCAAGGATTTGTGATTCTCGAAAACCAATAATCATATAAAAAGGAAGTGTAGTCTCCAGAATATCCAAGAACATGTTGGTATCTGAAATCACTTTGCTTAGAATCCCTATCCCGCCAGTATGTATCTGACTGCAGTGGACTTTCGGCTCCGTGACTCAAATAACAATGTCTCCAAATACTCTATCAACCTTATCCATTTTCCAACAATCATTGACGAAACAACCCAAGAGATCAAGATATGCAGAATATGACAAGTCTCGTCAATACTCGAAAACCTATGGGTGTCTGAAATCACTTCAACTTAGAGTTCCTGCCTCGCCAGTGCGCTACTGGCTGCAGTGAACCCTCAGTCTCCATAATCCAGCTAATGGCTGCAGCGCGCAACTGTCATGCCATAGTAGGTAATCGAATAGCCTCTCGACTTTTATCCCTAGGAATTTCAAAAGAGTTTCAAGGAGTTCGAAATGAGTTTCAATAGTCCAAGTCACGGAATGGTGAAGTTACCTGACTGTTAGAATACATGAGTTTCTTAGGTACTAAAAATGACAAGGGATCCAATCAGTGAGTACAAAAGGCAACCAGAAAGATTTAAAATTTTCAGACAGGGAGCAAAGTTTCAAATTATGACGAAATATCAACTGATATCTGGAATGGTAACAAGATTCCACATATGGGACGTTATCCCGAAGGGATAACAGAGTCTCGAAGGACGAACTGAAGCAAGGTATCAGATAGGAAACAAGTTTCAAAAATAAGAAATAAAATCCCGTACTGGAAACGAGTTTCAATAAAATCTTGAATAACAATGAAAACTTGAATAGAAAACAAAATCTCCAATAAAGTACACAATGGAAAATAGAAAATCAAGTATCAACAAAGTCGTGAATAAGGAACAAATTCTCGAATAGAAAATCTCAATGAGGAGACAAGATTTGGAATAGGGAACACAGTCTCAACGAGTCGCGAGTAGGAACTGAAATTCAAAGTCCGGTAAATCTTGGATGGGAGGCAAAATCACGAACAAAACAAAGTCTCGAAATAGGAAACATGATCTTAAATTTTCGAATGGAATCAAGTTATGAGTAGGAAAAAGAATCAATGGGTAAGTAAAACAATATCCATGAAACAAGCGATACTTCAAATATGGAACAAGATCGAAGCAAGGTTGTGAACGGAACAATTTCCAAGTAGAAACAAGCCACGTAGGAAACGAATCTCACCTAGGGAACAGGTCAAAACCGAAGTTTTCAAACGATGCCTTGAATGGTGAATAGAAACAAGTATTGAATAAAATCAAATTCCAACAATCCCCAAATAGAAAACTGAACTTCGGAAAGAAAACAAAATTTACAAATTGTAACTAGTCCTGAATAGGAAACAAAATTCCTGAGTAGAATCTCGAAAAGAGCAAGGTTACGAAGAATGGATTGGAGGAGTACCAATCAACGAATAGGAAACAATATCTCGAGTTAAGTTTCGAATACCAACCAAAATTCCAAAATAGAAAACAAGAAGTTCCAAGAAATGATCAATGTGTTAGGAGGAATTTAAGGGAAGACTGGATTATTAATCAAGATACATGGTTTCCCAACCATGCAAAAGAAATATTCTGTCTTCAGTCTATCTTCAGTGTTCTTCCGGGACTGGAATCTCTTCAACCTTCTTCAACTGTCCTGTCGTAGGCCGGTCCTTGCGGTAGTGCTCTATGTGGTTGCTGATTCTGAAAAGGTGGTTCCCTTTTGCTGTAGTCTGATGCTCCTCGCGCTTGTTCTCGGACAGTGTGATCAACGTTCTCCAGCAGTCCTTGACTTGGTGGGCAGGCGATCCGTAGTACAGTATAGCCTCCGTCTTTTGCGGCATTCTTCATAGTGGCATCCTGAGAGGTGGTAGAAATTGTAAATGATCGTCGGCTGGATCTGAATCTGGATCTCCCGCTGGGGCTGAAGTGCAGGGCTCTGGCAGGAATATATGGCTGCTGGCGTGCTGGCTGCTGGCGTGCTGGCTGCTGAGATCTGCTCCTAATGATGCGACTGGTGGTGTGACCGAAGAAACGCCGACTGAGTATTACGATGCTTTACGGGTCCAAGCTAGTTATTGTCTTCGTCATAAGTCTTCATGTCTCTCATGTGCTTCAGCTTTTCGTCTTATTCCATTGTCTGTGTTATATTCTGGATCTTTTGGCTAGTGGCTTCAGTCTTCAGAGGAGTCGGATCCTTCAAAACTTTGATGATCTTCAGTTGCGACTCCAGGTTCTCGATCTGTTCCTCGATGCAAGATATGTACTCGGTGTCGGAGAAGTCCAAAGGTCTGGAAGTCTAGAAGCATAATACTTTTCTGGCTCGAAAAGTGCATTCACAAGTCTGGCTTGGAAAATGATGGCTCGCTCTCTCTGGGTATCAAGGAACTCTTCAATCATCTTCGTCAACCACGTACTACCCATGGGGATAGTAGGGACGACCTGCGGGGTGGAAGCTTGGAGACCTCAAGTATAGGTGGATCAACCGTTCCGGTGTCGCGTGCTTGAATTATCTGAAAAACAGAAAACTGTTAAAATAACCTAGACCTAAATACAACAAGTGTTTATAGAATATTAAAATACCTGATACACCTGATATACCTGATATACCCTTATTTTTCGATTTTCCTATGCTGTGATCAAGTTTCCCTAGTGTAATCAAGTCCCCCAATAGTACGCTAAGTCCTAGGTACCATTAGGATGGACCTGCATGGGCCACCACTAAAAACATGTCACGACCCGCTCCCGAATAATCGGACACGAGTCGGACACGCCCAGCCTTCATTGTTAGACACAATGAAGTAAGCTGTACCAAACTAGGGAAAACTAACCAGATAAACATGAAAGTATATAATCACAGCATCTATAACGTATCCCAGAAAGATCACCATAATCCACAAATCTAGATATCATAATGTACCAGAATCAACAAGAATGAAAAGTGCTATGAACTCTAGAGTCAATATCTAAAAGTAAAGCTAAGTAATCTAAACCTGAAGCCTCAAGCTAAGCCTCATCCTGCTCAGCTAAATTCTGGGCTCTGGCCCATAGAGTAGATCAATGTCCTGCAAACATACCTGCAACATATCCTATTCAGGAGCGGAGCAAAGTACAGTTCTAGGTAATGAACAATAACATCATGATATGGAAAGTAAATGCTGAAAGAACAAGAAGAACAAGATATGTAAGAAAAGGAAGAACATGAACTACTGCTATAAAGATACATGGAAGATCATGACTATGTAAAGATGCAGGAAAGATCACGACTATAGCTAAAATCAAGATACAAGTAAGATCATGAAAGAACAAGTAAGATCCTGAACATGTGTGTTATAAATTTGAAATACTTCTATGATATGTGACCGGCTTGGGTAAGATCATGAAAGAACATGAAAGGATCCTGATAGATCATGTAATGGTACGGCTTAGGACCCGCGTGCACTGTGCGAGGCCTAAGCTAAAGATCATGAATAAGTATCTGGGTTTAGTCACATATCTAGAGTATTTCCCCACCCCAAGATTCAAGTAAGAACATGAAAGAACATGACAGATAAGATCATGAACGTGTCGCAGTGTGTCAGCAATAAAGAACAAGGAAAATGCACTGATCAAAACCATAGAATGTACTTGCCTCGGTTTGGTTGCACGATAATAGTACTGCATGGTTGTAATGAATCACCTGTTATATTTGTACAAGTTATTAGGGTTTGAAATAGTGACATTAACCAATCCAAGTAACTAACATAGATAATAATATTTAGAAAATATTATAGTCTAAATCAATATAAATACAAATAAACTATTTTAGAAATATTAAACATTTTGGTAGCAAAAATTTATAACTATATAAACCTTTTTAATTTTAGAAACTTCTTAATGGCTAACTACTACTAGCCATAAATTAGTAATTTGAATCAAATATATTTACTAATAAAATATGACTTATTTTAGTAAAATGTTTATGGCAGTAAAATATTTAGGACAATAAGTATATATATACTAGGATTTAAATAATAACTAATTTATACATATATTTCCTTTAGATGCATTTAATTAAAATATACTAACAAAATTAGTTACTAACCATTATTTAACTAAATACTTGCAACAAGAAATTTATCTAAAGAACAAGCCTATTAAGACCCAAATTCTTACTGGACCAGCCCACTCTCTGTTAAACTAACAATTTAACTTAAAAACCGAACAGCCCAAAGTTCAGCCCACCTACTCTACAGCTGCCTCTCGGTTTCCGAGGGAACCCCACTCTCATTCTTCTCAGGTCTTAGCCGAGTGGAAGAATAAAGAACCATTCCTTCTCAATATTTGCTCAGAGAACAAAATCCCAACCCACTCATTACTTCTCACCAGAACCGAGACCATTTTATTTTACTCAGCCGAATATGGAACGGGGACCAAGGAAAAAGGTGATATGGTCCCAAGACAAATTAATATACAAAGAAAAAGGAGGAGACACATCACTCTCTCCAAACTTTACAATTCTTCTAAGCCACCCGAAGCTTCTCCTCCACTCATTATAATTCCTATCTCCACTCAAGCTTCTTCTTCTTCTTCTTCACACCTCTTCCTAATACTTAGCCGGACACAGTTTCCATTCTCTACTCAGCTAACCGAAACCATTACTCTCAGCCATACCAACTTCTATTCTATTTTCTATTCCTCCACATTATTTCTCACCTGCTCCCATTCCAACACTTCCCAACCCAGCCGACAAGGCCCTTCTTCCCAAATGAAATATTGAATCAAATTCCGGCAATGTATAATTTTGAGGAATTCAATGATCTAACGATAAAATGCTAAAGAAAAGTTAGCAAGAGTTGATTGAGGAAACGTACTAAATACTCAGGAGATACGGTATCAAATCAGAATGAACATGCAAGGATTTGTGATTCTCGAAAACCAATAATCATATAAAAAGGAAGTGTAGTCTCCAGAATATCCAAGAACATGTTGGTATCTGAAATCACTTTGCTTAGAATCCCTATCCCGCCAGTATGTATCTGACTGCAGTGGACTTTCGGCTCCGTGACTCAAATAACAATGTCTCCAAATACTCTATCAACCTTATCCATTTTCCAACAATCATTGACGAAACAACCCAAGAGATCAAGATATGCAGAATATGACAAGTCTCGTCAATACTCGAAAACCTATGGGTGTCTGAAATCACTTCAACTTAGAGTTCCTGCCTCGCCAGTGCGCTACTGGCTGCAGTGAACCCTCAGTCTCCATAATCCAGCTAATGGCTGCAGCGCGCAACTGTCATGCCATAGTAGGTAATCGAATAGCCTCTCGACTTTTATCCCTAGGAATTTCAAAAGAGTTTCAAGGAGTTCGAAATGAGTTTCAATAGTCCAAGTCACGGAATGGTGAAGTTACCTGACTGTTAGAATACATGAGTTTCTTAGGTACTAAAAATGACAAGGGATCCAATCAGTGAGTACAAAAGGCAACCAGAAAGATTTAAAATTTTCAGACAGGGAGCAAAGTTTCAAATTATGACGAAATATCAACTGATATCTGGAATGGTAACAAGATTCCACATATGGGACGTTATCCCGAAGGGATAACAGAGTCTCGAAGGACGAACTGAAGCAAGGTATCAGATAGGAAACAAGTTTCAAAAATAAGAAATAAAATCCCGTACTGGAAACGAGTTTCAATAAAATCTTGAATAACAATGAAAACTTGAATAGAAAACAAAATCTCCAATAAAGTACACAATGGAAAATAGAAAATCAAGTATCAACAAAGTCGTGAATAAGGAACAAATTCTCGAATAGAAAATCTCAATGAGGAGACAAGATTTGGAATAGGGAACACAGTCTCAACGAGTCGCGAGTAGGAACTGAAATTCAAAGTCCGGTAAATCTTGGATGGGAGGCAAAATCACGAACAAAACAAAGTCTCGAAATAGGAAACATGATCTTAAATTTTCGAATGGAATCAAGTTATGAGTAGGAAAAAGAATCAATGGGTAAGTAAAACAATATCCATGAAACAAGCGATACTTCAAATATGGAACAAGATCGAAGCAAGGTTGTGAACGGAACAATTTCCAAGTAGAAACAAGCCACGTAGGAAACGAATCTCACCTAGGGAACAGGTCAAAACCGAAGTTTTCAAACGATGCCTTGAATGGTGAATAGAAACAAGTATTGAATAAAATCAAATTCCAACAATCCCCAAATAGAAAACTGAACTTCGGAAAGAAAACAAAATTTACAAATTGTAACTAGTCCTGAATAGGAAACAAAATTCCTGAGTAGAATCTCGAAAAGAGCAAGGTTACGAAGAATGGATTGGAGGAGTACCAATCAACGAATAGGAAACAATATCTCGAGTTAAGTTTCGAATACCAACCAAAATTCCAAAATAGAAAACAAGAAGTTCCA
Organism: Iris pallida; assembly: GCA_029216955.1. Classification (NCBI taxonomy): domain Eukaryota; kingdom Viridiplantae; phylum Streptophyta; class Magnoliopsida; order Asparagales; family Iridaceae; genus Iris; species Iris pallida. Next base: position 1,630,773 of record JANAVB010003599.1, on the reverse strand, counting down.
AGAAATGATCAATGTGTTAGGAGGAATTTAAGGGAAGACTGGATTATTAATCAAGATACATGGTTTCCCAACCATGCAAAAGAAATATTCTGTCTTCAGTCTATCTTCAGTGTTCTTCCGGGACTGGAATCTCTTCAACCTTCTTCAACTGTCCTGTCGTAGGCCGGTCCTTGCGGTAGTGCTCTATGTGGTTGCTGATTCTGAAAAGGTGGTTCCCTTTTGCTGTAGTCTGATGCTCCTCGCGCTTGTTCTCGGACAGTGTGATCAACGTTCTCCAGCAGTCCTTGACTTGGTGGGCAGGCGATCCGTAGTACAGTATAGCCTCCGTCTTTTGCGGCATTCTTCATAGTGGCATCCTGAGAGGTGGTAGAAATTGTAAATGATCGTCGGCTGGATCTGAATCTGGATCTCCCGCTGGGGCTGAAGTGCAGGGCTCTGGCAGGAATATATGGCTGCTGGCGTGCTGGCTGCTGGCGTGCTGGCTGCTGAGATCTGCTCCTAATGATGCGACTGGTGGTGTGACCGAAGAAACGCCGACTGAGTATTACGATGCTTTACGGGTCCAAGCTAGTTATTGTCTTCGTCATAAGTCTTCATGTCTCTCATGTGCTTCAGCTTTTCGTCTTATTCCATTGTCTGTGTTATATTCTGGATCTTTTGGCTAGTGGCTTCAGTCTTCAGAGGAGTCGGATCCTTCAAAACTTTGATGATCTTCAGTTGCGACTCCAGGTTCTCGATCTGTTCCTCGATGCAAGATATGTACTCGGTGTCGGAGAAGTCCAAAGGTCTGGAAGTCTAGAAGCATAATACTTTTCTGGCTCGAAAAGTGCATTCACAAGTCTGGCTTGGAAAATGATGGCTCGCTCTCTCTGGGTATCAAGGAACTCTTCAATCATCTTCGTCAACCACGTACTACCCATGGGGATAGTAGGGACGACCTGCGGGGTGGAAGCTTGGAGACCTCAAGTATAGGTGGATCAACCGTTCCGGTGTCGCGTGCTTGAATTATCTGAAAAACAGAAAACTGTTAAAATAACCTAGACCTAAATACAACAAGTGTTTATAGAATATTAAAATACCTGATACACCTGATATACCTGATATACCCTTATTTTTCGATTTTCCTATGCTGTGATCAAGTTTCCCTAGTGTAATCAAGTCCCCCAATAGTACGCTAAGTCCTAGGTACCATTAGGATGGACCTGCATGGGCCACCACTAAAAACATGTCACGACCCGCTCCCGAATAATCGGACACGAGTCGGACACGCCCAGCCTTCATTGTTAGACACAATGAAGTAAGCTGTACCAAACTAGGGAAAACTAACCAGATAAACATGAAAGTATATAATCACAGCATCTATAACGTATCCCAGAAAGATCACCATAATCCACAAATCTAGATATCATAATGTACCAGAATCAACAAGAATGAAAAGTGCTATGAACTCTAGAGTCAATATCTAAAAGTAAAGCTAAGTAATCTAAACCTGAAGCCTCAAGCTAAGCCTCATCCTGCTCAGCTAAATTCTGGGCTCTGGCCCATAGAGTAGATCAATGTCCTGCAAACATACCTGCAACATATCCTATTGAGGAGCAGAGCAAAGTACAGTTCTAGGTAATGAACAATAACATCATGATATGGAAAGTAAATGCTGAAAGAACAAGAAGAACAAGATATGTAAGAAAAGGAAGAACATGAACTACTGCTATAAAGATACATGGAAGATCATGACTATGTAAAGATGCAGGAAAGATCACGACTATAGCTAAAATCAAGATACAAGTAAGATCATGAAAGAACAAGTAAGATCCTGAACATGTGTGTTATAAATTTGAAATACTTCTATGATATGTGACCGGCTTGGGTAAGATCATGAAAGAACATGAAAGGATCCTGATAGATCATGTAATGGTACGGCTTAGGACCCGCGTGCACTGTGCGAGGCCTAAGCTAAAGATCATGAATAAGTATCTGGGTTTAGTCACATATCTAGAGTATTTCCCCACCCCAAGATTCAAGTAAGAACATGAAAGAACATGACAGATAAGATCATGAACGTGTCGCAGTGTGTCAGCAATAAAGAACAAGGAAAATGCACTGATCAAAACCATAGAATGTACTTGCCTCGGTTTGGTTGCACGATAATAGTACTGCATGGTTGTAATGAATCACCTGTTATATTTGTACAAGTTATTAGGGTTTGAAATAGTGACATTAACCAATCCAAGTAACTAACATAGATAATAATATTTAGAAAATATTATAGTCTAAATCAATATAAATACAAATAAACTATTTTAGAAATATTAAACATTTTGGTAGCAAAAATTTATAACTATATAAACCTTTTTAATTTTAGAAACTTCTTAATGGCTAACTACTACTAGCCATAAATTAGTAATTTGAATCAAATATATTTACTAATAAAATATGACTTATTTTAGTAAAATGTTTATGGCAGTAAAATATTTAGGACAATAAGTATATATATACTAGGATTTAAATAATAACTAATTTATACATATATTTCCTTTAGATGCATTTAATTAAAATATACTAACAAAATTAGTTACTAACCATTATTTAACTAAATACTTGCAACAAGAAATTTATCTAAAGAACAAGCCTATTAAGACCCAAATTCTTACTGGACCAGCCCACTCTCTGTTAAACTAACAATTTAACTTAAAAACCGAACAGCCCAAAGTTCAGCCCACCTACTCTACAGCTGCCTCTCGGTTTCCGAGGGAACCCCACTCTCATTCTTCTCAGGTCTTAGCCGAGTGGAAGAATAAAGAACCATTCCTTCTCAATATTTGCTCAGAGAACAAAATCCCAACCCACTCATTACTTCTCACCAGAACCGAGACCATTTTATTTTACTCAGCCGAATATGGAACGGGGACCAAGGAAAAAGGTGATATGGTCCCAAGACAAATTAATATACAAAGAAAAAGGAGGAGACACATCACTCTCTCCAAACTTTATAATTCTTCTAAGCCACCCGAAGCTTCTCCTCCACTCATTATAATTCCTATCTCCACTCAAGCTTCTTCTTCTTCTTCTTCACACCTCTTCGTAATACTTAGCCGGACACAGTTTCTATTCTCTACTCAGCTAACCGAAACCATTACTCTCAGCCATACCAACTTCTATTCTATTTTCTATTCCTCTACATTATTTCTCACCTGCTCCCATTCCAACACTTCCCAACCCAGCCGACAAGGCCCTTCTTCCCAAAACCAGCGTAAACCTAACCTCAATTACTTCATCTTCCCCACTTGGTAGCAACCCTTATTTCACAGAGAACAAGAAAGAGGGAGGAGGTTCGAGAAGATCGAAGGGAAAGCTCACCAATCGCGACGGTCTCGTCTCACGAGGAAGCGGTGGTGCGGTTGAGATCCGGCGGTCGTGTCTTCAGGAGGACTGTAGCTCAGATCTGGTGGTGGACGGGTCTCCAGAGGCGGCCGACTCTTCGACGGATCTGACGCAGAAGACGGTGACGAAGATGGGCTCGGCGACAAGGCCCTGGCGACACTCTTCCGTGACGGATCTGTCGAGTCACGACGGCTGCTTGTGATGGCGCTCCGGTCGCCTCGGCCGATCTGTGGTGAGTCGAGTTGGGGACAACGATCTCCAGTGAACTTCGATATCTGGTCGAGGTGTGGACGCACGAAGGTTCGATCGACCAACTCCGGTGGAAGCAGCTCGAGTCTAGATGCAACGGTGGCGATCTTGTCGGGACGAAGGGACTCCGGCGATCAGCTTCGACTTGGTGGAAATAGCGAGTCGACTTCGACAGTGACGGAATCGCCGATGATCGGTGGAGGCACAGAGCTCCGGCGATGTCCGGTGGCTCTCGGCGGTGGTGCTCGGCTCCCGAGCAATGAGAGAAGAGAGAGAGAAAGAAATTGTGTGACGTGTCAGAATGTAATTTTGAAAACTGTGCACTGACATACTGTCAGTATTTATAATAATATAAAATTGTGTGTGGGGGGAAGTGGCAAGCTGGTAAATAATAACAGATCTGGGGGTAAAATTCTGTAGTGGCAGTGGTGGTAAAATAAAATGGATCTGGGGCTTAATCAAATTGGACTTGTAACAGCTTTTTTTTTTCAATTTCAAAAAGTCCTTGACCTGATTTCAAAATAATTGTTTTAATAGATTTCAAATTCAAAATCCAAAACAGATTCTAACAGATTTCAAATTCAAACAGAATTTTCAAAATGGCAATTGTTTCCCTCCAACAGGTTTTTGAAAATCAATATCCAACAGATTTAATTAATCAGAGAATCAATTAAAAAAATCTATAATTAATCAATAATTTATTAAAATCGTATTTATTACTTAAAATCATATTTTGTTAACAAAATTATAAGATTTAAATAGGAAATTAAAATCAATTATCCATACAAGGATAATAATCAATGCTAAAATATCAAATCCACTCATATTCATCAAAATTACAATAAATCACACTAACCAATAATCAGGTTAACAAATGGAATTAATTGTTTTAATATAAAATTAAATTTATTTATTCAACACACTTTGTAGAAAATGATATCTTTCTAAGTAAAAGAAAATATTAAAAAAATTTAGGAAATCTAGAAAGTGTATTTAGGGAGTTACATAACTGGCTTGGGATTTGAAAATGAAAGCTTTTTAGAACTCTTTGGAAGAAATGTAAGCTTTAGAAGAGAAGAAATTGAAAGTGAATTGGTGATTTGAAATGATCGAAATACTTCTCTATTTATAGCTTTTCCAAAGACAGAACTCTGACAGAATTCGGGCAGAATTCGGGCAGAATTCTTTGTAACAAACCTCAACTAAAGGAGGACCGAATTCAAAATCCAACGTTCACTAACGTTCTACTTGGCCGAACTCTGGCTGAACTTTGGCCGAACTCGGCCCGAGTTCTGCTAGGGTTCTGCCAGTTCATTTTTGAGAAAAATTAATTTGGCTTTTTGAAAAGTTCTTCAGAAACTTTTTTAAAAAGGATGTTTTTCAAAAACATATGCCATTTGTAAAAGGATATGGTGGTTTTGAAAAACGATTTCGGATAGCCTATTTGCCAGTACGACTCGGTGTACAATGTATTCATAGACTCAATAAAATGAAAAATTATATTGCTTCAAAGGAAATACATTCTGAATGGCAAACGGCTTCAGTCTTGAACATAGTTGATATCCATCGTTGAGCAGTGTCCAAAACATCGTAGGTAAACATCTGAATTGACTTGCATTTATATCGAGATAGAGTTTGATTAATTATTAAAATCAGGTTTGACCATGACCAATGGGCCAATAATCTCCTCTATTTTGATATGTGAGCACCCTGAATTTCAGGTTGATTTTTTTTCTGATTGATTTAGTTTCAATAAATAAATTATTCTGTTTAATTATCCTTAAGTGTACTTTTCCGTGCCTTTGATATTTGGAGTGTCGGGGATGTTCAACTCTGGAAATCTTCTTCACGAGTTTTATAGTGGACATGATTACCTTCATGATGGTATATAATGTCCCATCCAAACTTGTTCCCTTGTACTCTTTCTGCTTCGCACAACTTTGGATCGATTTAGACCATTTGATTATTAATTAATTTTTCCACTCTTTTCCTTGATCATTTTTAGCACGTTACCGTGACTTTTGAATTGGGAGCACCATACCAGTCATTCTCTTGAAACCAACTCATCATGCATGATCTACTCGAGACGCTCTTCACCCATGACCTTCGTGTCCCACTCAGACACGCCATTTTGTGCTCCATTTGCTTCGCACAACTTTCCTGACACGTGATCCGATTTTATTTTACCCCACGGTATCACATTTATTTTTTGACTTGATTTGTGGGTACCCTGTCGACCAAAACCTGTCAACCCCAAATATGGACATGGCCCACATTGAGCCTACTACCCGTATAACACTGGTGTCCCATTTATTGGAATCCTCATGTGATACTTATTTACCTATGATCATCAACACCTATTTAAATTCGATTATTTTGCCATGTCCGATTTTGATCCAACCCGGCTCACTGAACCCAACCATAGCTTCATGTTTCCCACTCTCATGACGCCCTCATTTTTTTGTGTCCAAAAATAATATTCAATACCTACTTTTCTATTTCAAATATTGAGTGTAAATTCCATTGAATTTAAATCCCAAATGAATCCAATTCCCTATTAATTCCTAGCCATAGATTTCCCTCCTATTTAATGCTAGCCCTTAAATCCCTACATGCAAACTCCCCAACCCCTTCCTCACATGTGGTCGGCCCTAAGTTTTAGGCAATCCCTCTCTCATTAATTTTTCCCTCTCAACAATTATTTCTCTTTCTCAAACACACACCCAGCCACCTTCTCCATTCAAAACTCCACAAACACACACACAGTAGTTTTCCCTTGCCCGAGCCCCCTGGCCGGAGCTCGCCGTGGCCGAGCACGGCTGGCCGCACCATCCTCCTTCTTCCTTCCTCCATCACATCATCTCCATCATCAACAACCACCATCACTACCATCTTTTACTCCACATCAATATCCACCGCCACCTCCATCATCCGCGCGCCACCACGCTGACTTCATCGTGGCCGCACGGGTGTCGCCCTCGCCGCGCGAGGCCACCATCGTGGCCATGCCGCCGCGCCTAGCTGGGATACGCACCGCCGAACAGAGCTACAATCGCAGCTACACAGCAGCAGCGCTGGCAGCGCTTGCAGTGGTGGCCGTGCGTCGCCGCCTTCCGCGGTGCCTCCGACGACCCCAACGCGTGTGCGCCACCACCGACGAGCACTCCCATGGCAGCCACCGTCCTCCGGGATGTGCCGTCGAGGCGATTCGTGCGTTTCGCACGAAGTTCCGACGTGACGCGCGCGGGATCGATCCAGAATTCGTGTTCCGTCGCAGCGTCTTTGTACACGTTTTCCCAGAAATCCGACCATTGGATCGGCAATTTCTTTGCTCCGTCACAATCTCGGTATATCCACCTTCTCTTCTTTCAATTTTCATCTGTTGATTTTATAGTTTGATACATCAAAACCGGACACCAAGTTGACCGTTTAAATTGTATTAATTTTGGACAGTTTCGCGGAATCAACTTCGTCAGCTTGTACCTCCTCCACAGCAGCTCCATTTAGCCTGCTACCAGTTCCTGTGCGAAGCTGGTATAACCCTCTTACTACCCCTCCAGTTTCGTTTCATTGTGAGATCGTTTGATTGGTTGAATTCGACGCCAAAGTTGGTCGTCCAAATTCGTAATTTCCAACTAGTAAAATTTTATTTTTGAACACGGGACTCCAGATTTCATTTCTGACACCACCAGTAGATTTGTGGCGTCGTTCTGGCATGTTTTTATATAAAATTTGTTAGATTTGGAGGACGTGGGCCCTGTCACGTATTTCGGTACAAAGTGGGTCCTACAGTCCGAGTCAACGGGACTTTTTGATGCCGGCTCATCGGAATCCAATTCTGGATATACCCTTGAGTTCATATCGTCATTCTGGACTCGTTGACATATAATTTGCTAGGTTTTGGTGGACATTGGATCTGGCACGCATTTCGGTGCAAGTTGGATACCAATATCCGGATCAACAGGTCATTTTGAGATTGACTCATCGGAATCCAATTTCGGATATACTGTTGAGTTCGTATCGTCATTCTGGACTCGTTGACATGTAATTTGCTGAGTTTTGAGAACATTGGCTCCGGCACGCATTTTTGTGCAAACCAAAATTCTAAGTTCTGGTCAACGGACCAAATTGAGATCGGGTCAACAGAAACTAATTCTGGAGATACCGTTGGATTCGTATCGTCATTCTGGTTTCGTGGACATATAATTTGTTATATTTTGTAGACTTATTTTCTTGCACATTTTTCGGTACAAAACGGCTCCGACACGGATACCGTTTTGACCCGAAATTACCTTTTTGTCCTTGTGTCCAAATTGGACCGATGGGTAGGCTACCCTTGCTAATTTGACCATTCTGGACATGTTGGCGATGTTTATTTCATCGTCCGACAATATTTGTTGATAATTTCTCTTAGTTTAACCTTTTATAATTAATTAATAATTGATTCTTATAATGTTCGTATTTCGGGATTAGTACAACGAAACTGAGCTCAGTCAATTCCAGTGATCTCACATCGCTGAAATTGACAAGATGGACACGTGGATCACTATAATAAGATTATCAACTTTACCGTTGATCATCTTATCTCGATTTGCGTGTCGTAAGTATCGACGTACCAATAACGAAGTACACTTTATATCTTTAATAATTAGACCAGAATTGACCCTGTTTGACCAGAGTTGACCAGTTGACCAAAAGTCAACTATAAGTCAACACTTGACCTAGTTTGACTAGATTGTTGACCGGAGTTGACCTAGAGTTGATTTGACTTAAAAGAACCTAGAATAATATAGATTGCTTGTAGTGATTCATTTATTACAACTTGAACACCTTGTAACCTGTGTTGCTTTAAATAGGACTCTGTGGCTTCAGTTGGACCCCCTATACTTATCAGCTGTTCAGGTTATCAGGCGAGTACATTCTCTGATCATTTCATATCATGTTTAGAATTATTTTTCTGCTTTAAATTACTTTACTTCATACTGTCACGTTGGTCACACGGATTAATACTATATGGATCCCTCCTTGAGATGTTATCCCCTTAGGGAGCATCGTATACTATATGTTCTGTGCGTTTCACTTACATGGTGTATCACTATGCTTCACGGTTCATCGATCACTTGTGACATGTACTCTCATGATCACAGAGTCTTCCCTGAATCACCCCATTTATGGGCATTTCTAGAATCATCCATTTATGGGCCTTCCATGTATCATCCCTTGTGGGCCTTTGCATAGAATCATAACATAACCTGGCTAGATCCTCGTGTATTGATTGGGGGTACGGGGGAGTAGAAGTAGACATGTGAATAATATCCAAGTAGTGTAGTTCCCAGAATCACTCCATAGTATAGTTTCCAGAATATCCTATGCCATTTACATGTCTATATTGTACTCTGACTCACTAGCCACTGTTAGTTCTCTATGTATAGTAGATATTTCTATTACAGTTCTTTCTATATTTACATACTGTATTTCCTCAGTTCCTGTATCTTACTTTACTGTATGATTATATTTTCTAACCTGCTATTAACTGTTGAGATGTATTGTGCTCGCTCCTGTCCTGACTGGACATGTTGATAAATTTTACAGATAACCTGGAGGTTGCCTGCTAGCCTAGAGGAGACACAGTAGAGATTGTATAGATAGCTAGGGTTTTGCTCATAGTTTATTTTCAGTTGTCTTGAGTTGTATTTTTGGATTACTGTATTTGAGCTTTAAGATGTATTTCTGGGTTTGTGTATCTTAGATACTTAGACTTATATCTGTTGTATCTCTTTTGGATTTCATGTTTTATCTATCTTCCATTATGCTCTACCATAGATGTGATTGAGTTTACATTCTGCTATGTCACCCCCATTCGGAAAGTATAAACTGCTTAGCCTTATACTGTTAGATGCATGAGACCTAGGACAGCGTTCTACCGCCGACACTGCGGCGTAGGCTGGGCGTTGTTACGTTCTCGAACCCTCACAGTGGGTGCGGGTCGTGACACGTTTTTAGTGGTGGCCCATGCAGGTCGAGTTTGTGTAGTGGTATTCGAACTAGAGTACCACTACAGCCTACAGTAGGATTAGGATATATTTTGAAGGTACTCAATCACAGTTAGGATCCCTTGAGAGATTCCTGGGACGACCCTTGAGAACCTTATTTTAACTTCGATTTGAAAACTCTTCTTCCCTTGATTTGATTTATCTTTACTTTCTATTGTTAAATTTGATTTTTATGGATTATTGTTGAATTTGAGTTTGTATTTATTAATTTTGATGGATGATTGTTGAATTTTGAATCTTGATGTTAGCTGTGACATTCGAGTTTGTATTTATATAATTTGATGGATTTTTGTTCATTTTTCAATCTTGATGTTCGTTGATAAATTAATTTTTGGGTATCCATTTTTGATTTAATTTAATTTTTGTCAAGATGAAATTATATGGGCTAGGTCGTCTAAGTTATGGAATCTAGACTTCTATAGCTGGATCGGCATTTGCTTGCCGACTTGGAGAGACTTGGGATTGAGGTGATCGTGCCCGGGGTACAGATGCAGTTATGGGGGATGCAGATTCAGTCAGACTTGGTGGAGAGGATCAAGTCGGCACAGTTTGAGGACGTTGCTCTGCGGTGTCTCCGAGAGCAGGTTCGAGCAGGATTGCTGGAGGGCGAGTTTTCTCTTGCAGAGGATGGTGTCTTGAGGCACGGTTCCAGATTATGTGTGCCCAGCGGAGATCTCAGGGAGCAGGTTATGCAGGAGGCCCACAGATCTCAGTAATCTAAACACCCGGGTGCCAACAAGATGTACCGAGATCTGCGAGAGCATGTTTGGTAGTCAGGGATGAAGCGGGAGGTGGCTCGCTTCGTGGCTAGGTGTTTAGTCTGTCAGCAGGTCAAGGCAGAGAGACAGAGGCCCAGTGGATTGTTGCAGCCGCTGCCCATTCCCGAGTGAAAATGGGAGCATATCACTATGGACTTCGTTTCAGGATTGCCGCGTACACCAGGAGAAAAAGACGCAATTTGGGTCATCGTTGACAGGTTGACCAAATCGGCCCACTTCTTGCCACTCAAGGTGGGTACGTCTACAGAGAGGCTGGCGGAGATGTATATGCGACAGATAGTCAGGATTCACGAGGTTCCGGTCAGCATCGTCTCAGATCGGGATAGCCGCTTTACTTCTTATTTCTGGAGGAGTCTGCAGACCAGCTTGGGCACTCAGCTCAAGTTCAGTACTGCATACCACCCCCAGACGGATGGACAGTCGGAGCAGACTATTCTGACACTTGAGGATATGCTACGGACGTGCGTCCTGGACTTTGGAGGTTCCTGGGAGGATCATCTTCATTTGGTGGAGTTTTCTTACAACAATAGTTTCCAAGCCAGCATTGAGATGTCACCTTTCGAGGCTCTGTACGGGCGTAGGTGTCGTACACCCTTATCTTGGGATGATGTTGGTGAGCGAGCTTTACTGGGGCCAGAGATTGTTGTTGATGTAGCCGAGAAGGTGAAGCTCATCAGGGACAGACTTCGCGTGGCGTAGGACAGACATCGGCACTGGGCCGATAGCCACCAGAGGCCATTGGAGTTTGAGGTACAGATTAGAGTAGGATTAGATTTAGGTTATTTGTTTGTGATTTTTTTTTGATCATGTTCGTTTATTATTATTAATTGAGACCTTGCTTGTGATTAGGTCGGAGACCAAGTTTTCTTGAGGATATCTCTGACTCGTGGTACGATACGTTTTGGTGGAGGCAGGAAGCTTAGCCCGTGCTTCATCGGCCCTTTCGTTATCAGCGGGAGAGTCGGTGACGTTGCTTACAGGCTAGACTTGCCGCCTGTGCTAGTGGGGGTCCACAACGTATTTCATGTATCACAGTTGAGACGGTATGTGGCTGACCCTAGCCATGTGCTCGATCATTCAGAGATAGAGGTTGGGCCTTCTCTCAGCTATCCAGAGCAGCCAGTGGAGATTCTGGATCGACGGGAGAAGGTTCTGAGGAACCAGGTGATACCCTTGGTACGCGTCGCATGGAGGCATCATTCTTCAGGAGAATCTACCTGGGAGCGGGAGGATGAGATACACGAGCGCTACCCTTATCTTTTTGGACCGTGAGGTATACTTTCTATCCTTCTCATCAGTTGTATTTCGCCTTTCAATTTCGAGGACAAAATTCTTTTAAGGAGGGTAGATTTGTCACTACCACATTTCTAGTTTGAGGGTATTTTTGACATTTTTGGGGTAATTTAAATTTATTAGAATTTATTTGAATTTATGGGAATTTTTAGGAATTATTTTGGAATTGTTTGAACTAGATTGATTCTGGCTAGTCTTGACCCTTGTAGACCAACCTAGAATCTAACCCTAGTTAGTATGGACTTGGTCAGGTTATATGACTCTAGTCTAACCTAGGCTAATCCTTGGTTTGGTCATTAGACTCTAGTTAGCAATAAGAATTAGAAAGTCATAAGTCATGGCTTATGATTTAGAGCCTTTGATAAATTATTTTAACTCATAGCCTTGTAGGTTGGCCCAAAGCCCAAGACAATTACCAAAACCTAACCCTAGACTAAGTGGCCGGCCACCCATATCATTATTGGGAACATCACCCTATAAATACTCTCCTAATTTTAGGGTTGTCTCTTTTTAAGGAAAGCTCAAGTTTAAGAAATGTTTGTTTCCTATTTCATTTAATCCCTAGAATTCCATTCCTCTTTCTTTTTCATTCAAATCTCTTCCATTAGGTTCTAATATACCTATTCTTGCTGTTATTGAAGTTTTATTTCAGTTTGTTGTGATTTGATTGGATTGGGACTTCAAGGAGAAGATCTATAGAAAGGGGGTTTTTCTTGAAAGTTCAAGTATAGCTAACTTCTCCATTTCTCCACATTTCTCCACGAAATTTCGATTTCTTTACATATTTAGGAAGCCCTAGGAGTCCCCTAAGTGTCTGCATTGGTTTTGTGTCGGGTTTCAATAGTTTCGTGTCCGTTTGGACACGTATCAGACCTGTCCCCAAACTGTTTGTCGAAATATCACAAAGAGGCTTTTTGTGTTATTTTTGAAATCCTTTTGAATAGGATTGTAGATCTATGGTCCCTCTTGAATGTTTGTGTTGACACTTAGGTATTTCGTACCGTGTCGTGTCCACACGAGGGTCACGAACACGCTAGAACTGAGTCCAGTTCTGTCCCCTGCTACTCGAGTACGAGTGCTCTTTGGACACGAAGTTTGGTCTCGTGCCACTTGGCAGAGACCAAGGGGCAATAACTGACAGTCTTCCCCTTCAGTCTCGAGTCCAATAGCTTCGTGTCGGACACGTACGAGGCCTCGTACGGGGATTTGCCTGACACAGTGCACTGGATTTCCACCCACTGACACGGCCTGTTCAGTCAGACACGGCGACACGAGGACACGATTCAGGATGTGTCAGACGTAGGTCTACCCTAGGCGCACCCACTGACACGAGCACGTGTCCTAGTTCGAGTCATGTCGTGTACACGACACGCGTGAACCTGTGCTCTTCACTGTGTCTGTTTTGTGCACTGTGAGTGTTTGTTTTATGGGGGATATGCCGTGTCCGGCCTTCGGTGACACGAAATAAAGTGTAGGGCTTGTGCACATGGGATGTTTCCTTTACCAACCAGTTTTACTGCATATTAGTTTGATTTTATTCTTCAATTTCCAATTACCTTTTTTTCCTGAAATCAGTGTATATAACCCTGTATTTTCCAGTTTTTAGATACGATTTTGTACACCTATTTTAACCTATTTATTACTGTTTAAATGTTGGTTTAAGTTCCTAGATTCATTCTCCTATATGTTATCTTGCTATGTGTCAAGTTTGTGTTGATTTGGTGAGCTATTGATTTTGAAATTAGGGCTAGGCATGTGTAGACTGAGCTAAAATCAGTTTTCTGATTTTGAATTGAGTTTTCCTATTTCTTTGCAGTTTTAGAATTGGACTGATTAGATATTTGTTGGGTTCTTTGGAAAGTTGAAATCTGGAATTTAGTATAGGCTGAACTGTTGAGATGTGGGGATGATTTCCAATGTGTCAAACCGAATTTGAAATCTCAAACTGAAACCATAAACTATTTTAGACTGATTTTTGAAGTTCTATTATGAACTATGAATGTTTTCCTATATTGTATTAATCTGAGAATAGGTTTCAATATCTGGAAATGTGGCTTGGGTTTGTATAAAAACTGAACATGAGTATCATGATTTTGGTTATGATTGATATTAAAATCTGAGAATGAAGTTTTGGGTTTAAAACTGGAAATTAGGACTGACCCTTACTGTACTCCTGTGCATGGTTTCATTCCTCTTTCAGTCCAGTTTTGATGCATACTTTGCTCACCCCTCTCCCTCATCACTCAATAACAATTACACACATACACTTGCCACTGTTTTTCTAGATTTTCAGTTTCATTTAACTATCACACAGTTTTCCTCACAGTCCACTCTCCCTCCCACACACACACACACACACAGATACACACCTAACACCCTCATGACACCATGCCACATACTTATTTCCCATTGACACATGCCCTCTCACAAGTCACATGATACACACATCTCTCTACACACTTTTGTTAACACACATACACATTATCACACACACATGAGCCCCTTTATGCATATGTATATATTTCTATGTATTAGCTTAATATTGTATGGGTTACACATTAGCCTATGGTTATATATGATATATATAATGTATATGTATAGTGTAGTGAATATATATATATTGTGTATGTACTAAGCTAGGCTTGATTAGACTAAGGTAGACTAGTTTGGCCTAATTTAGACTTGGTTGACCTAGTTTGACTTCTATGGTTGACCAGAGCTGACCAAGAGTTGACTTTGGCCTAGATTGACCTAGAAACATGTAGAATGCATAGTAGGACTTCATTATACCATTTTGGACTTGTTGTGAATTGTGTTGTTCTGATTAGAAGCCAGACACCACTCCTCGGACAGTACTTTCATATTGGACACTCAGATACCAGACGAGTACATTCTCTGATCATTTCATATCCTGCTTAGAATTATTTTCTGTATTAAATTACTTTACTTGTTACTGTCACGTTGGTCACACGGATTGGTACTATATGGATCCCTTCTTGAGATGTTATCCTTAGGGAGCATCGGGTACTACATGTTCTGTGCGTTTCGCTTACATGGCGTATCACTATGCTTCACTGGTTCTTTGATCACTTGTGACATATACTCTTATGATCACAGAGTCTCCTAGAATCTCCTATCCCATTTACTGGGTATCCTAGAATCTCCTAGAATCCCTATTTATGGGACATCCATGTATCACCCTTCGGGGGCCTTGCATGGAATCATAACATAACCTGGTTGGATCCTTGTGTATTGATTGGGGGTACGGGAGAGTAGAAATTGACATGTGAATACTATCCAAGTAGTGTAGCATCAGAATCTCTTCCATAATATAGCATCAGAATCTCCTATGCCATTTACATGTCTATATTGTACTCTGACTCACTAGCCACTGTTAGTCTCTATCTATAGTAGATATTTCTATTACAGTTTCTCTCTATTTACATACTGCATTTCTTTTAGTACATGTATCTTACTTTACTGCATGATTATATTTTCTAACCTGCTATGAACTATTGAGATGTACTGTGCTCACTCCTGTCCTGACTTGACCTGTTGAAATATTACAGAGGACGAGGAGGAGGCCTGTCTGGATACTTTCTACGGGGCAGCCTTAGATGACACCTGCGAGCTGGACCCTCAGGAGGACCCAGCTCTAGCTGAGGACATCACCCCCATTGCCTAGACTAGTTTAGTTAGGCTTATCTTATTTTATGTAGTCTTGAGACATGTTTAGCTAGACTTTATTCTGAATTCTGAGTTGTATATATTCTTTCATTCTGTATCTGAGACCATGTACTTCTGGATATTTGCTGGGATTATCTTAGACTACTTTATCATCTATTTGTTTCCTTGAGTTCTATTTCATCTCGTGCTATCTCTTCCTTAGTTGTGATTGAGTTTATTACTGCTATGTCACCCCCATTCGGGGAGTATAAACTGTTTAGATATATATATTGTTAGATGTATGTTGACCTAGGACAGCGTTCTACCGCCGACACCACGGCGTAGGCTGGACGTACCCACGTCTCGTGCCCTTACTCTAGGGTGCGGGTCGTGACATTTTCTCTACTTTTGTTTCAGTCCTTCAAAAAAAAAGAATTGTTATTTGTTTATTTTGTTTTTTTTCTCATTATTTAACTTAGGAGTAGCTTTAGCTGTTTTTATAAACTTTGTGTAACTTCTTACTATGAATTTCTTCTTAATACAATGAATCGATAATTTTGCTAGACCTTATCTTGGATTTGATATTTTAATCCTGGATTTCAAAAGGGTTCCTTCTTTTAAACAAATAAGCAGAACAGATTTCATTGTTATTCCTTCTTGCTACTATCCATGTATTAAATAATAATGATAATAATAAAACTGTCTTGATTACACCAATCACCTACTTTGCAATCTTGGTAGGAATCTAAATGTTGGTCTTAACGTAGAATTAAATTTTTATATTGGGACATGAGAATATATATGAATATATATATATATAGCAGACACTTGCCTGATACGTATGCATGCTACACTTTGATTTCCAACCTATCTAAATACATATTAATATGTTGTTGATGTTTAAATTGTCAAAATCTTAATATTTCTGGTTTTTTGCTTTTTCAGTTTAAATTCGTAATTCAAATATAGGTTTCATATTGTTAGTTTTGTTTACATCACTGCACATGTATGTTATACATAGGATTTCAATTCAAAAAAATTAGTTGAGTTTTGTGTTTGAAATTGTCAAATCTAAGACTGTGTGCATATTAACCCTTAATACTGGATTCCAAATGTTTAGTTCAATTTGCTGTTTTATTTTTATTTTTTTTAAATGTAATATTTTGAGCTGTATGCATTGTGGTATGTAGGGATATAAATTTAGGTTTCATATTCTTACATGTTAGGTTGTGATAAACATTGGGTTGGTTGATGTTCAAATTTCTCTAATATCCTAAAACTGAATACATGTTAACATTTTTATATTGATTTCAAATGTTTAGTTCAATTTCAGATTTAATATGTAATATTGAACTGTATGTGTTGCTAACGGTATAGATAGTATGTTAGGGTTTCATCTCCATCATGTTTAGGATGTGTTGAGAGCATTGAGTTGGTTATGATGTTTCAAATCCCTAAAAATCTGAAACTGCATTATGTTAATATTACACTGGTTTAAATGTTAGCTTATTTTTAGATTTTGTATGTAAATGCGCTGAACTAAAACTGGATTTAACCTTTCAATACTAAGCTATACCTTGTACAAGGACACACACGCCCTAACTCAGTATACACTGCCATGTAAACCTAACATTTCCTCTCTATGTTATGTTCATATACATGTATAGATAATATAGAGTTTATGCATACATGTTATAATGTATATAGATACATAACTAAATCTCTACCTCTATATATATATGTATATGGTTAGCCAAGCATGTTATGAGTAAATAGGTTGTATATTGTAGATTGTTAACCAATATGCCATGAGTAGTGTAACTGGATAGCTATTGTTTTGAAAATCCTCATATACACTTTCATGTATATTTCACATATACACACGCCTACTATCTAACCATATGAACATGTCCACATACACCCATACACACACGAACCACATAACATTTACATAATGCTAGCTTTTTCCTCTCTAACACACTCTCTATATATACATATTGTGATTGGATTCCATGCAATTGACTTTAATTCTTTAACTTTGATTTTAATTTTCTTGAATAGTATCCCTTAATAGATAATTGGTGGTTATCTTTATTTTATTTTTTTGATGAGTACCAGTTTTTATGTAGGATGGTAGACTGTCTTACAATTTTGATGATTGTTATTTCTGTCCTTTCTGGTTTAACACCCCTAATTGCTTGTGTGTTTTGATACCCTATGACCGTTTCGGTTAGCATGACTAGTATACCTAGATGAGACTTTCACTGCCACCATATGCCATGACCCAATATGTTGTATTTTTTATCATATGTTTTATTTAAGTTCTGGGATTTGATTGTGGGGGTTTGACCTAGAAGGAGTAGGAACATTTTAATTTCGAGGACAAAATTTTTATAAGGTAAGTAGGATGTGAGCACCCTAAATTTTGGGTTGATTTTTTTTATTTTTATTTTATTTTCTGATTGATTTAGTTTCAATCAATAAATTATTCTGTTTAATTATCCTTAAGTGTACTTTCCCGCGCCTTTGATATTTGGAGTGTCAGGGATGTTCAACTCCGGAAATCTTCTTCACGAGTTTTGTAGTGGACATAATTACCTTCATGATGGTATATAATATCCCATCCAAACTTATTCTCTTGTACTCTTTCTACTTCGCACAACTTCGGGTCGATTTTGACCATTTGATTATTAATTAATTTTCCCACTCTTTTCCTTGATCATTTTTAGCACGTTACCGTGACTTTTGAATTGGGAGCACCAGACCAGTCATTCTCTTGAAATCAACTCATCATGCATGATCTACTCAAGACGCTCTTCACCCATGACCTTCGTGTCCCACTCAGACACGCCATTTTGTGCTCCATTTACTTCGCACAACTTTTCTGACACGTGGCCCGATTTTATTTTACCCCACGGTGTCACATTTATTTTTCGACTTGATTTATAGGTACCCTGTCGACCAAAACCTGTCAATCCCAAATATGGACATGGCCCACATTGAGCCTACTACCCGCATGACACTGGTGTCCCATTTATTGGAATCTTCACGTGCTACTTATTTACCCATGATCATCAACACATATTTAAATTCGATTATTTCGCCATGTCCGATTTTGATCCAACCCGGCTCCACTGAACCCAACCACAGCTTCATGTTTCCCACTCTCATGACGCCCTCATTTTTTCGTGTCCAAAAATAATATTCAATACCTACTTTTCTATTTCAAATATTGAGTGTAAATTCCATTGAATTTAAATCCCAAATGAATCCAATTACCTATTAATTCCTAGCCATAGATTTCCCTCCTATTTAATCCTAGCCCTTAAATCCCTACATGCAAACTCCCCAACCCCTTCCTCACATGTGGCCGGCCCTAAGTTTTAGGCAATCCCTCTCTTATTAATTTTTCCCTCTCAACAATTATTTCTCTTTCTCAAACACACACCCAGCCACCTTCTCCATTCAAAACTCCACAAACACACACATAGTAGTTTCCCATTGCCCGAGCCCCCTGGCCGGAGCTCGCCGTGGCCGAGCACGGCCGGCCGCACCATCCTCCTCCTTCCCTCCTCCTTCACATTATATCCATCATCAACAACCACCATCACCACCATCTTTTACTCCACATCAATATCCACCGCCACCTCCATCATCCGTGCGCCACCACGCCGACTTCATCGTAGCCGCACGGGCGCCGCCCTAGCCGCGCGAGGCCACCGTCGTGGCCGTGCCGCCGTACCTAGCTAGGCTGTGCGCCGCCGAACAGAGCTGTAACCGCAGCTACACAGCAGCAGCGCAGCGGCAGCAGCAGCGCTGGCAGCACTGGCCGTGCGTCACCGCCGACCGTCGGGCCTCCGGCGACCCCCACGCGTGTGCGCCCCCTCCTGGCGAGCACTCCCATGGCGGCCATCCGGGACGCGTCGTCGAGACGATTCATGCATTTCGCACGAAGTTCCGTCGTGACGCGCGCGGGATCGAACCAGAATTTGCGTTCCGTCGCAGCGACTTCGCACGCGTTTTCCCGAAAATCTGACCTTTGGATCGGCGATTTCTTCACTCCGTCACAATCTCGGTATATCCACCTTCACTCTTGTCAATTTTCATCCGTTGATTTTATCGTTTGATACATCAAAACCGGCCACCAAGTTGACCGTTTAAATTGTACAAATTTTGGACAGTTTCGCGGAGTCAACTTCGTCAGCTTGTACCTCCTCCACCGTAGCTCCATTTAGCATACTACCAGTTCCTGTACGAAGCTGGTATAACCCTCTTACTAACCCTCCAGTTTTGTTTTATTGTGAGCTTTTTTGATTGGTTGAATTCAACGCCAAAGTTGGCCGTCCGAATTCGTAATTTCTAACTTTTAAAATTCCATTTTTGAACGCGGGACTCCAGATTTCATTTCTGATACCACCATTAGACTCATGGAGTCATTATGGCGTATTTTCATATAAAATTTGTTAGATTTGGAGGATGTGGGCCCTGGCACGCATTTCGGTACAAAGTAGGTTCCACAGTCCGATTCAACGGGACTTTTTGACACCGGCTCATCGGAATCCAATTCCGGATATACCGTTGAGTTTGTATCGTCATTCTGGACTCGTTGACATATAATTTGCTAGGTTTTAGTGGACATTGGATCTGGCACGCATTTCGGTGCAAGTCGGATACCAATATCCGGGTCAACAGGTCATTTTGAGATTGACTTATCGGAATCCAATTTCGGATATACCGTTGAGTTCGTACCATCATTCTGGACTCGTTGACATGTAGTTTGCTTAGTTTTGAGAATATTGGCTCCGGCACGCATTTTTGTGCAAATCGAAATTCCAAGTTCTGGTCAACGGACCAAATTGAGATCGTGTCAACAGAATCCAATTCTGGAGATACCGTTGGGTTCGTATCGTCATTCTGGTTTCGTGGGCATATAATTTGTTATGTTTTGTAGACTTGTTTTCTTGCACATTTTTTGGTACAAAACGGCTCCGACACGGATACCGTTTTGATCCGAAATTACCTTTTTGCCCTTGTATCCAAATTGGACCGATTGGTAGGCTATCTTAGCTAATTTGACCATTCTGGACACGTTGGTGATGTTTATTTCATCGTCCGACAATGTTTGTTGATAATTTCTCTTAGTTTAACTTTTTTATAATTAATTAATAATTGATTCTTATAATGTTCGTATTTCGGGATTAGTACAACGAAACTGAGCTCAGTCAATTCCAGTGATCTCACATCGTTGAAATTGACAAGATGGACATGTGGATCACTATAATAAGATTATCAACATTACCGTTGATTATCTCATCTCGATTTACGTATTATAAGTTTCGACGTACCAATAACGAAGTACACTTTATATCTTTAATAATTAGACTAGAATTGACCTCGTTTGACCAGAGTTGACCAGTTGACCAAAAGTCAACTATAAGTCAACACTTGACCTAGTTTGACTAGATTGTTGACCGGAGTTGACCTAGAGTTGATTTGACTTAGAAGAACCTAGAATAATATAGATTGCTTGTAGAGATTCATTTATTACAAGAACAACTTGTAACCTGTGTTGCTTTAAATAGGACTCTGTGGCTTCAGTTGGACCCCCTATACTTATCAGCTGTTCAGGTTATCAGGCGAGTACATTCTCTGATCATTTCATATCATGTTTAGAATTATTTTTCTGCTTTAAATTACTTTACTTGATACTGTCACATTGGTCACACGGATTAATACTATATGGATCCCTTCTTGAGATGTTATCCCCTCAGAGAGGATCGTATACTACATGTTCTGTGCGTTTCACTTACATGGTGTATCGCTATGCTTCACAGTTCATCGATCACTTGTGACATGTACTCTCATGATCATAGAGTCTTTCCTGAATCACCCCATTTATGGGCATTCCCAGAATCACCCATTTATGGGCCTTCCATGTATCACCCCTTGTGGGCCTTTGTCACTCCCCGTTCCCAGAATGTGTATTTTTATACATATACAACTCGTAAATTTTTATTTAATATTTATCATGTATTATCCTGTATTTAAATTCCTGTAAATTTATGTTAATTAATTATCTGCTCTTTAATTTTCATGTTAATTTAATTTTCTGCAATTTTATTTCCTGTAATTTTACTCCTGTATTTTATTTTCTGCTTTTACCGCTTTGCCTTGCTTGCGGGTTGGCCTTGGATGAACCCCCAAACCGGCCCAAGCTCCCACCTACCACCCCTTCCATATTTAAAGCCACCCTCTCATTCTCTCTCTTCATAAACATACATTCTTCTCCATTACTCCTCTTCTTCTTCATTACTCTCTCCACCTACCAACCATAGGCAAGTACAACTTGCTTTCCATGAGAACCCATGTTTTTATAGTTCATTTGCCTTCCTCTCGTGATCCTAAGAGAGTTTAGAACTTGGCATTTCTCATTTCGCAGTCTTAATTTTTGTAGATCTAGAATTTAGTTATTTTTGGATTTTGGTGGTTTTGATCTATCAAACTTCTTTGTTTTCAAGTTTTGGTGGTTCCATGTTGTAGAGAATTTTATTCTACCCAATTTTGACCTAAGAAAGTTCCGATTTGGGCTCCGGATGAAGGTTTTGTGTAGTTTGGAAGCCATGGTTGCTTGGCTCCTCTTCTCGGACAAGTGGAGAAAAAGAGCAGTACTTGGCCGCATGAATCATCATGCGGCAAGTCTCTGGCCGCATGGCCTTTCCAGCCGCATGAGACTCGTTCGAGCTCAGCCGCATGAAAAGTCCTTCCTAGCCGCATAAGACTTGCTTGAGTACTTGACCGCATAAATCTTCATGCGGCAAGTAATTGAGTCGCATAGCCTCGTTCGAGCTCAGCCGCATGAGCCCCTGTTATATTGAGTCGCATGGACTTCATGCGGCTAGCTTTCAGCCGCATGAGTTCCTTCGCACCTGGTCGCATATGCGCTATTGTATTGAGCCGCATATGTATCGCCCTTGCTTAGCCGCATATGCTATTGAACCCCTGCCGCATGGCGATTGTTCCCTTCGCAGCCGCATAAGTTGACTCCCCTTCTGAGCCGCATATGGTTCCCTTCCCCCGCAGCCGCATGGGAACACCCTTTGGCCAGCCGCATGCGCCTGACCCTATTGAGCCGCATGGACTGTTCTCTTCCAGCCGCATGAGATCCATCCTGGACGCATGTGCCTTAGCCGCATGGCTCTTCTATAGCCCTGTATATTGATATTTTATTAGATATTTAACGTCCATTTTATATCCTTACGCCTTTTGGCATGAACTAGATTAAATCAGGATATGTTAATATTGTTAATATCGACTGTTATGTAGAATGCGCCTTGTGTCCCGATTGATTGATGGATATCCAGTAAGACTGGAACTTGACCCTGAGAGTTATAGACTCGACCCTATTTAATGCTAATTGACTTTCATGCCTTGTCACCATTAATGACGATGGTTATCTTGACTAAATTGATCATGCGTTCCTAGTTGGAACTAAGAGACTGGCTAGTCGTCTTATTGAATTAAATGAATGAGACATGTTCATGTTATGAACTATTGTAATCGATTAGCCGATCCCGAATATTGACATACATGCACATGCAAGCTTCAATCTATTTATTTATTTATTTATTTTCTACAAAAGAAGCATGTGTACTTTATGGTCAAGGCATGATTACCGTGGTTAGATTTGATTGTTGCATTACGCTATGTAAGACCTACAACCAAGCCGCACTGGCATCGTTGTAGAGTTGTGCATATCGTACCCCGTACGAAAGTACTCATTTGAATGACCATGATCCACGGCATGGGATTTCACTCAACGTAGGGACTATTAAGTTAATTAAAATAATGATTGCATGGAGAGAATGGATTCCCGAGTTCTTACATGGCAGCCCCCTTGGGACGAGTAGTACCCGACGGGCCGGCTGGTTCCCACAGATACTGTAAATCTGCCACACGGGCAGGGTACCGTATCTGCTTTTATTATTATTGTATATTGACGGGCGTCCTGCTAGGACTCGTCTAATTCATGCATGGCGCACATGGTTGACTGGATAGACTAGCCTTGCTTGCACATAGTAAGAACTGAGGAATCCCTAATACATAAATTCCAGGATAACTTGGAACTCACAATAGCAAGCCGTAGAAGTTGAATGGCCGTTTAAATTGATTTGTTTATGTGCTGTACCTACTCTGTTGCCTAACTGAGATGATCAGAACGTCAGGACATGACGGGCCAACGTCTGTCCTTGTTTGGTTGGGAGGTTGGTTCGAAGTGTCGTGATGTGATGTGAATCCTAGTAGCCAGCAGAGATTTATTTACTATGTTTCTCATTACGGGTTTTAGTTCTCATGTCGTGCTTCCTTGTGGTACTTGCTATTAGAGGTCTAACTTCTCTGGTTTTGTATGGCCAGATTTAGAGCCGGTTCCCGAGGACTCAGCTTACTTCTACCTCCAAGATGGTCAACACTAGAGGGATGATCGCAGGAGGACTCGAGTGGGTTTCTTACTTCACCGCTCGTTTTGTTATTTACCTTATACTTTGCCGTTTGGCACCGACATGTTAGTCGGATCGTCGTGTACTTACTTTTACATAATTGTAACTAAGTCAGACTGCAGCTGATAACAATTGTGTATACTTTTGCTACATCAATCTGGCTATGTTTTGTAAAGCCAGATATCATGAACATTTTGACAGAGCGTTTGAGACGCCTTACTACTTTATCTTACATGTTCTCTATTACTGTTTCTTGCTTGGATGATTGAGACAATAGATGTGAAGTGACCATAGTAAGACTTTCATGTAGTATGCACCCCCTCGTCTTTTAGATAGCATTGATCGTATTATACGGTATTCATCTACCCGTAATACGTAGCTGGCTGAGTCATTCCCCCGCTCTCCAGTATTCTGGTTCTGGGGTGTGACAGCCTTTGCATGGAATCATAACATAACCTGGCTGGATCCTTGTGTATTGATTGGGGGTACGGGGGAGTAGAAGTAGACATGTGAATAATATCCAAGTAGTGTAGTTTCCATAATCACTCCATAGTATAGTTCCCAGAATCTTCTATGCCATTTACATGTCTATATTGTACTCTGACTCACTAGCCACTGTTAGTTCTCTATGTATAGTAGATATTTCTATTACAGTTCTCTCTATGTTTACATACTGCATTTCCTCAGTTCATGTATCTTACTTTACTGCATGATTATATTTTCTAACCTGCTATGAACTGTTGAGATGTATTGTGCTCGCTCATGTCCTAACTGGACCTATTGATAAATTTTACAGATAGCCTGGAGGTTGCCTGCTAGCCTAGAGGAGACACAGTAGAGGTTGTATAGATAGCTAGGGTTTTGCTCATAGTTTATTTTCAGTTGTCTTGAGTTGTATTTATGGATTACTATATTTGAGCTTTGAGATATATTTCTGGGTTTGTGTATCTTAGACACTTAGACTTCTATCTGCTGTATCTCTTTTGGATTTCATGTTTTATCTATCTTCCTTTATGCTCTACCTTAGATGTGATTGAGTTTACATTCTGCTATGTCACCCCCATTCGGGAAGTATAAATTGCTTAGCCTTATACTGTTAGATGCATGAGACCTAGGACAGCGTTCTACCGTCGATACTGCGGCGTAGACTGGGCGTTGTTACGTTCTCGTACCCTGACAGTGGGTGCGGATCGTGACACGATAATTGACAAACCTTGCCGATATAACATTTGAGTATGGATCAATTCAAAAATATGTACGAAAAATTGTTCATAACCTGTATTCATGAAGATGTTAGATCTATTTCTCCCCCGTTGTCACTTAGCAAAATAATTGCAAAAGGGAAAGCTCCCCCGCAATAAATGCATCAGTAACAAACAGTGAAGAAACACAAAAAAATATATAAAACATTCATCAAGGCATGGTAGAAACAGTTAAAAAGATATTGTATAAACAACACAGGCATGTTATTTGTCACATGCAGTTTTAATATGAAGCAGAAAGGGAGATAATGCTAGAATAAAACTGAAACAAATAAAGTGCTGAAGAATAAACTAATATGCCAAACTGAGGCATAATAAAAACCATGTCTATGAAGAGTCACATAATAACTAAAATAAAAGGTGATGATAATAACTTGGAATGTCGAAGCATTTCCAAGTAAACATAAGACAAAAATAATAGTCTCAAAAATCATAACATCTCAAAAGTGATCATCATCGTCACCAGCTGCGGCGCCAACATGTCCAGAAGGACCAGCTCCAGAAGTATGAGGAGTGGCACCAGTAGTACGATACCAATCGTAAGCGTTCCCTGGCTGGAACAGAGGGTGGACCGCCTCATCATCAATACGGTAGCCATAAACATAAGGGTCTCGAGGTAGAGAGCTAGCAGAGTGACCTGTCTGCACAAATCTCAGATCGACGAAGGAGTTGGCAATAGCCTGAAACCGAGTCATGTCACGGAACTCATGTTCCCTGGAAGTGTCAACATAGAATGACTGCAGATCTGAAAGGTGCTGATGAATACCCTCAAATGTCATAGGGTAAGAATGAGGAGGACCAGGTGCTGTGGGAGTAGGTGCAAGAGGAGCAGGTGCAGTAGGTGGAGTAACAGTAGCAATGCTGCGACGAGAGAGTTTGAGGAACTTGGGTTCAGGGTCAACATCACAAGTAGAGAGGTCAATGTCAAATCTCTGAAAGATGTGTGGGATAATCATCGCATAAGAGAGGTTGCGGTCTCTTCCGCGACATCTACCCATCATTTGAATGATAGTCTTAGGGGCAGAAAAAGGAATCCCCTTAAGAATGTGATATAGAGCAGAGAGCTCAAGTGCAGTGACATCCTCTTTGGAAGTGGATTTTGGAAGTAAAGTGGAATAGATGATGCGATGTAATTCGTAGTTAAACATGTTCAAGTTATTAGCCTTGAACTTTCCAGGACGAGCGCGTGCGGGCGCACAAAGCTCATTCTTGAAACTAACAAGAGTCGTACCATCGAGAAAATCAAAATCAGTGATGTCATCGAGCGGGGCACCTTCGTTTGGAATACCAAGGATTTATGCTAACGTGTCATCAGTGAATTCGATATCGATCTCTCCGACACGTGTTCTCGCAGTAAAAGTGTCTAACACGAAATTATAATAGAATAATCTAATGGCATTAGTAGCAATAGAAAATTGTAAGGTAACAAAGTGTTGTAACCCTAATGCCTCAAAGTAAGGACGGTGATCCGGAAAGACAGTCCATTTGATCGGTGGACCGGTACAAACAGTACGCATAATGAAATCGGCATACCACAATAGGGCTTGGTCGAAAGTTTTAAAGTAAAACTCGTCCGATGCACCGTCGTCCGATTGGATCGGAGAAAAGAGGTAATCCGTATGCGGATCCGAAGACGATGCCTCTTCACTGGCATTATTCTTCTTCCTCTTGAAGGGATTGAACTTAGGCATTCTTTCCCAAAATTTTAGAAACCCTAAGAATTGAAAAGTGGAGGAGAGAAAGAATTATACCTTCCAAGAATTGGATATATTGTTGAGGACGAAATTCTCCGCATGAATCCAAAGTTTGGATGAAGATCTCCACACGGATTAGAAGAACAAGGGTGGAGAAGAGCTAGGGTTTGGAGGCACGGCTGCTGCTGTTTGAGGATGTTTGGAAGAATGAAGAAGATGAGGGCATCGGGTTCTGGCTGGTACATATATATACCCAGCCGAACTCTGGCCGAATTCGGACCGAACTCGGGCCGAATTCGCCAAGGGTTGCCTGGCTATATATATATATATATATATATATATATATATATATATATATATATATATATATATTTATATATATATATATATATTTATATATATATATATATCAAAAATATATATATATATATATATATATATATATATATATATATATATATATATATATATATCAAAAAAAAAATATATATATATATATATATCAAAAATAATAATGAGGCCACATCTTTTTCATTAATTCGTTTCAAATATTTAATTCAGAGTTTAGTAATTTTAAATCTCAAAATAATATAATTAATATTATTTTATAAATTAATATTCTTTACTCAGCATCTGTCTCAGATTAGCTGTAGGAGTATTGTCCCAACTAACGGAGGTTCACCGGAGAACTCTTAAGTACCGCTTCGCTTCGACCGTAGTCGTGGTGACAGACAGACTCTTTTTAGGCTTGTCTCAAAAATAGTTATCGAGTATCGAATAAATAATTAATAAAACAAAATTAATTAATATTATTGACATCTAAAGTGCCTAATTCTCGACGTAAATAATTGAAACGATCTTTCGCTAGAGGTTTTTATGTCAGCTAATTGATTATGTATGTCTATGTATACAAGGTCTATATCTCCATTTTGTTGATGATCTCTAAGAAAGTGATGTCTAATCTCGATATGTTTAGTACGAGAGTGACATACTGGATTCTTAGTCAAATTAATAGAACTAGTGTTGTCACAGAAAATGGATATGTATGTAAAATACAATCCATAGTCTTCTAAAGTTTGTTTCATCCATAAAATTTGTGCACAACAACGTCCTGCGACGATATATTCAGCCTCGGTTGTTGATAATGCAACAGAATTTGCTTTTTACTAAACCAAGAGACTAAAGCTTTTCCTAGGAAATGACATGTGCCGCTGGTGCTTTTTCTATCTACTTTGTATCCGACAAAATCAGCATCAGAATAACCGGTTAGGTCAAATGACGTGGTTTTGGGATACCATAAGCCGACAGAAGAAGTGCCTATAAGGTATCAGAAGATACGCTTAACTGCACACAGATGTGATTCATTAGGATTAGCTTGAAAGCGTGCACATAAACAAACACTAAACATAATGTCTGGTCGACTAGAAGTTAAATATAGTAAGCTACCGATCATACCTCGATACTTACGTATGTCGACAGGTTTGCCTTGTTCATCAATATCAAGCTTGGTTGAAGTTGCCATTGGAGTGCTAAGTGGCTTGACTGCTTCCATGTCGAACTTCTTTAATAGATCCTTTGTCTACTTTGTTTGATTTATGAACGTCCCATTGTTGGTTTGTTTGATTTGCAGTCCGAGAAAGAATTTTAGCTCTCCCATCATGCTCATCTCAAACTCATTCTGCATACACTTTAAAAATTCTTGACAAAGAGATTCATCAGTAGATCCAAAGATAATATCATCTACATAGACTTGAATCAAAAGAATATTGTTATTGAAAGATTTTATAAACAAATTAGTGTCGTCCTTTCCCTTTGAAAAACCGTTATCAAGTAAAAAAGAGCTTAGACGATCGTACCAAGCACGAGGGGCTTGTTTCAAACCGTATAAGGCTTTCTTCAACTTGAAAACATATTCAGAAAATTTGAAATCAGTAAAACCAGGAGTTTGAGCTACATAAACTTCTTCTTTTATAAAACCATTTAAAAATGCGCTTTTGACATCCATTTGAAATAACTTAAAATTATGAAAACATGCAAATGCACATAACATGCGAATAGATTCTAATCTCGTAACTGGGGCATAAGTCTCATCGTAGTCGATACCTTCTTCTTGATTGTATCCTTGAGCTACGAGTCGAGCCTTATTACGATTCATTAAACCATTCTCGTTCAGTTTATTTCGGAATACCCATCGGATGCCAATGACCGGATGATCAATGGGCTTGGGAACAAGTTCCCAGACTTGATTTCGTTCAAATTGGTTTAATTCCTCTTACATAGCATCTAACCAAAAATTATCACTACATGCTTCATCAATATTTTTGGGTTCAAACTGCGAGACAAAAGCAACACAAGAAGCTATATCTTTATTAGAGGAACGAGTACTTACACCCTTGGTAATCTCACCAATTACCAAGTCCTTTGGATGATTGGCCAAGAATCTCATCTATTTTGGTGTAGTCTCAAGATTGCTAGTTCCGGCTTCTTTGCTTAGAGGTTCATCTGATGCCTGATGTGATGGTTCTACATCTTTGTATGAAGATTTTGTAGTAGCTGTACTTGGTGCGATTATGTCTTCATTGTCATCATCGTCTAAGTGTTGATTTAGCTCATCAAACTTGACGTTGATAGATTCTTCAATGATCATGGTTCTTTTGTTGAAGACTCTATATCCTTTGCTCTTTGCTGCATAACCTAAAAATATACCTTCATCGGCCTTTTCAACAAATTTACTCAAATTATCTTTAGTATTAAAAATAAAACATTTACAACCAAAGATTTTGAAATATAAAATATTTGGTGTTCTATCAAACCATAATTCATAGGGAGTCTTCTTCGATATAGGTCGAATTAGAACCCTATTAAGAATATAGCATGCTGTATTTACAGCTTCAACCCATAAGTATCTAGGTAGACTAAACTGGTTTAACATAACTCTAGCCATTTCAGATAGAGTTCTGTTCTTACGTTCCACAACTCTATTTTGTTGCAGAGTCCTAGGGCAAGAAAATTCATGCAAATAACCGTGTGTGTCACAAAATTGCTTGAATTCTGTATTCTTAAATTTGCCGCCATGATCACTACGAATACGAGTAATCATGAACCCTTTTTCATTCTGTACTTTCTTGCAAAAGGTGACTAATTCTGATAATGCATCGTTCTTGCGTACAAGAAAATAAACCCATGTATATCTAGAGAAATCATCTATAATGACAAATGCATATAACTTACCACCTAGACTAGCAATTCTACTTGGTCCAAATAAGTCCATATACAACAGTTGTAAAGGTCTAGTGGTACTTACAGCGTTCTTGGATTTGAATGCGAATTTGGTAGCTTTGTTCTTTTCACATTCACTACATACCGTATCCTTCTTGAAAGAAATATCCGGTAAGCCGTGTACCAACTTCTTCGTAGATAATCTTGAAATTGTATCCATATTTGCATGACCGAGTCTCATATGCCATAGTTGACTCTCAAAGCTTTTGGCCATCAAACATCTACCGGCTTTGTTAGCATCTTCCAACAAATAGAATACATATATATTGTTTTCCCTAATACCTTCAAATATAATACTACCAATTGAACTATCAACTATAGTACATTTATCTTTTACGAAGTTAATACCATAACCGTGATCAGCTAAATGGCTTATGCTGAGCAGATTATGTTTTAACTCGGTAACTAGACAAACATCTTTAATCACTGGATAGGGAGCCTTACCAATGTCACCGATACCGATTATGTACCCTCTTAAATTATTACCGAAGGAGACGTATCCTTCTTTATTCCTCTTCGACAGTGTTGCGAATAATGAAGCGTCATCGGTCATGTACCGTGAGCAACCGCTGTCGAGGATCCATTTGCTTCTGGCATGTGAAGGGCGTCCCACCTACAAAACAATTTATAGATGAAACTTTTGGTACCCATTTCTTGTAGGGTCCTGACTGGTTAGTTTTCGGCATCCATGCATAAACATTTAAATCTACTAACTTTCTGATTCTACATGCAGAAGATATATGACCAATGAGACCACAATAATAACATTTAGCATGTTGAGTGTTGAAAGTAGTATGAGGTGCATGATTGGTAGGTTTTGGTTTTCTAGTATAGAAGAATGCATGCCTATTAGTCTTCTTGGGCATAGTTTTGGTATGGTTTGGTCTGACAGTGTTGGGCGTGTTCCGATGATTCAATAATTGACACGTGTTAGAATAGAAAGCAGCAACTTCAGGCTGTTTTCCTAAACTAATTTCCAACTAAGGACTACTACGTCCTCAAGAACTACATCCAGCGCATGATCAATGCGGATGTCATCTTCGTCGACTACGAAGAGAAAACGGTCTCGGCCAACCTGGTGTCACTTCAATTTGGCACCTTGTCGCCAACCACAACACAAGATGGCGTCGTCCCCATCCCAAAGACGACAAAGAAAGTGGTTAACCTGCCACCTACTCGCGACAATATAAGTGGACTCATCCCACTCACCACATCTCGGGGAGAGGTCTTATGGGTTCACCCTGACCTCGTCTCCGAAGTCACTCAACCGGGGGTACGCTCTACCTCCAAAACTAAGGGTAGGAAGATTAAGTCTTACCGCATGGTCTCTTCCTCTACGGAAGAGGCACTTTGTGTATAGACGCGTTCACATCAGAATGCCCAACTTGACGAAGCTGCCGTCGAGGTGGTGCCTCCTTGCATCATCCCTGCTGCCCAGGAAAAGGGCCCATCCAGGCCCCCAGCAGCCAATAAATAGAAGCATGTAGAGGTCCGTTTCGACAAGCCTTTGTGAAAGGAGAATGCTTTGGGGCTAGCCAAGCCCCACAACTTCGACATACTGGCACAACTTGCCAGTACTCCTGCCCGCCTATCTCTGTTTGAGCTTCTTCGTCTTTCCAAGGACACTCGTGAAGCGCTCTGTGAAGCCTTGAAGGATGCTGAATCCTTCATCAGTCAGGTCAAGCAGCCAGAGGATACCCCGACCACATGTGTGCACTGCCTTTGTGCTGATGAAGTTATCCCCAACATAACCTTCACCTAACAAGACATGCTGCTCAAGCACAACCGACACAACAGGCCACTGTATTATACGGGTTATGTCGGTTCCATCAAGGTGAAGCAATTCAGATCGATCCAGGGTCTTCCCTCAGCATCATCCCTAAGACGTTTCTCTCAACACCGAGGATCCCGATGTATCGTCTGGCGTCTTCCAACACTACAATCAGCGGTTTCAATGCTAGAAAAAGTGAACCGCTGGGTAAAATACGGCTGAAATGTCATATCGGTAACCTCCGAACCGAGGTGACTTGCAATGTCGTGGATGCTGACGTCAACTACAACCTCCTACTGGGTCGTCCGTGGTTGCATGAGTACATGATGGTGCCATCTACACTCCACCAATGTATGAAGTACGTGTCCACCAACGACATCATCCGGACAGAGTTCGCGGACATTGACCCTTTCAAGGGGGTCGAAGCCTACTTCACTGATTCTACCCTGTACAAGTCGCCCAACGAAGGGAAAGCCAATGATGCTGACGATGAAGCAGAAACGGCAGCAGAGCCTGACATGGAGCCAGAGATGATTCCCGACGCTCCATTGAAAATTTGACTCAAAGGGAAACCGCCTTAGATGCTGCCTCCCATGACCATCAAGCTACTTGGAAAAGCACCAACTTCTCTATGTAGAACACCTACTGAAGCTCCCTTGAAGATACGGCCTAAGGAAAAGCCACCTTAAACATCGGCTCCCCTTGTGGCAAAACTACAGGGGAATGCATCAATCACTGAAGGCGCAGTTGAGGCACCTCTGAAGGTGCGTCTTAAAGGCAAGCCTCCGTAATCATCCGTCTCATCCAAGATGTCGGAGAAGGCCCACATAGACCTCTCGGACCCCAAGGTCAAAGGTGCGGTGGACTCTCCCGAACCAACCCCAGTACTCACAGATGAAGAGCTAGGGAGTACATATCTGCTGATGTAGATGCACCCACTCTGGACAATGTAATCCCGCGGGACAAAATCTCGTGTTTCATCAATAATAGAGTGTCTTTTAATTATTCTAGTCTTCAACGTTGGAATGCCATGTATACATTAGATAATCCTTTACGGTCGTTGCAAACACAAATAATGACCGTCAATCATGTAAATCGAGTAGTCCCGTCCCAAGGGGTCTGTTTCTTAGTCCCACCACGGAATCGAGACGAAGAACCCATCATCTTTGGTAAAGTCGAGCGTCATCAAGACCTTCCGCCACTCGGGCAAGAACCAGATACCGACAGAATACAAGTATATCGGTACACGGATAAGGCAAAAGATGGGTTACGATCTAAA
Organism: Iris pallida; assembly: GCA_029216955.1. NCBI lineage: Eukaryota > Viridiplantae > Streptophyta > Magnoliopsida > Asparagales > Iridaceae > Iris > Iris pallida. Next base: position 1,597,572 of record JANAVB010003599.1, on the reverse strand, counting down.
AAGCAACAGAGGCCTGAACTACGACAAGGGTCGAAGTCTTCCTCTCCGGCTCCCAACACCTAAAGGAAAGCCGCAGGACTACTATCATCGAACTCGACGGGGGGTGGGCACCCCGCTAGCAACTCCAGAGAGTTCGGAGGCAGAAGAAGTAGAACATTCTCATTCGTCCGAAGCATCAACTTGGGATTTCGATACCAGTATCGGCTCAGTCTTAAAGAAGGTGCTATCAGTCAACATGGCATCTGCACAATCTCAAGAAGATGAAGGTGAAGACCAAACGTCAAAATTCTTCGAGGAAGAACCTTGGGCTCAACGCCTAGGAGCGCAGTGGGAGCCTCGTTTTGAATTACGCGAACCCCCTACCGAAGACGAAGTCGAGCAGATCGACCTTGGGGATGGATCTTCTTCCAAACCCATCTTCATCACCAAGAGTCTAAAGGGACCAGACCGGGAATCTTTAATTCAACTGGCTAAAGAATATATCGACGTCTTCACCTGGAGCTACGAAGATATGTCGGGACTTGATCTCCAGATCGCGATGCATAGGCTTAACATCTTACCTGATGCCAAGCCTATAAAGCAACAACAACGACGTTTTCGTCCTGACATCATGAACGCTATCGATCAAGAAGTGGACAAACTTCTGACCAGCGGGTTTATCCATAAAGAAAAACACCCGGATTGGGTGGCCAATGTCGTTCCTGTCACCAAAAAGAATGGGAAGATACGGGTCTGCATCGACTTCAGAGATCTCAATGTTGTTTGCCCGAAAGACGAATTCTCGCTTTCGATCACCGATGTAATGATCGACAATACATGCGGCTTCGAACGCATGTCTTTCATGGACGGGTATTCGGGCAACAACCAGATCAAAATGTTCCCCGATGACGCAAAGCATACGTCATTTAGGACGCCGAAAGGAGTTTTCTGCTACACGGTGATGCCCTTTGGCTTGAAGAACGCTGGTGCTACATACCAACGAGATATGAGTACCATCTTCCGTCAACATCTTCGCAAGACAGTTAATTGCTATGTTGATGATATCGCATTCAAGAGCCATCTCAAAGGTGATCACCTACAAAACCTAAAGACAGTCTTCGATCTCATGCGAGCGCATCAACTCAAGATGAACCCGCTAAATCCTTCCTTGGGGTTTTCAGTAGAAAGTTCTTGGGCTTCATTATCACGGCGAAAGGCATTCATGTCGATCCCGAGAAGACCAAAGCCATCCTTAACATGGACCCTCCAAGGAATCTCCGAGAACTTTGAGGCCTGCAAGGGCGTCTTGCATACATCCGAAGGTTTATAGCAAACCTTTCCGGAAAATGTTAACCCTTCACCCAGCTCATGAAGAAGGGAGTCTACTATGTCTGGACAGAGGAATGCCAGAAATCTTTTGATGATATCAAGGCTTACTTGACGAGCCTGCCAGTCCTGGTTGCACCCGTCGTAGGCAAACCATTTCTCCTTTACGTCCGTGCCATGGATCATTCCTCCGGCGCTCTGTTGGCTCAGAACAGTGATGCAGGCTACGAGCAAGCTATCTACTACCTCAGTAGGACACTGATCGGGGTCGAACACCGGTACAAACCCATTGAAAATGAGTGTTTGGCTTTGGTGTTCGCCATCCAAAAGACTCGCCATTATGTCTCGGGCCAGACAATTCATATCATCTCTCGAGTCAATCCGCTCAGGGTTCTCATGACGAAGAAAGGATCATTGAACTCCCAGCTAGCCATATGGACGATCCTGTTGACGCCGTACAACATGGTGTTCGTTCCACAAAAAGCCGTCAAGGGTCAAGCTCTGGTCGACTTTTTAGCCACGCACCCCATCCCAGAGTCCTCCAGACTCTATGAAGACATCCCGGATGAGGTCCAAGAGTCAAACATCACCGAAGAAAGCTTCGTCTAGTGGATGTTTTTTGATGGCGCTTCAAGAACAGGCCCCAAAGGCCAAATCATCGCCGGAGTGGGGGTAGTCTTAGTCTCCCCCGATCAGCTGGTCATCCAGCGTGCTTACTCCCCTTCGAAGTCGTGCTTCAACAATATTGCCGAGTACAATGCTCTCATCATGGGACTCCAGCTGGCACAATAGCTAGGGGTGGATCATCCGGAAGCCTACGATGACTCAAAACTCGTCGTTAACCAGATCAGAGGGCAATATGAAGTTCGCCATGAAGATCTAGTTCCTTACCATGAAGTTGCATTGAACATTATTTTAACCTTCACCAAGTTCTTCATAGAACACGTACCTCGGTTACAAAACCTGGAGACTGACGCTCTGGCTGGCCTCGTAGCCTCATTGACAGCACCCCTCGAGACTCAACACTACGTCACGGTAGTCGGACGAGACTTGGTCTGTCCCAAAAATAACCTATGCTCACAAATGGCCCATGCCATGACGACAAGTGCTGGTGTTAATTTCCGAGACTGGAGGTTCCCATTCATCGACTTCGCTATCTATAGAATTCTTCCAGAAGACCCGAAAGAAGTTGTCTCAGTCAGAAGACGTTCCCTTCAGTTCTATTATGATACAGCTACTAAAATGCTGTACCGACGCTCCTACGATGGACTTCTCCTTCGATGCCTGTCCAATGAAGAAGCAGTCGAAGCCCTTCGAGAAGCTCATGACGGAACTTATGGGGCTCATCAACTTGGGCCTAAGTTACAGGATCGACTACGACGCGTGGGTTACTACTGGCCAACCATAGCAGCTGACGCCGTCGACTATGCTAAAAAGTACCATGCTTGCCAACTTCATGCCGACTTCATCCATACACCATCTGAACCACTACATCCAACGGTCGCCTCCTGGCCCTTTGAAGCTTGGGACATGGACATTGTGGGACCTATCATCCCTTCTTCGTCGAGAGGATACCGCTTCATCCTAGCTATCACTGACTACTTCTCCAAATGGGCAGAAGTAGTTCCACTGACGGAAGTGAAAAGCTCCAGGGTGATCAACTTCATCAAGCACCATGTCATCTACCGTTTCGGGGTACCTCGCAGGATTATCCACGAAAATGGTCCACAGTTTATCATCCATATTTTCAGCAGATTTTGTAACAAGAATCGTATTCAGAACGTGGCATCAACCGCCTATAATTCGACAGCAAACGGATTGGCCGAGGCTTTTAACAAGACTATCGTCAAGCTACTCAAAAAGGTCGTGTCATCTAACAAACGCGACTGGAACGAAAAGCTTGGCGAATGTCTTTGGGCCTACCGTACAACGTACGAACCCCGACAGGCAACACCCTGTTCTCCTTAGTCTACGGGAGCGAAGCGGTACTGCCTCTCGAGATCCAGATACCCTCACTCCGTGTAGCGATCAAAAATCAACTAACAGAAGAAGACAATCAACGTCACCGTCTGCGAGAATGGGAGGCACTTGACGAAAAACATCTCCTAGCTCAACAGCGCATCGAACTCTATCAAGCCCGTATACTACAGGCTTTCAACAAGAAGGTCAAGCAGAGGACTTTCCAAATAGGCAACCTGGTTCTGGTAGTCAGGAGGCCGATGGTGTTGACTCACAAAACACCAGGAAAGTTCGAGCCTAAATGAGAGGGACCTTTCATCATAGAGACGGTATACTCAAACGGTGCTTACCGCCTCGCCCGATCAAACGGGGACTTATTCATGATGCCCATCAACGGCAAGTTCCTAAAGAAGTACTACTCTTGTTATCTTTCAGATATGTACTTCCACCTCTACCTAACAAGGGAGTCAGTGGACCTGATCATCAGAGCTCACATACATCTCCCTTTCACAAAAAACCTATGCTTTCGGAACCCAGTTGTTCCATTGCATTCTATCTCCAGTAGAAGGACAACCACGTCCACATTACCTCTGAGTTGCTCCTCTACGCCCTACAAAGTGGAATCTCACGCTCCGTAAGACTACGCTACCCATCATGTTTACCACGTCCATATTTTCTCTGAGTAAATATCCCGTACAGACAACCCATGTGTACATCTGTCGTGGAACTTCCATGTCCATATTACCTCTGAGTAGTTTCGCGTATCTCCCCAGAGTCACTCCTACCACGTCCATAACACCTCTGAGTAGGAAGATTCCGATATTTGAACCCCATATTTGCCACGTCCATATTACCTCTGAGCAAACATGTCGGTTCTCTCAAACTTATTATCTGTACCTAACAACTAAGGTGCACAAAAGATAATAGGTCTACAGAAATCACAGGTTCATGACAACAAAAGATGAACACACCACAAAATTATTTATTTTTCATCGAAAAAGTAAAGGATCACATCCCCAGCATATAACAAAAAAAAAGAAGACTATAAAATCTCGAGGCTTCATTGGGATTGGCGGACAGCTCTTCGATTCGATGCCTCAAGTCTGCAGTCCGGGTCTCTGCAGTCGCCAGGACCCGGCATTCAGCCTCCTGCTGCATCATCTCCACAGCCTCAGAAGCAGTATCGTTCTCATGCTTGGCGTCCAACTCCTGCCGTTGGTGAGTCAAAGAAAGAATATGGCGAGTAACAACTGCCTCTTCCTTCTTGGACGAGATGTGCTCAGCCTGGGCCCGCTCAAGATCTAACATAAGTTGGGCCCTCTGGTCTTCTAAGAGGCAAATCCTGGCAGTAACCTCCGTTATACTTGCCTCCAATGAGGCCCGCAGCTCCACCTGCTCCTGTGTGGATTGAGACAGTCTCTCTGCTGTAGCCTCAGCATTGGCCACTTCGCCGTCCCAGCCTGATAAGATGACTCAACCTCAGCTATCAACTTCTTCTGTTCTACTTCAATCAGAGCGAAAAAGTCATTTCGCTAGATACTCTGCAGTTCAGAAAGATGCTGGTCGAGCTCAACTACCGACTCCTCCAGAATTACAGCCATGTGATTGTGGCCATGGTGCAAACGTATCAAACCAATGGAAGAGAGTGCCATGGCTTTCACCGTCGTAAAACTCTTATTTGCATTCAGCACCGTTGATACGCCCTTCTGCATCATCTTGTATACTGCATCAACAACAAACTGAACGTACTCATCTGCATCAGCCAGCACTTGAGGCGTCATGGTAGGAGTTGCAGGAGGTACTGTGATAGACGGCGGGCCTGAAGAAGACCCACCGACTTTAATCTGTGAGGTTGAAACCTCGGCATCAACGGACTCTCCTTCAACAGGGGCTTGAACTTCGCTACTGGCCCGAGGAGCCAAGAGAGCGGAAGGAGCCGAGAGGGGCGTCAATATCGTACCCCAAGTAGAAGGAACAACAGACAACAGGGGGTTCCAGCAAACCCTTAGCCTTCTCAAGCTCGGAGGTACCACCGACGTCAGGGGCTATCTTCTCCGTCTCCAACACGCTATCAGCAGGCCGCACGGGACCTTCCCCCTCTGGCAAAGCAGTGAGATCAGTACTTGTTTCTTGACTCGGCTCCCCTGGAGTCAGGCTCGGCGGACGAGTCTCATCTTCCTCACCGAATCCCTCCGCGAGGATAGAATCTGTCGCTACCTCCCGGTCGGCAGCCACCTCAGCCTCCGCTGCTGAGCCTGGGGTAGGGCTCGGCAACGCTGCAGCCGACCTCCCCTTATTATGACAAGGAGGGCAATCAGCCCTCTCCTTTGCTTCAACCATGTATGTTGCTCCTGCAACAGGCACACTCATCTCTGGAGGAACATCATCTGAAGAGGACGAACACCACTCCACTTCCTCATCTGGAAGCCCCACATCTGCTAGATCCTCAATGTCAGAGGCCCCCACGGTGGCTTGTATCCTCCCAGGAACTGCTGCATCCTCAGCTTTCTTTCCAACATAATCTGGAGATACTAAAATCTCCGCAGGAACGATATCGTCCGGATTCTCCTCCACAAGAGACATCATAATCGACAGAATGCGCTCTTCAGATGAGCCCGCCACCTCCTTTGGTCTGCTACCACCCGATTTTAGAGTTCGGGGTCTCTTTTTTAGCGGCTCCTACAAAAAAAAAAGCATGTCACAAAAATGGTGGAACTAACCAGACTATGGGGGACACCCTTACCTCCACAAGAGCTGAGTCTGTTAACACTTATGGTGGCATTGCCTTCCTCTGTCTCTTCGACGCAGAAGATCCAGCCTCTGTATCAGTACGTCTCTTCGGCTGATCGGCCGAGGGCTCTGCCTGACCCCCCATGGATACAGCAGGGGCATCTCGATAACCCGCCTCTGGCGGGCGATACGACCGAGCCTTCGCCAACAGGTTCCCAGTCGCCTCTAACTGGGTGCCGACAATGAAACCGGTCTCCCTATCATATCCAGGGGGCACAGCGTTCATGGCACAGTAAAATTTGGCGACCGAGAAAAGAATCGACGGCCGCGGATTCTAAACTAGCAGCGTAAAGCGAACTCCGGTGCATCCGGCATTGTAGTAATGCCAAGCTCGTGCACCATTCAGCAAACTTCCAGTATACCCCAGGTTGATACTGGGGTTCTCCAACATCAACTGAGCATAGCCGAATTGTCATACAAAATGGCTCGACAAATATGGTTCCAGGTAACACTGGTTCTTATTCCGATACACCAGATGGGACGGCCGGATGCTTTGCAACCAGCGGAATCCCCATGGAGGCAGAATTGTGGCATCTTCACCCGAATCTGTTAAGTCTTCGTTGGCCTCAAAACCCAAAAAGATGGGACCAACTTTGGTGATCTCCCACCTCTGAAGGTGGGATAAGACTTTGTAACGCCCCAGAACCAGAATACTGGAGAGCGGGGGCATACATAGTCAGCTACGTATAATGAAATGGAATCCACCTCACTATACCGTCACGGCTGTCTAGATATATGAGGGTTTAACTATAATCCATCAGTCTCCTATGGTCAATAACAAGCCTAATTGTCTCAATCTCAAGCAAGCAAGTAATGTTACAAGATGTAAGATCACCAAATATACAATAGTAAGGCGTCCCAAACATTACATGTTCAGCTGATCATGAAGCTAGTCGTTACAAAATGTGAGGACTAGCAAGAGTTTAGTCATACATGATCAACCCTAGGATCTGTCAATCATGTTACAGCCCGTAGGCAGACAGTAATAAGGTATACAATACGAGCTAACAGGTGCTCGCCGGTTAAATGCCTCAAAATAAGATTTTTATATTAGAGTATGAGAGCCAAAAATAAACCCACTTGTTGCCCTGGTTACGTCTGGTGGTCACCATCGGGCTGGAAAGTCGGTAGATCCTCTGAAGCTGCTCCAAAATCTGGCCACACAAAACCAGCTAGGTCAGATCCCAGAAAGAGCAAGTGCCACAAAGGAGACTTCACTTAAGAACTAAAACCAGTATATCAGAAATCAATATTTAAGTGGTTACAAAAGAGCTTGATAATAGAAGAATAATTAGTAGTCATAATAGAGTACGAGGGAACCATTCAAGTAGCCAGGTCACAACCCTTAAACCAAACAAGGATCGGGGTTGTAACCCTTCACCTGAATAGAACTCCGTCTTCTAATTCTATTGGTAAGGTAAAATATTACAAGCATGACGTGGGGTGCAATAAGATAATAAACGAAGAGAGGACTTAGAACTGCTCCGGGAGCCAGGTTACAACCCTTAAACCAAACAAGGACCGGGGTTGTAACCCTTCACCAGAACAGAACTTAGCCTCTGATCTTTATTGTTAAAAGTGACAATAATGCGATCAAGCCTGAAATAATCGAGCACTGAAACTACATCATACAATCATTCCCGGCCAATCAATGACTACGGCTTTCTACATTAGCTAACTAGGATTATCACAAGCCTTAGTTACTAGCAATATGCGGTGAGATGTTCCTCCAGCCACAAGCCCTGCAATAAATCCAGGTTATCCAGGCGACTTGGGTTCATTAAGCGGTGCCTCGTCCTTTTCCATATATCAGTGAATCTAGACTTATGCCCTACTCGTCGGCAGGCTGCAAGTCCAACAATGGTGGCCGAGATAACGGGATCGCCTGTAGCTGGGGAAATCTCTCATGACTACTGAATTATTCTAGTTATTAGCCTTAGCCATTTACAGTAGGTACCCCCGACCGTAGTATCAGGGATCCCTGTCCTAGACATGATGCAAACATTACCGGTTCAATTGTACAAATACAATCATCCACGATGTCCAGGCCATTCAATCTTGTCATGACATGCTAGTCGTCGCAATAGCCTTCGAGATATGTATTATGCCATGTTCACTGTCAGTAGTGCGCCACGTCGGGCCACTATCATGTGATGTCATTTGTCAAAAGTGTACCACAACGGGTCACCATCGTGTCAGGGATCATACGTAAAATTAATATGGCACCAGCATACGTTTAGAAATTAAATATCAATTGTGCATGCGGCTACAATTAATGCTAAGGACATGCGGCCACAAATATTAAATAGTGGCCATGCGGCCAATGAATGAACAGTGGTCATGCAGCCAGCTTAAATATTTAAGCATGCCAGCACTGCCATGTAACAATTGCTAATAAAGCATGCAAGCAAAGCATGCATTTGCATGCAAGCAATGGCTGATGATGTATGCAAATAAATGGATAGGCCATGCGGCCAGCATTTAATAAATGGTCATGCGGCTCATTTGACAAATGGCCATGTGGATCATTTGGCAAATAGCCATGCGGCTCAACTGAATGGAGGGGGAGGAGAAAGGCATATGCGGCCGAAAGTGAACAGTAGCCATGTGGCCGAAAGTGAATAGTAGCCATGCGGCCAACTAAATACCATGCAAGCTACTGCATGCAACTTAATGCATAAAAATATGCATGCAACTAATGCATAAAAATATGCATGCAACTAAGTTGCTATGCATGCGGCCAAGTATTTGGCCTATGCATACGGCCAACTAAATTCCCATGCGGCCAAGTTAGCATTTGCAAGCAAATGCAATGCATTAAATACTAATGCATATGAATACTAATACATTAAATTACAAAGGCTAATGCATTAAATATTAATAAAGGGCCATGCATTTACTAAATGCATGCAGAATGCTAATGCATTCAACATAATAAAAGGCTATACGGCCACTTTAGCTCCCATGCAAGCACTTAGTGCTGATGCATGAAAAATAATAAAAGCAAGGCCATGCGGCTCATTTTGCTCCCATATGTGGCCAACAAAGAATTCATGCGCTCACAAATATTAGAGTTGTCCATACTATATGCGGCTAGCAAGCTGCTAATTAATTCCTTATACGGCCAAGCAAGTGGCCATATGCGGCTAGGAAATTGCCAAAGCAGTTGGCCAGCTAAGCTTGCCATATGCGGCTAGGCCATGCACAAAGCAATTGCTACGTGCACAAATATTTAATGGCCAAAGCAAATTGCTTACATGCATATACGGCTAGCAAATTGGCCATGCGGCCAAGGACTTATTAATTATTGCTCATGCGGCTCAGAGTACAATTAATGGCTCCCACAGAGAACATGTCCATAAAAAATATCATGGCCTTCATGCTCCTCCAAACCACAATAGGAACCCAAATCCAGACTCCCATAGGTCAAATTTGGATAAAATAGAATTCTCTACAACATGGAACCATCCAATAGCAAAAATATGCAGGTTTGATAGATCAAAACTCCTGAAAACCGAAAATACCACAAACTAGATTTACAAGAATTTAAACATGGAAATGAAAAATGCTAAACACTAAAGTGGGTTAGAAACACATGAGGAAGACAATGGAGAAATAAAAATGGACTTCCTCCATGAAGCAAGGTGCACTTGCCTAAATCTTCCACTCTCTCATGTTGGTGGAGAAGTAATGGTAGGAAAGAAAAAGAGTGAATGAGGAAAGAGAAAGAGTGTTGGGTTAATAAATGATGATGGGGGCGGTAGGTGAGGGTTTTCCCCTTGGTTCATGATGAACCAATAAGAAACCCAAGCCGAACCAAGCCAACCCAAACAAGTCGAACCAAGCCAGGAGACATGCAATACGAGTCAAGATACGTACACGTATACCAAAATACGTAATACGAACTATGGTCATTACAACTCTACCCACCTTAAAAGAATTCTGTCCTCGGAATTTAATCAAGAGGGTAGAGATGCAAGGACAAACTATACTAATCACAGGCAAGCTATACTAGTCAAGCAATCTAGCAATTATTCATACAAGCGAGGAACCAAAGGCATGAGGCATAAGAAAGATATTATACCTCACGAGTCAAACAGGTCAGGATATCGCGATCGGATATCATCCTCACGCTCCCACGTTGACTCACCCACGGAGTGATGACCCCAAGCAACACAGACTAACTTGATAGTCTTGTTCTTGAGTATCTTCTCTCTTTGGTCCAATATGGATACGGGCCTCTCCTCATACGAAAGGTTGGTACCAACAACCAATTCCGAATGATCCAAGATATGACTCGGGTCCGGGATATACCGTCGTAGGTGGGATACAAGGAACACGTCATGCACCTCACTCAGAGATGGCAGAAGAGCGAGACGATAGGACACATCTCCTACTCGCTCCAGAATATCGAACGGCCCTATATACCTAGGACTAAGCTTTCCCCGTACGCCGAAATAAATGACGCCACGGTTAGGCGAGATCCTCAGGAATACATGGTTGCCGACAGAAAACTCAAGGGGACGCCGATGAGAATCGGCCCAATGGCACTGACGATCTTGTGCAACACGAAGATGATCTTGACTCTCCTGACCACCTCAACTGTCTGAGTGATCATTTCTGGACCAAGCATATGCCTCTCTCCAACATCGTCCCATGCTAGTGGAGATCTGCACTTCCTTCCATACAATGCCTCAAATGGTGCCATCTGGATACTAGCTTGGAAACTATTGTTGTATGAGAACTCCACCAGGTGCAGGTGATCTTCCCACGAACCACCGAAGTTGAGTGTACAAGATCTCAACATATCCTCAAGAGTCTGGATCGTGCGTTTCGACTGACCATCTGTCTGCGGGTGATAAGCTGAACTGAACTGGAGGTGAGTTTCCAAACTCCTTTGCAAGCTATGCCAAAAGTACGACGTAAATCTTGAATCTCGGTCTAAGGCGATAGAACTGGGGATTCTCAGGACCCTTCCTTTGGTGTGCGTATTGATCGATAGAAAGTTAAATAGATCAAATACGTATTCTAACCCTTCATAGGCGGAAACTAGGGTTCACGAATTATACCTGCGGCGGAAAGAAGACAAGTAATTCCTGGCAATCTCGAGCGGACGACCCCAAGATCTTCTGTACGTATTTCTTTCTCGAGTTGGACGTCGTGTGGGCGACGATCTCCCAACCTTTTCTTCTCCTTGGCAGCACTCTCTTTCTCTTCTTACGTGAATCACGAATTTAAAGAAAATTTTAGATTTCTAATCCATAATCTGGCGGCCAGAGAATAGAGGATATATATAGACTACGGCAGGGACCATGAGGAGAAATTAGGCTTAGGCCTCCTAACGGATCTGGATATCCCGTGTTCAGCCCGAACACACAATCCATGCCCATTAACAATAGCTCGGTCCACTAATGAGCTATTGTTGCACTACCTCCCTAATCCCAAATTATGTTTGTGGGCTCCTTTTATTATATGCTCGTTTGGCTCTCCATGTTAAGATATCGTATATCCGTCGATCAAATTAAGTTACTGACAACTATATTGATTCGACATCTTTTATCCTTAAGTAGTACCGCTCAACTTTATTTGTCATGTCGGATGTAATCCACCTGCAGGGTTTATATGATAATCCTTATGAGCTCCTTAAGAGGACATCATCAACCCGATATATCGGGACATGGATTCCATTTATAATCAACAGCCCATCATACATACAATATTATTACCCAATTCGAATCTCACTCTTTTTTGAGTCAAAGTAATGCACATTGCATATACATGTCCGTTATTATATCCGGATTAAGAGTACAAGCATCCATAATAACAGAGGTGTTTGTTCTCTTATGTAGTCAGTACAAAGAGAATAACCTCAAGTGGTCCTGTTCAATACACACAAAGTGTACTAGTGTAAACCTATAGTCAAGATAGACTAATACCAGATTACACTACAACCTTTCCAATAGATTGTCCAAGTCCATCTAGGTTGTGAACTATTTATATACTCCATAGAAAACTGATAATATAATCTTCTGTGTGACCCCACACACCATATTATCTACAATATAGAATATCAGACATTTGCAATAACACTTGCAACAAATACAATATGCAAATATTTGCCCATATGATTCTCATTCAAAATTTAAGGAAATAAGGTTACTACAAAAGTGATGCTTTTAGTATATAACCTTAACATAAGGTGATACTGACTGGTACTCCATGGAATCTGAAAATCTGTCAGAGATACATCTCTGCTAGATGAGCTGTCGACTGACCAACTCTGAACGGAAGAAAGTGAGCCACCTTCGTGAGCCTGTCAACTATAACCCAAATAGCATCTCTATTGGTCGGGGATCGAGGTAATCCAGTAACGAAATCCATGGTTATATGCTCCCACTTTCATTCTGGAATCGGCAAGGGCTCAAGAAGTCCAGCTGGCCTCTGATGTTCAGCCTTGACTTGTTGGCAAACCAAACACCGAGAGAAAAACCGAGCTATCTCCCTCTTCATGCCATTCCACCAAAAGTGCTGACGGATATCATGGTACATCTTCGTGCCACCAGGATGAATCGAATACTGAGAACTATGAGCTTTCGCCATGACCTCATGTCTGATATCTCCACTGGGTACACAAAGACGCTTACCATGTCGAAGTGTACCATCTTCATGAATGCATAATTCTGGTCGTCATCCTACTTCACATTCTGCTTTAAGTCGCTGAAGCCTAGAATCGGAGGACTGAGCTATCATGATCCTCTCAACTATACTAGACTGAACTTGCATGCTGGCCATCAATGCCACATTGCTAGGAAGGATAACTACTATACCCATCTTCTGAAGATCTGTTAACAACTCTGGTTGTGCTGTCAGAAAATAAACTTCGGCTCTCCTGCTCAATGCATCTGCAACAACGTTGGCCTTCCCCGGATGATACTGCAGGTTGACATCATAATCCACAAGTAGCTCTAGCCATCTTCTCTGACGCATGTTAAGATCCTTCTGAGTTAACACATACTTCAGGCTCTTGTGGTCGGTGAAAATCTTCACCCTATCTCCATACAAGTAGTGTCTCCAAAGCTTGAGCGCAAACACTACTGCTGCCAGTTCCAAGTTATGGGTCGGGTAATGTGAAACCCAATTTTTGTAAACTAATTTTAGTGCTATATTATTATTATATTAGTATTATTATGATTTATTTTTGAGTGTTAAAATTTATTTTGAAAATTAAATTAACATGGATTTTTGGTTTTGAACCAGACCCGAGTCTGAACCCAGACCCGAGCCTGAACCCAGACCCAATTCCTTTTCTAATCCTAATTTGGTTAATAAATAAGAAAAAATAATAATTTGGAGGAGCTGGTCCACGAGGATCAGCACAACATTCCCTACTACACGTTCAATCCCCTCCCCACCTTTCTCTCCACACACTTTTCTCACAACCACCTGACTTATTCCCCTCTTTTTCCTATTAAAATCCCACCACTCACGTACAACTCTCCTCAAGCAAAGCCCCACTCTTCTTCTCTACTCACCATTTCCCTACTCCAGAACAATCAAACCCCTTACTCCCTCACTCACGAGCAAAACCCCACCATCACCCCCTCTTCCTCTTCCCTTCACCCTTCACGCCAGAGCCCTCCCCGATGCCCGAGCTCTCTTCGCCCAACCCGCGGACCCGCGCGGTGCCCTCCCCGGTGCAGCTCCCGCCGACGGCCGCCTCCAGCGCGCCGAAGCCCGCGCCTGACCCCCCTGGCCCCAGCGCCGACCTCCGGCCGCCCATCGTCGGCTTCCCCCGACGCGCCCCGGCCATCCTCTTCGACCCCCCAGCGCTCGATCCGACCGCTAGCCTTCTCGCACCCCCTGTGCGCCGACCCCCTTCGTCCTCGGCCGAGCACAGCGCCCCGATCCGCTGTCTCAGTGGTTCCGTGACAGCGTTGCCACTGTCTACTGCTGTCCCGACCCCGATCCGCGTTCTGTGACTTTCCATTCCCAGCCAGGAGCGAAGTTCCAACTTCGGACGTTGTCCCGGGTTTGTATTGATGTTCCGGATCTTCCCGACCTGCTGTTCGAATCTTTTTCTTTCTATTATTTATCATCTGAGAGCTCTAGCCGAGCAACCTGAGGTATAACCCTTGTCCCGTCTTATTTTCCTTAGTCTGTGAAGAGAATGGTGCCCGATTCCCCTTGGGAATTCGATTTTAGAGACGTATTTTTTTGGAACCTTCGGAAAGGTTCTGTTGATTATTTTTGGGCTTTCTGGATTTTTCTGGTAGCGCTCTGTGACGTTTTGGTTGGATTCGGACTTCTGAAATTATTTCGGGTCGTTCCGAATTTATCTGTGGATTGGTTGTGGATTATTATATATATACATATTTGGGATTCCCTGGTTTGGGATTTGCAGGAAAGATTATCGGCACAATTCCCAGTTTTTGGGTTGACCAAAAACAGAGGAGATGCTGCCGAATTTTTCCGTAAATTCTAGAATATTTTAAAAAATGAATTTAAAATGAATTTCGGGATTTTATTTAATATTTAGATTTTGGGCGACGATCGTATCGGTCAATGGGCCCCGGCTAAGTGCAAACGAAACCGGCTTCGTCCGGACGTTGAGGCATTAGCCTAGTTGAGGATTGGACCATATCTGAGACTAGTTCATGATTACTTTATTTTATTATTTATTTAATTATTTAATTTATTTAAAGTTTAGGACTAACGGCAGTTTTTGTCTTATTTCAATTTATGTAAATAAATTATAATGGGCATAAGCCCAGCTGGCTGTTGGTTCTGTAACTGTATTTTGGAAGCGTAGATTTTAGTTATTGTTGATTTTGTGAGTTTTTGTATTAAACGAATAAATCGGCTAAAAACTATTTTCGTATAAAATTAATAAAGGTTTTCTCACCTAAAATCTACAAGTTTTTATATTAATTAAAGATCATGTATTTCTCACTAAATAAGAAATTAGTTTATATTTATAAAGTATGAAAATACAAAGTTCTAACCAATTAATCTGGCATCGACGAGTTTTCCAAATTCAAAGTACAAAATGATCTTTTCCCTCGTATTAAAATCAACTCACAAATAATCGTGCTTTCGTGTTTTGTTAAATAAAGAATTAAAATTGGATTATGACCCAAATAGAGATTTCAACTAGCGTAGCTAGATTAGTAAACCTGGAATCTGAGTCAATTTCTCGAATGTAGGAATTCGAGGACGATTCTGAATTCCCGTCTCGAAGTCTTCATCCTCTCCAGTCAAAGTTCATTTTGAGGCAAGTATAGTTTGTGTTAGTTTTACAGTTATTTTAATAATCGCTTTACTGCAAGTTTAAACCACGATACAAACATGAAACTCTCTCGGAGAGTACTGACTGCAACTACTGTACTGATTGGGGACTGGGGGAATAAAGTAATGTTTATGACCAAAGCCAACTGTAACTTAGGCCAGTTTAGCTTACCCCTCATACACACGGGGATAAGCCGAATCGTATCAACAGGATACAACTGTACATCCCAAGCCGGTCATATTCATTGCCTATTCAAATCACACTGTTTTACTGCTAAAAACTGGTCTTTTCTAAACTGTTTAAAAGTGCCTGATTCTATTATTCATTTTAACTGTTTTAAATCAGCATGAATTGTACTTTGCTCCCTCCTGACTGGAGATACATTTTTAGAGAACATTAAGGATGCTGAGATGTTATACAACAGCTACTACGACCCTATTTTATACCCGGTAGTGCTGCCAGAGTCCCCATTGGAGAACGTTGGGACTGAGGCCGATGAACCGGCTGATTAGATAGTTTTTTTCTTTTTCAGCATTGTTGTTTATTTCAAACTCTGTTATTTATTTTAGTACATTTTCCAGTTTATTTCATTTTCAAAGTTTAATAAAGTTTTATTTCCGAATTTGAGTTATGACAAATATAGATGATGTTGTATGGTTACCTGCTAATGGAACAGCTTACTGCCGCCGTCTCAACAACGGTGCAGACTGGACATGATCTGGTTCGACCCAATTACTTGGGATCGGGTCGTGACATGTTTTTAGTGGTGGCCCATGCAGGTCAGAACAATAACTTAGGAAAACATACCTAGAAACAATTAGAACACTAGAACATTGATTTGTCACAACATAGGTCCGAATTATATATAAATAAATATTTTTGTTTGATTATAGACTTGTAGGCTACCTTGCTTATGTGTGCATCCTAAACCTTCCAGAGAATGACCATTGACAAGACCAATCCTGCTGGCGATGAGGTGTCATCTCCGGATTATACCCCATCTCCTCAACCAAGTCCAGGGTTTATTCCCTCGCGGCTGACTGACCGTCCTCATAATGCATCCAGTGAAGTTTTCACTACACTGGCGATTCCTACCTCATCTCAAACTGAGTTGCATTTCCTTGGTGGAGTATCCATTCCTGTTGCTCCACCAGTACCAGCAAACACCTCCCAAATGGTTGCCCTATTTCAAGAAATCCCGGAGTTCCAGAAAGCTCAAGATGAAGCCCAGCAGGAACAGATGAATATCACGAGAGGAGACATGAAGAACGTCAATAATGTAGCCTTAGCTATCTCCAACCAAGTTGGAGCGGAACATAGTCCTAGGAAGGATACCCCTGAATCTAGGAGATATTTGAGCCCCATCCAGCAGTCATATCGTAAGAGGCTATTGGCTTGTGACTACTACAAGAGGCCTGGTCATCAGGCCGTTAGTTGCCGCAAGAGATTGGGACAATGTTTGGCATGTAGGATCTGCTGAACATCGGGTATAGGACTGCCCCTTATCTTTCCATCAAACCAGAGCACATATCCCAGCAACACCTGTTAGGCCACAACCTAGGGACTCTTCCTATCCAGCAGACCTTGCCTCCTACAATAAGGCATGATGCAGACTCGAGGTTCATAGAAGAGGAAGCAGTTGGAGACTACTCATACAAGAGCCAGAACCATGAAGAATAGTACCTAGGAATGCTGAATAGCATTAGCTATTATTATAAGAAGTTGTAACAGAATGTCCTTAGATCAATCATAAGAGTTTTTGCTGTAATTCTCCACATGAATAAAATTCTTAGTTACACCTTTATGGTAGATGTCTTCCCTGATAGTCTTCCCGGATTACCCTAGATCGGGACATAGAATTCACCAATGACCAAGTCCCCGGCTCTTTTCCTATTTCAAAGAGGGACACTATAGAGCCAACCCGAAGGAGGCCAAGAAGTTGAAGGACCAGATCAATGAAGGCTCTAGGATTTATCCAAGATGGAACTTCATCCTAGGGAGCATCTGTCTTATTAGTGCACCAGAAGGACGGAACAGTACGGATGTGCAACGACTACCGGGCGCTGAACAGTATCACCATCAAGAACAAGTATCCTCTGCCCTGGATCGATGAACTATTTGATCAATTGAGCGGAGCCTTGGTGTTTTCGAAGATTGATCTTAGATCTGGCTACCATCAGATCAGGGTCAGGAGGATATTTCCGAGACGGAATTCAACACCAAGTATGGGCAGTTTGAATTCTTGATCATGCCGTTTGGACTGACGAATGCTCCTGTGGTGTTCATGAACCTTATGAACAAGGTTTTCCATGAATATCTAGATCAAATTGTCGTTGTCTTTTTCAAATGACATTCTGATCTATTCAAAGACGGAAGAGGAGCACGAAGAGCACCTCGGGAAAGTTCTGAAAACTTTGAGGAAGGAGAAGCTGTATGATAAGCTTTCCAAGTGTGAATTCTTTCTAGACAATGGATTTTCTTGGCCATGTTGTCACAGGAGAAGGAATTTCGGTGGATCCGAAGAAGATAGCCGTTGTTGAGAAGTGGTCTGTCCCAAGCTCAGTTGTTGAAATCAGGAGTTTCATGGGCTTGGTTGGCTACTACCGGAAGTTCGTGAAGGGTTTTGCCAGAATTGTTGAGCCGATGACGAAGCTCACTCGGAAGAATGAAGAGTTCACCTGGACGGAAGATTGCCAGGCATCATCCGAGGAGCTGAAGAAGAGACTTACCACTGCACCAATCCTTACGCTACCCGCAGGAACTGGTGGTTTCTCAATCTACAGTGATGCCTCAGGTAAAGGACTGGGTTGCGTTCTTCAACAACATGGAAAGTGATTGCTTATGCATCTAGGCAATTACGGACTCATGAGAAAAACTATCCCACACATGATTTGGAGCTTGCAGCATTGATGTTTGCATTGAAGATATGGAAGCATTACCTTTATGGAGAGAGAGTGGATATATATACAGACCACAAAGGTCCGAAGTATGTTTTCACTCAGAAGGAGCTGAACATGAGGCAAAGGAAATGGCTGGAGCTGATGAAGGATTTTGGCATCGATCTACAGTACCACCCGGAGGACATTGAGAAGCTTGGACTGGAGACTATACTACCTGAAAGGAAGGAGCTGGATGTTGATTCGTTGTTGATGAAGTTGTAAGTGAGCTCGAGTCTGATGGACAAAAACAAGGAGACACAGTTTCAAGACGAGACACTTTGCAAACTTAGAGATCAAGAGTTGGCAGGAATACTTGAGGGTTTTCTCAATCGCCAGCGATGGAGCACTGAAGAATGGTATGAGGCTCTGCGTAGTATCTGGCGAACTGAGGAACGAGCTGATGAAGGAAGCACACCAGTCGCAATATTCCATACATCCTGGAGCTAACAAAATGTATCGGGATATACGTACCATTGTTTGGTGGTTTGGAATGAAGAAAGACGTGGCCAGGTGTGTTGCTAGATGTTGAATTTGCCAACAAGTGAAGGCTAGCAGACAGAGACCAGCAGGACTATTACAGCCGCTTGACATTCCAGAATGGAAATAGAAACACATAACAATGGATTTTGTGTCAGGACTGCCTCGATCCCAATGAGGGAAGGATGCCATTTGGGTTATCGTCGACCGACTGACGAAGTCAGCTCACTTTATCCCCTTCAAGGTTGGTTTATCCACCGAGAAGTTGGCAGCACTGTACATGCGGCACATCTACCGGTTTCATGGAGTTTCGGTAAGTATCGTATCTGACAGAGATACTAGATTTACCTCTCACTTTTGGAAGAGTTTGCATGACAGTTGGAAACACAATTGAAGTTCAGCACTACCTGTCACTCCCAGACAGATGGACAATCAGAGAAGACAATCCAGACGCCTGAAGATATACCGAAATTTTGCATATTGGAGTTTGGAGGGTATTGGGAAGATCATTTACACTTGGTAGAGTTCTCTTACAACAACAATTACCAAGCCAACATTGGTATGACCCTATTTGAAGCTCTCTATGGACGTCGTTGTCGTACACCACTTGTATGGGACGATGTAGGAGAAAGAGTACTGCTGGGTCCAGAGATGGTAACTGACACAGTAGAGAAGGTGAATGCAAGCTCAGGATTGCCCAAGACAGACAGAAGCATTGGGTTGATATTAGTGGTCGACCAGTGAAGTTTGAAGAAGGAAATAGCATTTCTGTGAAGTTTTCTCCTACCAGAGGAACATCAGTTTTGACGGAGCTGGAAATTGAGGCCAGGTACAACAGGCCATTTGAAGTTTTAAGACGAGTTGGAAGTAGCGTACCGGTTAGCTCTACCAGCTAATCTTGAGAATGTGCAACGTCCCCTACGTATCACAGTTCAGACGCTTCATTCCGGATCCGAGTCACATATTGGATAATTCAGAGCTGAAGATTGGACTCAACCCTTCAGTGCCAGAGAAACCAGTTGCAAGCGTAGTCAGTGAAGAGAAGATCAGAATTTGAGCCATCACATAACTCTTATTTCTTTTTCCGTCCTAAACTTGACTGCCGCTGCTAAGTTAGCCTACTTATGCAAGCTATTTTATCAAGCTTGATCATGAAAGTATTTTATTGGGTGCACCCACTAATATATTGTCTAATCAGGACCGGTGCATGATGGTCTGATCAACCTCGTGTACTTTGGTTCGCTTTTGTATTTTTTCTACATGGATGATATCATAAATGAAACTTGTCCCTAAACCGTCTCATCCACGACTGCCTTGGAAATTCTTATTGTTGGACCTGAGTTACGGGCGTAGTACCCGTACCTGTTTAATTATCCAACCCTGCCTTTAATTTCGAGGATGAAATTTTCCAAGGAGGGAAGAATGTGAAACCCAATTTTTGTAAACTAATTTTAGTGCTATATTATTATTATATTAGTATTATTATGATTTATTTTTGAGTGTTAAAATTTATTTCAAAAATTAAATTAACATGGATTTTTGGTTTTGAACCCAGACCCGAGTCCGAACCCAGACCCGAGCCTGAACCCAGACCCAATTCCTTTTCTAATCCTGATTTGGTAAATAAATAAGAAAAAAAAATTTGGAGGAGCTGGTCCACGAGGACCAACACAACATTCCCTACTACACGTTCAATCCCCTCCACACCTTTCTCTCCACACACTTTTCTCACAACCACCTGACTTATTCCCCTCTCTTTCCTATTAAAATCCCACCACTCACGTACAACTCTCCTCAAGCAAAGCCCCACTCTTCTTCCCTACTCACCATTTTCCTACTCCAGAACAATCAAACCCCTCACTCCCTCACTCACGAGCAAAACCCCACCATCACCCCCTCTTCCTCTTCCCTTCCCCCTTCACTCCAGAGCCCTCCCCGATGCCCGAGCTCTCTCCGCCCAACCCGCGGACCCGCGCAGCGCCCTCCCCGGCGCAGCTCCCGCCGACGGCCGCCTCCAGCGCGCCGAAGCCCGCGCCCGACCCCCCTGGCCCAGCGCCGACCTCCGGCTGCCCATCGCCGGCTTCCCCCGACGCGCCCCGGCCATCCTCTTCGACCCCCCAGCGCTCGATCCGACCGCTGGCCTTCCCGCACCCCCTGTGCGCCGACCCCCTTCGTCTCCGGCCGAACACAGCGCCCCGATCCGCTGTCTCAGTGGTTCCGTGACAGCGTTGCCGCTGTCTACTGCTGTCCCGACCCCGATCCGCGTTTTGTGACTTTCTGTTCCCGGCCAGGAGTGAAGTTCCAACTCCGGACGCTGTCCCGGGTTTGCATTGCTGTTCCGGATCTTCCCGACCTGCTATTCGGATCTTTTTATTTCTATTATTTATCATCTGAGAGCTCTAGCCGAGCAACCTGAGGTATAACCCTTGTTCCGTCTTATTTTTCTTAGTCTGTGATGAGAATGGTGCCCGATTCCCCTTGGGAATTCGGTTTTAGCGACGTCGTATTTTTCCAGAACCTTCGGAAAGGTTCTGTTGATTATTTTTGGGCTTTCCGAATTTTTCTGGTAGCGCTCTGTGACGTTTTGGTTGGATTCGGACTTCCGAAATTATTTTGGGTCGTTCCGAATTTATCTGTGGATTGGTTGTGGATTATTTTATATATACATATTTGGGATTCCCTGGTTTGGGATTTGCAGGAAAGATTATCGGCACAATTTCCAGTTTTTGGGTTGACCAAAAACAGAGGAGATGCTGCCGGATTTTTCCGTAAATTCTAGAATATTTTAAAAAATGAATTTAAAATGAATTTCGGGATTTTATTTAATATTTAGATTTTGGGCGACGACCGTATCGGTCAATGGGCCCCGGCTAAGTGCAAACGAAACCGGCTTCGCCCGGACGTTGAGGCATTAGCCTAGTTGAGGATTGGACCATATTTGAGACTAGTTCATGATTACTTTATTTTATTATTTATTTAATTATTTAATTTATTTAAAGTTTAGGACTAACGGCAGTTTTTGTCTTATTTCAATTTATGTAAATAAATTATAATGGGCATAAGCCCAGCTGGCTGTTGGTTCTGTAGCTGTATTTTGGTAGCGTAGATTTTAGTTATTGCTGATTTTGTGAGTTTTTGTATTAAACGAATAAATCGACTAAAAAGTATTTTCGTATAAAATTAATAAAGGTTTTCTCACCTAAAATCTACAAGTTTTTATATTAATTAAAGATCATGTATTTCTCACTAAATAAGAAATTAGTTTATATTTATAAAGTATGAAAATACAAAGTTCTAACCAATTAATCTGGCATCGACGAGTTTTCCAAATTCAAAGTACAAAATGATCTTTTCCCTCGTATTAAAATCAACTCACAAATAATCGTGCTTTCGTATTTTGTTAAATAAAGAATTAAAATTGGATTATGACCCAAATAGAGATTTCAACTAGCGTAGCTAGATTGGTAAACCTGGAATCTGAGTCAATTTCTCGAATGTAGGAATTCGAGGACGATTCTGAATTCCCGTCTCGAAGTCTTCATCCTCTCCAGTCAAAGTTCATTTTGAGGCAAGTATAGTTTGTGTTAGTTTTACAGTTATCTTAATAATCGCTTTACTGCAAGTTTAAACCACGATGCAAACACGAAACTCTCTCGGAGAGTACTGACTGCAACTACTGTACTGATTGGGGACTAGGGGAATAAAGTAATGTTTATGACCAAAGCCAACTGTAACTTAGGCCAGTTTAGCTTACCCCCCATACACACGGGGATAAGCCGAATCGTATCAATAGGATACAACTGTACATCCCAAGCCGGTCATATTCATTGCCTATTCAAATCACACTGTTTTACTGCTGAAAACTGGTCTTTTCTAAACTGTTTAAAAGTGCATGATTCTATTATTCATCTTAACTGTTTAAATTAGCATGAATTGTACTTTGCTCCCTCCTGACTGGAGATACATTTTTAGGGAACATTTAGGATGCTGAGATGTTATACAACAGCTACTATGACCCAGTTTTGTACCCGGTAGTGCTGCCAGAGTCCCCATTGGAGAACGTTGGGACTGAGGCCGATGAACCGGCCGATTAGGTAGTTTTTTCTTTTTCAGCATTGTTGTTTATTTCAAACTCTGTTATTTATTTCAGTACATTTTCCAGTTGTATTTCATTTTCAAAGTTTAATAAAGTTTCATTTCCGAATTTGAGTTGTGACAAATATAGATGATGTTGTATGGTTACCTGCTAATGGAACAGCTTACTGCCGCCGTCTCAACAACGGTGCAGGCTGGGCATGATCTGGTTCGACCCAATTACTTGGGATCGGGTCATGACAGGTAATTCCTCTCATGATCACGAAGTTGTCATGACGCATAAGCTATTACCTTCCTATGCTGCATCAAAACACATCCTAAACCTCTACCTGAAGTATCACAGTACACCGAAAATCTTCCGGTCCCATCTGGAAGTGTGAGAATGGGTGCCGTCATCAAGCCTCGCTTCAGCTTCTTAAAGAATCTTGGCATTCTGCTGTCCAAGCAAACTGTACATCCTTGCGGGTCAACTGTGTTAATGGCGCTGATATCTGGGCAAAGTCCGAAACAAATCTCTGGTAGTAGCTGGCCAATCCAAAAAAACTACGAACTTCTGCAACTGTGCTGGGCACTGGCCAGGTTTCGATAGCCACAATCTTCTGGGGATCCACTTCTACTCCCCCTCTAGTGATGATATGACCCAAGTATGAAATACGATCGAGCCAGAACTCGTATTTACTGAACTTGGCATACAATTGGTGCTCTCGGAGAATCTGGAGGACAACTCTGAGATGTTGCTCATGCTCCGCTTTACTCTTGTTGTAGACCAGGATATCGTTTATGAACACTATCACGAACTGATCCAAATAAGGTATGAAGATACGATTCATGAGGTCCATGAATACAGCCGGCGCATTGGTTGCTCCAAAGGGCATAACAAGGAACTTCCAATGCCCATATCTAGATCTGAAAGCTGTCTTCGGGATGTCCTACTCTCTGACTCTGATCTAGTGGTATCCTGACCCAAATTAATCTTCGAGAATACTGTCGCTCCTCTGAGTTGATCAAACAAGTCATCTATCATTGGGTGAGGATATCTGTTCTTGATTGTCACCGAGTTCAAGGTACGATAGTCAACACATAATCTGGACGTACCATCCTTCTTCTTCACAAGAAGCATCGGGGCTCCCCAAGGCGATCCACCAGCAGGAATGAATCCCTTGGTTCTGAGTTCTTCAATCATCTTGTACAATATCTCTAATTCTGATGGCGCCATCCTGTAGACTCTCTCTGACACTGGTGCTGTCCCGGGAATCAAGTCGATAGTAAACTCTATCTCTCTCTCTCTCTCTGGCGGCATCCCTATGAGCTCTTCCGAGAAAACATCTAGAAATTCTTCGACAATCCGGGGTAACTGTATTGCTGCTACGGCCATCCGCAACAATGGAGGAGAAGGCTCAACTTCGCCTCGAGAAAAGAAAAACTCCGGCTCGTCTGGAATGCTAAAAACAACTCTGCCAATATAGCAGTCTATCCTAGCATACTGGTCTCTCAACCAATCCATCCCTAAGATCACATCATAATCGGCCATCGAGAATTCTATCAGCCTAGCGAAAAACTCTCTACCGCTAACCACGATCCGATACGAGGAAAATACTCTATCTACTTCCACAAGACCGTTACCAGTAAGTATATTGAGCCTTACTGATAATGACTCGGGCTCCAGTCCTACCCGTGTCGTGAATCGTGCAGACATAAATGAATGCGATGCACCAGAATCAAATAACATTGTAGCCGGAAAGGTGTTGACGAGAATAGTACCTGCCACTACCTCACCTGGTGCCACTCCTTCTTCTCCCATGTTTAAAGCCAACACTTGACCATGTCCCCTGGGTGCCGGCCTTCTCTGCTGGAATCCCCTCTGCCTATTCTGAACTTGTGCCTGGGCATACTGCTGAGGCCTTTGCTGCTGAAAAGCCTGGGTCTGTGTCAGCAACGACCTTGGGGATGGAAACTGCTGCTGGACTGGTACCGGGGCTGGTTCCCTAACTGATGAACTGGTCATGGCTGGTGATGAGTCAGTCCTGAACGGGCAGGACCCTACCTTGTGGTCCGGTGCTCCACAAAGCAAACACAATCCTCGAGCCTTGCGACATTCTGAAACAACATATCCAGGCTTCCCACAATAAGAGCAGCCCATGGGGAAAGACTGCTTCTGCTTCTGCTGCTGAGGATACGTCGGGGTCGAATTTTGAACCGACGTAACTGAAGTTGTCCTTCTCGGGGCTCCAATGGTCAAAGCTCTAGCTGTCGAGGCTGGGGCTGACGACTGATTCATCTGGCCGTGAGATCACTTTCGACCTCCAGTCCTGTCCATAATCCTCTGGGAGGTATACTCATGCCAAGAAGCTGCCTTCAATACCGCATCAAAAGTCTGATGCTCAAACTGCTCCACCGCCAGCAAAATCTCTAGGTGGAGTCCCTGTTGAAACCGATGCGCTCTATCGAACTCGGTCGCCACCAAGGTGGGAGCAAACAGACTAAGCCTGGAAAACTCGGCCGCATACCCATCGACCGTCCTGCCCATCTGCTTCAAATTGGTGAACTTGGTCTGTAGATCGTACCGAGCTACAGCATCAAAGTACTTGGTCCGGAATCTCTCACGGAATACTATCCAAGCAATAGGCGTCACTAGTCCAACGGCCTGCGCCGCCCACCAGCTGCGGGCTAGATCCAATAACTGCAGGCACACTACAGCCACCTTCTCCTTCTGGGGTCTTTGCTGCCTCTAATATCACCTCTGTATCCTGAAGCCACGCATCAGCAGCGATAGCATCTTCGCTGTCATCGAAGAATGGAGGGTTCAGGCGCTTGAAACTGTTCGCTGCACTGCTCCCATGATGTCCACCTCTGCCCAGAGCATCTGCCACTGCCTGATGCAAGGCATCTTCTCGACGATCCTGCAATGCAAGCAACTCCCTGATAAGTCCAACCAAGGCTCCATCATCCTACCTTGCGGGCTGCGCTGGCTGTACCAGGGGTTCTGGATCTCCGAGAGACATGACCTGGGAGGCTGCTCCTGAGTATTAGGCCTGATCTTCTGGTTGCTGCTGGTCCACGGGAGGTGCTTCGCCTTGCTGATCTGCAGGACCAGGAACAATGCCGCTGAAAAAGACGACATAGGAAACAATAAGGAAGGACCAAGACAGATCAACGATACAAGCATGTGATCAGGTCGAGAATCTCAGGGATTAGAAGATAAGGGCAGAGATCAAGGGCGAGTGCTGATTGAAACATCTATTCGGTAAACCCTCATATATCTTGATTTATAAGACCTGTATGGGCCACCACTTAAACCATGTAACGCCCCAGAACCAGAATACTGGAGATCGGGGGCATACATAGCCAGCTACGTATAATGAAATGGAATCTACCTCACTATACGGTCACCGCTGTCTAGATATATGAGGGTTTAACTACAATCCATCAGTCTCCTATGGTCAATAACAAGCCTAATTGTCTCAATCTTAAGCAAGCAAGTAAATTTACAAGATGTAAGATCACCAAATATACAATAGTAAGGCATCCCAAATATTACATGTTCAGCTGATCATGAAGCTAGTCGTTACAAAATGTGAGGACTAGCAAGTGTTTAGTCATACATGATCAACCCTAGGATCTGTCAATCATGTTACAGCCCATAAGAAAACAGTAATAAGGTATGCAATACGAGCTAACAGGTGCTCGCCGGCTAAATACCTCAAAATGAGATTTTTACAATAGAGTGGGAGAGCCAAAAATAAACCCACTCGTTGCCCTGGTTATGCCTGGTGGTCACCATCGGGCTGGAAAGTCGGTAGATCCTCTGAAGCTGCTCCAAAATCTGGCCACACAAAACCAGCTGGGTCAGATCCCAGAAAGAGCAAGTGCCACAAAGGAGGCTTCACTTAATAACTAAAACCAGCATATGAGAAATCAATATTTAAGTGGTTACAAAAGAGCTTGATAAAAGAAGAATAATCAACAGTCATAATAGAGTACGAGGGAACCATTCAAGTAGCCAGGTCACAGCCCTTAAACCAAACAAGGACCGGGGTTGTAACCCTTCACCTGAATAGAACTCCGTCTCCAAATCCTGTTGGTAAGGTAAAATATTACAAGCATGACGTGGGGTGCAATAAAACAATAAACGAAGAGAGGACTTAGAACTGCTCCGGGAGCCAGGTTACAATCCTTAAACCAAACAAGGACCGGGGTTGTAACCCTTCACCTGAACAGAACTTAGGCTCTGATCTTTATTGTTAAAAGTGACAATCATGCGATCAAGCCTGAAATAATCGAGCACTGAAACTACATCTTAGGCCAATCAATGACTACGGCTTTCTACATTAGCTAACTAGGGTTATCACAAGCCTTAGTTACTAGCAATATGCAGTGAGATGTTCCTCCAGCCACAAGCCCTGTAACAAATCCAGGTTATCCAGGCGACTTGGGTTCATTAAGCGGTGCCTCGTCCTTTTCCATATATCAGTGAATCTAGACTTGTGCCCTACTCGTCGGCAGGCTGCAAGTCCAACAATGGTGGCCTGGATAACGGGATCGCCTGTAACTGGAGAAATCTCTCATGACTACTGAATTATTCTAGTTATTAGCCTTAGCCATTTACAGTAGGTACCCCTGACCATGGTACTCAGGGATCCCTGTCCTAGACATGATGCAAACATTACCTATTCAATTATACAAACACAATCATCCACGGTATCCAGGCCATTCAATCTTGTCATGACATGCTAGCCGTCGCAACAGCCTTCGAGATATGTATCATGTCATGTTCACTGTCAGTAGTGCGCCACGTCGGGCCACTATCATGTGATGTCATTTGTCAAAAGTGCACCACAACGGATCACCATCGTGTCTGGGATCATACGTAAAATTAATATGGCACCAGCATATGTTTAGGAATTAAATATCAATTGGGCATGCGGCTACAATTAATGCTAAGGCCATGCGGCCACAAATATTAAATAGTGGCCATACGGCCAATGAATGAACAGTAGCCATGCGGCCAACTTAAATATTTAAGCATGCCAGCACTGCCACGTAACAATTGCTAATAAAGCATGCAAGCAAAGCATGCATTTGCATGCAAGCAATGGCTGCTGATGTATGCAAATAAATTGATAAGCCATGCGGTCAGCATTTAATAAATGGCCATGCGGCTCATTTGACAAACGGCCATGCGGATCATTTGACAAATGGCCATGCGGCTCAACTGAATGGAGGGGGAGGAGAAAAGCATATGCGGCCGAAAGTGAAAAGTAGCCATGCGGCCGAAAGTGAACAGTAGCCATGCGGCCAACTAAATGCCGTGTAAGCTACTGCATGCAACTTAATACATAAAAATATGCATGCAACTAATGCATAAAAATATGCATGCAACTAAGTTGCTATGCATGCGGCCAACTAAATTCCCATGCGGCCAAGTTAGCATTTGCAAGCAATGCAATGCATTAAATACTAATGCATATGAATACTAATACATTAAATTACAAAGGCTAATGCATTAAATATTAATAAAGGGCCATGCATTTACTAAATGCATGCAGAATGCTAATGCATTCAATATAATAAAAGGCCATGCGGCCACTTTAGCTCCCATGCAAGCACTTAGTGCTGATGCATGAAGAATAATAAAAGCAAGGCCATGCGGCTCATTTTGCTCCTATATGCGGCCAGCAAAGAATTCATGCGGCTCACAAATATTAGAGTTGGCCATACTATATGCGGCTAGCAAGCTGCTAATCAATTCCTTATGCGGCCAAGCAAGTGGCCATATGCGGCTAGGAAATTGCTAAAGCAGTTGGATTTAGGCCTCAAAAATGAAGTCACGCTGAGTTAATATAGCCTATCAGAACAATGTCTAAAATACACGCTGAGTTCTATCAGACCATTTCCTCAAATATACGCAGAGTTTAAATGGTACACAAAGACAACTCATCATTTGTCAGAGTGTCATTATGACTGACAGCACGACAGTCAAAGAATGTCTTCTCGTATGCCACGTATGCACGGGACTCGAGAGATCTCAGCCGACTATTGCGTGACTTTCGAAATCTTCCTCAACAAGATTCAGTCTTCATCAAGTTGGCGTACCAAAAAGACCTTATTGTCATTTAATGTGACTGACAGGGCAATCAATGTCAGAGATTTTGTGTCAGTCGAGGCACGTCGAATCAAGACAGCTAGCCGTTCTGACTCAAGTCTGCGTGTATTTTGAACTTCTATGTTCCTTCCTCAAGTTTGCGTGAATTTTGAGCTTTATGTCTCAAGTTGGCGTGTATTCTGAAGCTTTCTGCCTCAAGTTGGCGTGTATTCTGAAGCTTTCTGCCTCAAGTTGGCGTGTATTCTGAAGCCTTCTGCCCCAAGTCTGCGTGGATTTCATCCTCAACCAGTTGGCGTGGATTTCATCTCAAATTATCAGATTGGAGTACGTGGCAGACATGCCACAAATCTCTCGTATGCGTGCCCAGTAACTTGCACACGACTCATGCACGATTGTCATGTGTCCAACAGTTACAGGCCACGTCTAGTAACTGCTCATTAACCTTGCGTACATTTGAGTCCTGCGTGATTATCAACTATGCATAGATTATGAAGACAGTTATCTTTTCAGTTATTTTTGACTCTATAAATAGAGTTCTTTTCTCATTCATTGTACAGATACCTAGATATCTAAATTGCTGTCGAATTCTTGAGAGCTTTTCTTCTTCGCATCGTCTAAGGGATAAAGCGATCGTCTTCTAGATCGGATTCCTACAGTTGTATTTTCCCAGAAACACAATAAATAAAGTGAATTTATTTATGGAAAACAAATTGGCGACTCTGCTGGAAAACCCATCTCCTCTTTTGAGATGGCCACAACTCAATGCGACGCTTCGTTAGTCGGACCGATGAAGAAGGTGATATCGATTCAGTTCAATCAACTCGCCTATGAAGAAATGCAGCGGGCTAAGGGTGGCAAGCACACTTCAGCCTCTATCACCACTGCCAAATCAAAGGGACGATCTGTCTACGTCCCTAAGAATCTGTTGGCAACCAAAGATGGTGAAGTTCCTGCCATAGTGTCCATTACTAACACTGGCAAGAACTCCACTGCAGGCACGCATACTCCTGTGTGCTCAAAAACGACAGCATCCGAAAGACACGCTAACAGTGATGGCTCCTTAGCCAAATCTGTTTCCGTAGTCACGCAGTCCAGAAGTCACGCTGACAGCACTGGCTCTTTAGCCAAGCCTGTTCCAGCGTGCAATCCCAAACTCAAAAGTCACGCTAACAGCACTGGTTCTTTAACCAAGCCTGTCCCAGCGTGTATTCCGCACGCATCATCCACCAAGTCAGCTCTCCCTGACTCAGCATGCGTACCGAAATCTGGCTCTTTAGTCAAGACTTCATATGCTGACAGTACTAGCTCCTTAGCCAAATTGTCACCAGCATATTCTAAGAAGAATAGCTCTTTAGCCATTTCTTCTTCTTTGCCAAGTTCTGCTAGAACTGGAGGTGGTCTTGCTACGACTCCTCCACAAATGGCTCACAAAGTTCCTTCGAAAAGAAACAACTCTTTAGTTGTTTCTTCTGCTCCTGTAGTGTTTACTTCAGGAACAGCTTTGACTGACAGTTTTGTTAGTCAAAGAAAAAGAAATAGTCTTTTGACTACTCTTCCTTCTGGACATTCTATGTCTCAAAATTTGAACAAGTCTAAGAAGAAACATTTCTTAATGTCTTCTTCTACGACTTCTTCAAATTAGGCACAGAATTTGTCTATAAAAGATGGTTTGTTACCAACTCCTAATCAAGGGGGTGGTTCAACTCTTCCTTCTCTGCAAATATCCAGATCAATAGAAGAAAAACTCCAAGTTTCAAAAACCAATGTTTTACCTCCAGCAGATCTAAGAACAAAACTTAATCAAACCCGATTGGGAAGCACTTCTGGTGTGAAGAAACCATACCAATCGGGAACAAAAGTAAGAGATCCGGATGCAGAATATGCCAGAAATTATATGGCTCAGATTAATCACTCCTTGTATAATCAAGAGCCGTCAAGACCCAAGAACAGGAAATACATTCCAAAAAATGCACAAAGATTGTTCTCAGATATACCTCAATCTTCACATACAGATTTACGAGAACATCTTCAACAAAAAAGGAGGAATAATTCTGTGTCAATGGATCATGACCATACTGATCATGAATGTGACTTCCAGCCAAGGGTCATAATTCAATGCAGATGTCAAACTAAACGACAATCTGTCTTCAATCGGATTCAGTGTGAACCTATACCTGATGAAGATGAACCTCTTTTCGTTTCTATCAACATGACCTCTCAGGATACTGGGGGTAGAACTGATAGTCCAGATGGAGTATATAGAGGCACCAGATCAAGAGTTATGGCTTCTAATCAAAGAACTTCGGTTTCTGAAGATTATTCTGAATTTTTTGGAGAATCTAACTTCCTACCTCTTCCTACTGGGGGTAGTTCTCCTACAAATGACTTTGATACACAAAGCAGTGATTCAGAACATACAACATCCACTAATTCATCAATAATCCCTCGTACAGTCACAACCTATATGGTGGATGGGAATACTGAATTGAACAATGAACCTTCTTCTTCGATGACTCCTCAAAACCAAAGAATTGCTTCTTTGGAACAACAAATAAAGTCTATGGCTGATACTATGAAGTCAATGTATGAACTCATGGCAACCCAGCTGCAAAATCGACAGACTGTACCAGATGCCATACCAATTGACACTGGTGTAGGTCCAGTACATGTTCCTCCAGCAGTACAATCCAATATCCCTGGGCAAGCTCAACCAGTTCCTAGTCACTCGGGAGCTGGGGGTAGTGCTTATAATACTGTTCCTCCTCCTAACTATTCTCTACAAGCTACAACTCCACAATCTTCCGGAGTTGTTACTGAAGAATTGAGGAATCTTCGAACTCAATTTGAGGCATTCAAACAAAAAGATGGTTTACAAAGGTTAGGTATCAAGCAACCTTATCCGATAGAATGGAAGCAAGTATCGTATCCTCCTAAATACAAGCCTCCTACTATCTCATTCTTTGATGGAACCACTTCTCCGAGTCAGTTTCTCAATCACTTTGAAGTGATGACTGACCAGCTACAACCAAGTGACGCCCTCCTTACTCGGGTGTTTGTCGGATGTCTCAAAGGAACGGCTTATGAATGGTATAGAAGTCTTCCTGATGGGTGTATTACCTCATTTGCCGGCTTCAAACAAATATTTCTTGAACTGTTCTATGAAGGGCTCAATGACATGACTATGTCTGCTCTTATAAGAATCAAGCAGAAAAATAATAAAACTACTGAGGATTTCATTGAACGGTTTCGAAGAGAAGCTCTGAAGATGCCTCTTGAAACTCCTGATGCTGTTACTATTGACACATGTAAGTCAAATCTGTTACCAATCATCAGCATATGGACAGGATCTACTCAATTTCAAGATTGGCCTTCCTTCATAGTTAGTGCCAAAGCCGCAGAAATTAGTGCTGAAACCTTCAAAGGTTTAGGAGTGCAAATGACTCCCAAAGAAACAGGTCAAAGTACTAGCAATAGTGCTAAATCCAATACTCGCAAGGGAAAAGAAACCCTTGAAGTTAATCTTCAGAGTAAAGATGCATCGACTGTTCAAACCACTCATGCCTTTACGACTCAACAACCAAGAGCACCTCGCCCTAAAGAAGAATACTCTTTTGACGACGATGACGTCCTTGGTATCTTCGAATGCCTACTGAAAAGTAATAAAATACAATTACCTGAGATCAAAAAACCTGATGAAGCTGGTAAGATAGATCATCCTAAATACTATCCGTACCATAGAATGTTGGGTCACACAGCTCGTACATGTTTTGTACTGAAAGGAAAGATCCAGGAAATGATCAAATCTGGAGCTGTCACTCTTACTCCGAAAGAGAAGACTGTCACCTCCAACATCGTCTCTATGCAATTCGGAGATTTCCCTCCTCAACTCCTTGAAAGCGGGATCGTTCCTATTCCCAAGGCAACTCTTGAAATCGTGGATATTCTCCTCCACAGTCTGAAGGATTAGTACCGATCACTATGGAAACAGGAGAAATCATATGGATCCATCCTGATCTAGTGGCAGATTTTGAATCTCCTCCTCTTCAAAAGACTACTTCCCGAAAATCTAAGAAGGCTGGAAAAACTAAGTCATGTCATATGACTTCTTTCGGATCTACTCCCGACACAGAATCAAAAGACAAAGCAGAAGCACTTGCTGGTGCTACTAGAACAGGGAAACCTTATCTAAAGGATTATTCCAAGAGTCCTGAGGATACTCCTGATATCTCTCCTGCTGACAAAGATACTCCTAATGTTCCTATTGAAGAAGAATCATCCACTGCACCTGTTCCTTCAACTGTACCGGTTGTACCTACTCCTTCCAAGCCTACAACTCTTGAGAAAGGCAAACAACAGGCTCGATTTGATAAACCAATCAAGAAGTCCCCTCCTCTTGGGCTTCAGAAGCCTTATAACTTCGACATTCTAGCTCAACTTGCTAATACTCCAGCTAGAATGTCCCTCTTTGAACTTCTACGTCTTTCTAAAGAGACTCGGAAGACATTAAGTGAGGCACTTCTTCAGGCTGACTCTTGTCTTGCACAATTAAAGAAGACAGATGAAGAACCTGTCACTTGCTTACATTGCAACAGTATTGGAGATTATCCCAAATATCACCTTTACACAAGATGACATGCTACTGGAGGATAATCGACATGATCGGCCTCTCTACTTCACTGGTTATATCGATACGATGAAGATAGATCGTATCCTCATTGATCCAGGGTCTGCTATAAGCATAATGCCAAAGAGTCTGTTGGATGAACTAAAAATCCCTCTTCACAAGCTTTCCAAGACGGTTACTACTATCTTAGGATTCACAAAGCCGAAGCGAGCCTTTGGGAAAGATTCATCTGAAACTTCAGATAGGCGATTTCAGATCCAAAGTCACTTTCTATGTGATCGAGATCGTGGGATCTTATAATCTTCTTCTGGGGAGACCCTTTCTTCATAAAAATAATGTGGTGCCTTCTACTCTTCATCAGTGTTTTAAATACATTGACAGCAATGGAAGAGTACAAAAGGAAGTTGCTGATATAAATCCTTTACGTGGGGTTGAAGCTTATTTCAATAATTCCCGGGTGTACAAAGAAGAGTATACAAGGGTGATACAAGCTATGGAGAAAGAGGATCCGCAAAGTGAGACCTTGATAATTCCTGTTAAAGGTCGAACTACTCAGCAACAGTCTCCTAAACCCTCCGGAGAAGGTCCCTTCATTATTCCAGTGAGCGGACGTATCTCTCCATTACCTCAGTCATCTACTCAAGATACACTGATCATTCCTGTCTGTGGGCGTACTACAGTTCCTGTATCTTCACATATAAAACAGGATACTCTGGTAATCCCAGTTGGAGGGCGGACTACTCTTCCATCTCAGGCTTCAAGGGAGCTCACCTCTTCTGAGCCATTTGTTATCGATCTTAATCGAAACAAAACTTCCTCTCGTTCTTCTTCTCCCCCTTTAGTCATTGATTTGGCTAAGATTTCTAAGGCTCAGCCTTCTTCCAATGTAAATACTACTACTTTTAAATTTAATGAAAAGTCTCCATCTTTGCAGTATATTGATGTGTGTAATCATGTTCATAGTTATTTGTATTTGTTAGATGACTTGAGAACAATAACCATAGGAGTTGTACAGACTTTTCATACAGGGGTATCCCTAGAATCAGTACAAACTTCATCCTTTCTGGTTCCTAGCAGAAAGCCAGAAGACATTCCAATATTTTTCTACAAAGGGCCCAGAATCCTTCTGATTTGGAAGACGATGACAAAGACGATGATACTGGAAGGTTACAATTACGTCGTTATAGTCAGCAATCTAAAGACATTATCAAAAATATAGGCTATGACTTCAGAACTGGCCTCAGTGATGGAAGAGGAAGAAGAATGCCTGTCCGGATTCCTTCTCTGAAATATGGAAGGACAAAATGCGGATTGGGTTATATTGCTCCTACTCCCTTTATCAATACTATCCATGAAGATCCCGAATCTGACGAAGATAAGAGATCTGATTCTTCTAGTACCACCTCTTGGGATTCTGATACAAGTATCGGTGACTTCCACTACAACATTTTGTCTTCCAACATGGTCTCCGTTGACGGTTCTGAAGAAAATGACGAAGACGAATTTGAAATCTCACCTGAATCAGAACAATGGGCCCAAAGGTTAGATAATCAATGGGAGTTCCGATTCGAGCAAAAAGAACCTCTAACTGAAGACAAACTCGTTCAAATAGATGTTGGTGAAGAGGGATCTCCCAAACCAATATTCATTAGTAAAAGTCTTTCAGAAACTGATAAGCAAGACATGATCAAACTTATTCGTGAATACATCGATGTCTTCGCTTGGAGTTATGAAGATATGCCAGGACTTGATCCACAAATCGCAACTCACAAACTCAATATCATGCCGAATGCTAAACCGGTCAAACAACAACAGCGACGATTTCGTCCAGACATTATGGATGCAATTGAAGCTGAAGTCAATAAACTCATGGCTTCTGGGTTTATCAGAGAGGAACAACATCCCGATTGGGTGGCTAATATAGTTCATGTCCTTAAAAAGACTGGCAAGATCAGAGTATGCATAGACTACCGCGATCTCAATGCGGCATGTCCTAAAGATGAATTCCCTCTACCAATAACTGATGTTATGATCGATAATACCTGTGGGTTTGAACGGATGTCATTCATGGACGGGTATTCTGGGTACAATCAGATTAAAATGTTTCCAGATGACGAGAAACACACTTCTTTCAGAACGCCGATCGGTACATACTGTTATACAGTTATGCCATTCGGTCTCAAGAATGCAGGAGCAACTTATCAACGAGCCATGAGCACTATATTCTGTGAACATCTGTGGAAAACAGTCGAATTCTATGTTGATGATATTGCAGTCAAAAGTCGACAAAAAGAGGATCACATCCAAGATTTGAAGACTATTTTTGATCTAATGCGTAAGCATCAATTAAAGATGAACCCTACTAAGTCCTTCTTAGGCGTCTCTAGTGGCAAATTTCTCGGCTTCGTCATTACCTCGAAAGGTATACACGTAGATCCCGAGAAGATCAAAGCCATCCAAGAGATGCGTCCTCCACGCACCTTAAAAGAGCTACGAGGATTTCAAAGAAGGATCGCTTATATCAGGAGATTCATCTCTAATCTTTCAGGACGCTGTAGACCATTCAATAAACTTATGAAGAAAGGTGTTTCTTTTGTCTGGAATGATGAATGTCAGAAAGCATTCGATGATATAAAACAATATCTGATGAGCCCTCCAGTATTGGTACCTCCTATCTCAGGAATACCGTTTCTCCTATATACTCGAGCAATGAGTCATTCATTGGGTGCATTGCTCGCTCAAAAGAATAAAAATGGTCATGAACAAGCCATTTACTATCTCAGTCGTACTATGACCGGAGCTGAACCTCGATATTCACCGGTCAAAAAAGAATGTCTAGCCTTGATGTTCGCTGTCCAAAAGACACGACATTATATCATTGGCCAGACCGTTCATGTCATTTCCAGGATCAATCCTATACGGGTCATGATGAAAAAGCCAAGTGTTTTAAATTTTCGATTGGCTAATTGGGGAATTTTACTTACTCAGTATGATATGCACTATATCCCTCATAAATCGGTCAAAGGACAAGCTTTAGCTGATTTTCTGGCTGCTCATTCAATTCCAGAGAATTCAAAACTCTACGATGAAATCCTAGATGAAGTCCTAGACTCAAACCAAATTGTTGAAGAAGATCCTACTTGGCGTCTATTCTTTGATGGAGCTTCAAGAATAGGTCCTAATGGTGACATTGTCGCTGGGGTTGGAATCGTTCTTATGTCGCCAGAAGGTCTTGCTATCCAAAGAGCTTATTCTCTCGATCAACCATGTTCAAACAACGTAGCTGAGTATAATGCACTGCTTATTGGTCTTCAACTCGCTAAACATCTGAATATTCAACATTTGGAAGCGTATGGAGATTCTAAACTCATTGTCAACCAGATAAGGGGTACTTATGAAGTTTGCCATCAAGATCTGGTTCCTTATCATAGATCGGCTATATCTATGGCTTCGTCATTTGAAGGATTCTTCATCAAACATGTTAGGCGAGCATGTAACACAGAAGCTGATGCTCTTGCTAATCTTGCGGCAATATTAGCTATTCCGGTTAGACGTCAACAAATAATTGTTGTTTACAATCGAGAATTATTTCATCTTGAGAACAATCTAACTCTAGGACTTCCAGTTGATATTGAAGAATCAACATCTCATGATATCAATACAACAAGAGGATTTGGATTAAGTCGTAAATCATTATCATCTTCATCTGATTCTAGTATGGAATTCACCTTCAGTAATTTAGCTGAGACTCAGAATACGGATAAAGATTGGAGACTTCCTTTCTTAGATTTCGTATTGTATGATATTCTTCCAGATAATCCGAGTGAGGCAGCATCTATCAGACGACGATCACTCAGATTCTATTACAATCATACTACAAAAACCTTATATCGTCGAGCTTATGATGGTTTACTTCTTCGATGTGTTGCTGGTAGTGAAGCCCAACAAATTATCCGTGAAGCACATGATGGAATTTATGGAGCACATCAGCCTGGACCAAAACTTCAAGACCGTATTCGACGTATAGGTTATTATTGGCCTACTATGGTATCAGATGCCATCGAATATGCAAGAAAGTGTAAATCTTGTCAAATCCATACAGATTTTATTCATCAACCCACAGAATTTCTACATCCAATGGCAGCATCATGGCCCTTTGAAGCTTGGGGCATAGACATTATTGGTCCTATCAATCCGCCGTCATCAAAAGGTCATCGATTTATTCTCGCAATAACCGATTATTTCTCCAAATGGGCCGAAGCTATTCCTTTATCTGAAGTCAAAACTTCTAATGTCATCAACTTTATCAAGCATCATGTCATCTACAGATTTGGTGTTCCTCGACAAATTATTCATGATAATGGACCACAATTCGTCAGCCAGAAGTTTACTCGATTCTGTGACGATCATCGGATCAACAATGTGGCTTCTACCGCATATAATTCGGCAGCTAACGGATTAGCAGAAGCTTTCAACAAGACCATCATCAAACTCTTAAAGAAGTTTGTTTCTACTAACAAACGTAATTGGAGTGAGAAACTTGGTGAATGTTTGTGGGCTTACCGCACTACAGTTCGTAATGCTACTAGATGTACACCTTTCTCTCTAGTGTATGGATGCAAAGCTGTTCTTCCATTAGAGATTCAAATTCCTTCTTTAAGGATAGCAATCGCTAATGAACTTACCACCGAGAATAATGATCGTCTTCGACTTCAGGAATTAGAAGCTCTGGATGAAAAGCGGTTATCTGCTCAACAGAATATCGAATTCTATCAAGCTAGAATGTCAAGAGCTTTTAACAAGAAAGTCAGAGTTCGAGCATATCAAAAAGGAGAACTTGTTCTTACAGTCAGACGTCCGATGACTATGATGCACATGAGTAAAGGCAAGTTCGATGCTAAATGGGAAGGTCCATTCATTGTGAATAAAGTCTTTTCTAATGGGGCATATCAGCTTACCACTATGGATGGTAAAGTCACTATGATGCCCATTAATGGCAAATTCTTGAAGAAATATTATGTGTAATATTTTCATCTGTCAAGATTGTTCTCCTATCATTCCCCAGCTAGTAAAAATACCAAAGTCATTGTTCTTTACAAGAATCGTTTCGATATCTTTTATCCCCAGTGAAAATAGATATTCTATTTTGTATCATTTTCTTAGCAAATTTGATATCTAAAAAATCACGCCCATATTACCTCTGAATTTTTTATCTCAATATCATATTTATGAAAATGATATCTAGTCTTTTGATTCTCGAGTCCAAAGATCATGAAAACTTGAGTTCAAAGATATTTTTATGTCTGAATTCTATTTTTTCTAATCAGTATTAAACTAAGATCATCTCTGGTTTAATATCATCTGATAGAATTACAAAGTTCATTTGTATATTCTATTCTATTGAAATGTGTCATGTATTATTTACCTCTGAACATATTTTCTATGAATACATCATTATCAAAACAACAAAGTCAAAAATCAGATCAAAAGTTCTCATTTGTCTTCATTCAAAATCAAAATATTGATTACAAGTGAAAATGTAAAAGATCTATTTATTAGGAGTTATTAGCTCCTTAATACGATCAAGTACAGTACTCATTTTCTCATCATGAGCTTTGCAAACTCTTTCTGCTGCTTCGATTGCGACAATTTGTTCATCAAAAGTGATAATAGCAGATTGGCGACGGTTAACTTCTTCAATTTGCTCTGCCTGCATCTGCTCTCGCTCTTGTTGAAGAGTTTGACAGCGTTCAGCTTCAGATATACGAGCAGTGACGACCTCAGCCTGCTCATTTTCCATGAAGGCAATTCGCTCCTGAAGACGAGCCAGCTCTTCTTTCAACTTCTTGAGCTCTTCAGCTTTTGATGTTTCATCTTTCTCCAGATGCTCTACCCTCTGACGAGTTGTCAATATTTTTTTATTCTTCTTTAACAATTTCTCAGATGAATAAGCAAGAAATTCTTCTAAGGCAGCTTGCTGAGCTTGGGCTTCATGTTCCATTTGAGCGATCTCAGCCACAGTTAAAGATTGAATATCTTCCTTCTTAGTCTCCCAGTATTTTCGGATGGTTATCTCCAATTCATCTAGAAGATGTTCGAAGAAGATACATTGAGATTCGCAGCCAGCATGTCGCAGTGCTAGGAGCGGGAAATTGACCACCGTTAGGAGCTCAGAGAAGGGCATAGTTTCATCTTTCAAGAAACGCCTGGAGTACGTATCCAGATATGAATAGATGATATCTGGATACATCCCCAGAGTCCTTGCCAATCCCGTCTCAAACCCAGGAGTTGCTGTCATTATTGAAGAAGAAGCTTGTACGTTCTCTGTCCTGGGAATTGAAGTATGTGCCGCTGGAGAAGTTGGCAAATGTGAGCTCCTTTCATCAACATCAGTCTGGATAAGTGGAGCATGAGTTGAGCTCATTGTTGCAGCAGTTCCTACTAGTCAAAGGAAAAAATAATCAGCATATAAAGAAAAAGAAACAGTAGAAACAGAATTTGAAATAAAATTCTACCAGGCTGAGGTTCATATTCTATATGTTGAGGGAGTCTCGCATCCTCTCGCAGTCGATCCATAATGGTGTCTGACACCTGCTTTATGTGACTACTACCAGCTCCAGAATTACTGGGTGCTGGAGCATTATCAGGAGATTGAGCAGGTTCAGAACTGAGCTTCATTCTATTTCCTCTGATTTTATCTTCATCATAATGAGTAGAAGTCTCAGGATACCAATCCTCTTCCTCTTCAGCCTCTTCTTCTTTCTCAGAGTGTTCTTCTTCAGACTTTCTTGGATCCCCAGCTTCAGGATGGGTCTCTGATCCAGAATCCATGATATTCACATCAACATCTATTTCTTGAGATGGATGAATCTCAGGAATAGCAACAATAGCAAGCTCAGGTTCTTGAGTTTCAATTTCCATGGATTCGGTATTGACTGCAGGTTCAGTCTCTTCTAGAATGTTAGTTTGAAGAATGATGTCTTTATAAACATTCTTCAATAACTCATCAGCAGCTGATAGTTCAGACGTTGGCACGTCTTCATCGCCTCTGGCCGAAGAAATGTTTTCTTCAACCTGATTTTCTTCAATTTGATTAGGTTGAAAAGATGGAACTTCCGGTTGTTCCCTAACTTCTGCCCCGGAAGCTGGTTCTTCTTCTGAATATTCAATTTGATCATCCAATGCCTGGATGACACCCTCTTTCCCGTGCTCAAAAGGGATAATCTTCATCTCTGAAGGTTCAGCAGCTACCCCACTTGTCGTCGGGACAGTCGACTCTACCTCAGTCGGGTCAGCTGAAGTTGTTGGAAGATGAACATGATCAGATTCTGTTCTCTCCGTGGAAACCTCTTCATCGATCTCTGGCAAGATCCCTCCACTCATAATAGTTTCCAGGAGTTCATTGCCCTTCATCTTTTCGACAGTCTTCTTGACGTATCTGCCTCTCGATCTCCTTTTTATCAAAGGAGCATCGTCTTCATCTGTATCTTCATCTTTGTCGGCGGCATCGTCTTCATCAACGGGGATGCCACCTAGAGATGAGGTGGCAGTTATTGAAACTCCTTTCTTCTTGGAAGTCTGAGACTTAGTACTTTTTTTAGAGACTGTCTCAGATTCATCACTTCGTTTCCTCTTAGAGATGGACACGAATATTGGAGGAAGAACTTCATCAGGAAAGTTTTGCTCCAGAGATAATTCATATAAGGGCTCAACTTCCGCAGTCTCATCTTCAGGTTCCGGAGTAAATCGTTGAATAATGTAGCACCCAGTTTTTCAAATGAGGGTAATTTTGAAATTTCGTGTTTATAATTATTTTAATAATGATATTTAATTTATGATATGATTTTTGGTAATTTTAAATCATTTTAAAATTATTTAAATCAATGACTTGTGGTTTTGACGTTTTGCTAGTGAAACCCTAGAGACTGTTTGACCTAGAGCCTAACCATGTGATTATGATATTTTAATGTCATTTCTGGCCTAAGAATATTTTGCATTTTACCTCTTTGAATTATTTTGATATTTATTTTATTATTTATGATATTGTTTTGGGATTATTTGAGTCGGGTTCGAATTTCATCTCAATCCGACTTGTAACGGAGACCCGGGGTAACTTAGACTCTAGTTGGACCCTTGCATTAGTTAGCCATGGCCCACATTTTAATTAGTCATGTTAGAAAGATTAGTCATAATCCTAATTATTAGGTTAACCATTTAGAGTTTTTATTTTGACCTTTTTACCCCCAAACCCTAACCAAAAATTGTTTTAAACACTTGTAACTAAGGGAGGGGCAAACTTATAATATTCAATGAGGGGGGGATATAACCATTGTGGTCGGCCCTAATAGGACTCCCATCTCATTTCCTTTCTTTGAGAAGTCTTCTTTCCGAAGTGCACTCAAGCTCTCCCAAGGAAGAAGCCTTTCTCCTTGGATTTTCTCTCCTTTAGGTAATATTTTCTTCTCTTTTATTTCTCCATTTTACATTTAGGAAGGTTTTAACCATAGGAATGACCCCCATTGTTGTGTCCCTATTTTGTATCCTCTTGTGTCCATTATGTGTCCTTTAGGGATTTCTATTGTATTATTGTTGTGCCTTGTATTCATGGGGAAAACCCCCAAACTTGGACACACTTTATATTTAAAATATTGATTAAATGAATTAATTCATATTAAATCTCAGATTTGAATATGTAGAGATGTGTTCTTGAGTACTTTATATTTCATTCATGTATCTCTTATGGATGTGTTCATGTTACATATATAGATTTATATATATATATATATTGTAATGAGAGTGTATTTATATTTATATATGTAATAAATGGTTCATGATGATTATATAATCAAGTTTGTGAGTAGGGTTCCTCATATTATTATTGTTATTATTGTTGTGGATAATTAGGATATATATTGTGTATTCTTTTGGCTCAAACTATCTAAATCCGTCATGATTTTTATCCACGTTTTTAATTTCAGCCCTAATTTAGAAATGTCACAACTTCTAGCTCAAAGCTCGGTTTAATCTCCCATTTTTTTTAAAAGAAGCGTATTGAAGTTAGCTTTCCAAAAACATGTATTAGTAGGCCTAATTCTTTCTGTAACTTTCTGGAGAATTATTTGAGTGTCAGCTGTACGAAAGACAAACGTGTTCTCGGTGTTTTCGCGATTCCGGGAGTTTCCGGAAATGAAAATGCGATCCGTTTGAAGTTTCGGAAAGCTAACACATAGATCTATAACATACTTTAATCCTAGATTTTAATTCATACTGAGATGGTACAGTATTGATTATTAGTAGGAGTTACTATTCGGCCTATGCATTTTGTGCACCCTTGTGTGTAATATAATGTTTTATTTGATTTTAACCCATGTTAATGTATATACATTATGTAAATAAATAGAGAATGCAAGCATGAGTAAATGGTTAAATAAATGATGTATGAGGTGTAAGTATCCTATCTAATGTAAGCATGTATAAGTATGACTTGTAATGAATATGTAGGTTCCATAGTATGTAATGTATGGTGCATATAGTAGTGCAAGAGAATAAAAGAATGATGAATGAATGCAAGCATGAATGTAATATAATAATAGATGTAATGTATGCAATATACAAGTTAATGAGATGTAATGTTCTATGTTAACACAAATCCTATATTACCTCATGTACCCCTTACACTATGTTGACACTATCACACTTGACACTTTGTTCACTTACACTTTGACACTCTTTGATATGTATACACTATGTATGCCCATTTAACCCTCACTTGCCCCTTTGTCATGTTCACATACACACACATAGCCTCTTAAATAAGTATTTATGAATATAGTTAACTTAGCTATGTATGTATATTATATATATGTTAGCATATTGTATTGTAATATATAAGTTTATATAGCCATTTGAAATGCCATGATTATAGACCTAATATTGAATACCATTATATGCATGTGTATATATGTGTAGACATGTATAGCTTAAAGTAATAGATTACCTAGTGTATATCTAATGTGAAATCTTGCCTATTTGAGTATTGAATAATTGCATGCTATATAGAGTTGGGTGTATGTTGGCTTGTATAGCCTTGTATTGATGTGTGCTTGCTAGGATAGTCTAGTAAGACTTGTCGGGTTAGGACATGACCTAGTTTGACCTAGTTTGACTAGTGCAGTTGACCAAGGGTTGACTTTGGCCTAGTTTGACCTAGATTCATGTAGAATGCATTATAGTGCTTTATATTACCCTTCTGGACATGTTGTGACTTGTGCTGTTCTAATTAGGAGCCAGACACCTCTCCTCGGACAGTATCT
The DNA here is from genome assembly GCA_029216955.1 of Iris pallida. Taxonomy (NCBI): domain Eukaryota; kingdom Viridiplantae; phylum Streptophyta; class Magnoliopsida; order Asparagales; family Iridaceae; genus Iris; species Iris pallida. The sequence goes on along the minus strand of JANAVB010003599.1, from coordinate 1,553,681 downwards.
TTACTTTGGACATTCAGATATCAGGCGAGTACATTCTCTGATCTTTTCATACTTACCTGGATTATTTTCTTGCTCTAGATTACTCTACTTGATGCTGACACGTATCTACACGGATTAGTACTATATGGATCCTTTCCTGAGATGTTATCCCTCTACGGGTGCATCGGGTATTTCATGTTCATGTACTTTATCATGTGCATCAGGTACTCCTTGTACTCGTACTAGTTCATGTATTTACATGTTCTCATGTACTTTCATGTGCTTCATGTACTTTCATGTGCTTATCATGTGCCTCATGTACTACTCATTACATGAGTTCACGTATCTTAGCTGTATTCATGTGCTTATAACATAACTTGAACGGATCCTTGTGTATTGATTGGGGCGGGATGAGTAGAATTGGTTATGTGATCACTATCCCCAGTAGATGTATTCATGTGCCTCCTTATTTGTATTCATGTGCCCCTAAGCCGTTTACATAACCATATTGTGCTCTAAATCACGTAGCCACTTACAGTCTCTACTATCATGTATTTACTTTCAGTTACAAAATATCTCATGTTTACTCGTACTTCCTTTTCAGCACTTCCTGTATTTTACTCTATTGTATGATTTATACTCCTAACCTGCTATGAACTGTTTTAGAGATATGTGCTCGTTCCCGTCCTGATTGGACCTGTTGAAAATTTTACAGATAGCTTGGAGGTTGTTTAGATAGCTAGGGTTTTGCTTATAGTTTATTTTCAGTTGTCTTGAGTTGTATTTATGGATTTAATGTATTTGAGCTTTGAGATGTATTTCTGGGTTGTGTATCTTAGACACTTAGACTTCTATCTGCTGTATCTCTCTTGGATTTCACGTTTTGTCTATCTTCCATTATACTCTACCTTAGATGTGATTTAGTTTACATTCTGCTATGTCACCCCCATTCGGGGAGTATAAACTGCTTAGCATTATACTGTTAGATGCATGAGACCTAGGATAGCGTTCTACCGCCGACACTGCGGCGTAGGCTGGGCGTTGTTACGTTCTCGTGCCCTAAATCTAGGGTACGGGTCGTGACACGTTTTTAGTGGTGGCCCATGCAGGTCGAGATTCGCATTAGTACGATTTCGTAGTAGCGCAACGACTTAGTTGTACTACTACTAGCCTGCTATAGGATATATAAATTAAGAGGTTAGGATGAGAGGATACTCAATCACTGTTAGGATTCCTTGAGAGATTCCTGGGATGATCCTTGAGAATCTTATTTTGAATTCCGATTTAAACTCCTTCTTCTTGTTTTGATTCACCTTTTTCCTTGATTTGAATTTGATTTTGTGGATCATTGTAGAACTTTGAATCTTGGTATTAGTTGATGATTTTGATAAAATTTTGTAGTTGTTGATTTAATTTTTTATTTAGATTAATATTTTCAAATCCAAGGTACTCAATCACACTTAGGATTCTTTGAGAGATTTCTGGGACGACCCCTGAGAAACTCATTTTGAACTTCAATTGGAATTCTTTTTTCTCTTGTTTGGATTCACCCTCATTCCTTGCTATTGAATTTAAGCTTGATGGGTTCCTCTCGTTTGAACCGATGAGAAGGAACATATCTTCATTATTCTTTTTCGCCATTATTCTCTTGCATTCTTATTTACCTCTTATCTTAAACTCTGTCTCATTACATTAATTACCCATATCATGTCATCCCTACCAGATGTACTTCGAAACCCTTGAATCTTCGTATCTTTTGCATGGGGAAGGCTAAGGAAGTGACGTAAATCATATAGCTCAGAGAAGACGTAACTGGTTATTATATGATGATCTAAAGGAAATCAAATGTGGAGTGTTCCATATGGAAACTTGAGATAGAAATGTGGTAAAGGTCTCGAATAGAATAAAGAGATGTATACTGCCAATCTGGAAACAATCACATTTAGAGAAAATTTTGGGGTTATGAGATAGTTTATAGGTGTATTCAAAACTGATAAGGATATTCAAGGTCAACCTAGATTGGAGAACCACAAAATTCTGGTTATTGATTCTTGGGAGGTTTTACCCTAAGGCTATGTAGAAGGTTAGTAATGGAAAAGAGAAGTTTATTGTGTTTAATAAGGATATTAAACAAGATGTTGCGAGGAAATGACTAGGGATAGAGAGAACACAAAGTTATGGAAGTTTAGAGATTGTTGTGAAATATTTTAGGAGAATAATATTCAAGGGTGTATGTCGAAGAAAATACGAAAGTTGATTTTATGATGGAAGATAAGTTTTGTAAGGCCTAGAGATTTAAATTAAATAATACGAGGAGAACAATTTGAACAAGTTCAAGGAATTCGTAAACGGGATTTAGAGGTTTTTGGTCAAATTTAAGACAAGGTGAAAGAACTTGGAAATTTAAATAAATGGTTAATGTTGATTCCTAAATGTGAGGGCTATGCTTCACGAGTGATGTTTGGAAATCGGGAATTGCCTACGGTAGTCATGGTAAGGATTTAAGTGAAGGTTAAATTTTTATATGGAGACTGGTGAGGTAAAGATATGATTGGCAAGTTATGACCAGATGAACTTAAGGGTATCAGAAGCAGATGACTAACTCGATCTTCATTATTTTTGTGCATTAATTACCACCTCTTGAACTCCCACTTTCTAATTGAGATCCTTTGACGTTCCTTATCGTGACTTTGATATTCGGAATATAATACTAGCTGTTACCCTCCAACAAATCTTATATGCAAGGCCTAGACGAGCTCACCTTCGTGTAGGTATATCATGTCCCACTAAAACCCGTCTTCTTGTACTCTATTTTCTTGATATGATTTTCTGGTCAACTGGCTAAACTATAACCTCTACCATTATACTAAATTTTTTCTTATTTCAATTAGAAATCCAACCTTGACTCAATTCTTTCGACCCGACATGTGATGGTGTTCTGTTTGTTTCCTTAGATGCTTAACCTTGTACCTTATCTGATTACTTGACCCGTTGGTTAAGAAACTTGGACTATGTAATTCCTTTTATCATTACCACCCTTATATATTATGCTGCTAAATTAGCCTTAGTTTTGCAAGCTTATCTATTTTCGAGCTTGGTCATGACATATTTTATTGGGTGGCCATCCACTAACATATTGTCTAATCAGAACCGGTACATGATGGTCTGATCAACCTATTGTACTTTGGTTCGCTTTTTCATGTATCAATCTACGAGAATGGAGACATAGTTAAACTTGACCCTAGAGTCTCATTCGCGACAGCCTTGACAATTCTTCTTGAAATCTTTTCATCGCCTATGAACCTCGTATTCGTACTCAGTCGAATTAAATTTAATCATGACCTGAATCCCCATCATTGGATGCTCGTGCTCATACTTTGATTTCATTGATTTCCCTTCTTGCCCAAATCTTATTTTATCCCGAAATTGATCAACTTAGATCGTGTCAAGACAAAAATCTATTTGTGATTTGTTGTGCCTAAATTTTCAATTTTTGCCATTTTATGGAATAATAACCTTTTAATAATTTCTTAGTTGCTTGTTAATGACCAATTTTTATATAGGATGGTAGACAGCCCTACAACCTTGATGATTGTTGTTCCCTTACCTTCCCAATTAGGACACCCTAGATTGTTTGTGTGTTGATACCATAGTACTGTTTTGACCTAGAATGATTAGTGTACCTAGGTGAGACTTCCAACTGCTACGGTATGCCCTGACCTTGTATACTATTCCTTCAATTGCATGATTTAGATAATTTTTTTAGACCTTGATTATTGGAAAATAGGGACGTCACCCCATTAGTATCAGTTGTAGATATATATAGGTTAGTCCTTGATGTGGGGATGTGTGTCTATAAACATGTAGCTTATGAGATTTATTAGAGATTATAGTATCAGCCTTGATAGGATGTACTAGTCTTTTGGTGAGTATAAATGTGTTATGAGAGATAGGGGCCTATATGTCTTAGTAATGCATCGTTCCTATGGTAATAGAATGTATTAATAGATGGTTAATAGGAAGATAATAGTTTGTGCATACCTATAGCCTATGATCAGTTCCTTTCATCATTAGTTAAGACCACTTTAAAATAGGTCCAGTCCCTTGGATATAGGTTCCAGTCCATATTTTATTGAAGTTCCATTACCGTCGTACAGCAGAGCAGTATTGGAGGTATTCCTAGATTGACACTATTTAGATGTCCGTTTATTATTCCAGTGTTAGGAAGTGTTACCTTAGATATTGGGTAGGTTAGAGGCTCTAGAAGGAGTACTATCGATCTTAAATTTCAAGGACGAAATTTTTCTAAGGTGGGTAGAGTTGTAGCACCCAGTTTTTCAAATGAGGGTAATTTTAAAATTTTGTGTTTATAATTATTTTAATAATGATATTTAATTCATGATATGATTTTTGGTGATTTTAAATCATTTTAAAATTATTTAAATCAATGACTTGTGGTTTTGACGTTTTGCTAGTGAAACCCTAGAGACTGTTTGACCTAGAGCCTAACCATGTGATTATGATATTTTAATGTCATTTCTGGCCTAAGGATATTTTGCATTTTACCTCTTTGAATTATTTTGATATTTATTTTATTATTTATGATATTGTTTTGGGGTTATTTGAGTCGGGTTCGAATTTCATCTCAATCCGACTTGTAACGGGGACCCGGGGTAACTTAGACTCTAGTTGGACCCTTGCATTAGTTAGCCATGGTCCACATTTTAATTAGTCATGTTAGAAAGATTAGTCATAATCCTAATTATTAGGTTAACCATTTAGAGTTTTTATTTTGACCTTTTTACCCCCAAACCCTAACCAAAAATTGTTTTAAACACTTGTAACTAAGGGAGGGGCAAACTTGTAATATTCAATGAGGGGGGATATAACCATTGTGGCCGGCCCTAATAGGACTCCCATCTCATTTCCTTTCTTTGAGAAGTCTTCTTCCCCAAGTGCTCTCAAGCTCTCCCAAGGAAGAAGTCTTTCTCCTTGGATTTTCTCTCCTTTAGGTAATATTTTCTTCTCTTTTATTTCTCCATTTTGCATTTAGGAAGGTTTTAACCATAGGAATGACCCCCATTGTTGTGTCCCTATTTTGTATCCTCTTGTGTCCATTATGTGTCCTTTAGGAATTTCTATTGTATTATTGTTGTGTCTTGTATTCATGGGGAAAACCCCCAAACTTGGACACACTTTATATTTAAAATATTGATTAAATGAATTAATTCATATTAAATCTAAGATTTGAATATGTAGAGATGTGTTCTTGAGTACTTTATATTTCATTCATGTATCTCTTATGGATGTGTTCATGTTACATATATAGATTTATATATATATATATATATTGTAATGAGAGTGTATCTATATTTATATATGTAATAAATGGTTCATGATGATTATATAATCAAGTTTGTGAGTGGGGTTCCTCATATTATTATTGTCATTATTGTTGTGGATAATTAGGATATATTTTGTGTATTCTTTTGGCTCAAACTATCTAAATCCGTCATGATTTTTATCCACGTTTTTAATTTCAGCCCTAACCTAGAAATGTCATAACTTGTAGCTCAAAGCTCAGTTTAATCTTCCATTTTTTTAAAAGAAGTGTATTGAAGTTAGATTTCCAAAAACATGTATTAATAGGCCTAATTCTTTCTGTAACTTTCTGGAGAATTATTTGAGTGTCAGCTGTACGAAAGACAAACACGTTCTCGGTGTTTTCGCGATTCCGGGAGTTTTCGGAAACGAAAACGCGATCCGTTTGAAGTTTCGGAAAGCTAACACATAGATCTATAACATACTTTAATCCTAGATTTTAATTCATGCTGAGATGGTACAGTATTGATTATTAGTAGGAGTTACTATTCGACATATGCATTTTGTGCACCCTTGTGTGTAATATAATGTTCTATTTGATTTTAACCCATGTTAATGTATATACATTATGTAATTAAATAGAGAATGCAAGCATGAGTAAATGGTTAAATAAATGATGTATGAGGTATAAGTATTCTATCTAATGTAAGCATGTATAAGTATGGCTTGTAATGAATATGTAGGTTCCATAGTATGTAATGTATGGTGCATATAGTAGTGCAAGAGAATAAATGAATGATGAATGAATGCAAGCATGAATGTAATGTAATAATAGATGTAATGTATGCAATATACAAGTTAATGAGATGTAATATTCTATGTTAACACAAATCCTATATTACCTCATGTACCCCTTACACTATGTTGACACTATCACACTTGACACTTTGACACTCTTTGATATGTATACACTATGTATGCCCATTTAACCCTCACTTGCCCCTTTGTCATGTTCACATACACACACATAGCCTCTTAAATAAGTATTTATGAATATAGTTAACTTAGCTATGTATGTATATTATATATATGTTAGCATATTGTATTGTAATATATAAGTTTATATAGCCATTTGAAATGCCATGATTATAGACCTAATATTAAATACCAATATATGCATGTGTATATATGTGTAGACATGTATAGCTTAAAGTAATAGATTACCTAGTGTATATCTAATGTGAAATCTTGCCTATTTGAGTATTGAATAATTGCATGCTATATAGAGTTGGGTGTATGTTGGCTTGTATAGCCTTGTATTGATGTGTGCTTGCTAGGATAGTCTTGGTTAGGCCTAGTAAGACTTGCCGGGTTAGGACATGACCTAGTTTGACCTAGTTTGACTAGTGCAGTTGACCAGAGTTGACCAAGGGTTGACTTTGGCCTAGTTTGACCTAGATTCATGTAGAATGCATTGTAGTGCTTTATATTACCCTTCTGGACATGTTGTGACTTGTGCTGTTCTAATTAGGAGCCAGACACCTCTCCTCGGACAGTATCTTTACCTTGGACATTCAGATATCAGGCGAGTACATTCTCTGATCTTTTCATACTTACCTGGCTTATTTTCTTGCTCTAGATTACTCTACTTGATGCTGACACATATCTACACGGATTAGTACTATATGGATCCTTTCCTGAGATATTATCCCTCTACGGGTGCATCGGATATTTCATGTTCATGTACTTTATCATATGCATCAGGTACTCCTTGTACTCGTACTAGTTCATGTATTTACATGTTCTCATGTGCTTTCATGTGCTTCATGTGCTTTCATGTGCTTATCATGTGCCTCATGTACTACTCATTACATGAGTTCACGTATCTTAGCTGTATTCATGTGCTTATAACATAACTTGAACGGATTCTTGTGTATTGATTGGGGCGGGGTGAGTAGAATTGGTTATGTGATCACTATCCCCAGTAGATGTATTCATGTGCCTCCTTATTTGTATTCATGTGCCCCTAAGCCGTTTATATAACCATATTGTGCTCTAAATCACGTAGCCACTTACAGTCTCTACTATCATGTATTTACTTTCAGTTACAAAATATCTCCTGTTCACTCGTACTTCCTTTTCAGCACTTCCTGTATTTTACTCTATTGCATGATTTATACTCCTAACCTGCTATGAACTGTTTTAGAGATATGTGCTCGTTCCCGTCCTGATTGGACCTGTTGAAAATTTTACAGATAGCTTGGAGGTTGCCTGCTAGCCTAGAGGAGACACAGTAGAGGTTGTATAGATAGCTAGGGTTTTGCTTATAGTTTATTTTCAGTTGTCTTGAGTTGTATTTATGGATTTAATGTATTTGAGCTTTGAGATGTATTTCTGGGTTGTGTATCTTAGACACTTAGACTTCTATCTGCTGTATCTCTCTTGGATTTCATGTTTTGTCTATCTTCTATTATACTCTACCTTAGATGTGATTGAGTTTACATTCTGCTATGTCACCCCCATTCGGGGAGTATAAACTGCTTAGCATTATACTGTTAGATGCATGAGACCTAGGACAGCGTTCTACCGCCGACACTGCGACGTAGGCTGGGCGTTGTTACGTTCTCGTGCCCTAACTCTAGGGTGCGGGTCGTGACAAATAACAATCTTCTTCTTCGACCTCCTTGATGGATCTGGGTCGTCTTCTGCAACAAAAGTCTTCAAATGAAAACTCGGCACGAAAGTGCTCGATGAAACATAGAAGCGGGCGTATGTATAGAGCATTTTCGTCCCCGCTCTGGATAAAGGATTCGACATAGAGAATTCAACTTTTGTATCTCTAGCCGTGAAGTATCTCCATGCCCGAGCTCCATCAATTAGTCCTCCACGAGCAGAAAGGCAGGTGGTGGCATTCCCAACATGAAGTTGGTCATATCCGAATTGTCGAGCAAATCGGCTCGGTAGATATGGTTCTAAGTACGTCATTTCTTCATGACGATATACCAGGTGAGATGGCCGAATCCGCTGCAGCCATTGAAAAGCTACGTCATCTAGCCTATGCCCTTTTTCTCCGTCTATCATGTTCAGAGGCATGCTCACATAACCCAATGGCGGAGGAGCACATTGAATCGACCAATGTGATGATCGGTTCAAAATATTTCTGCATTCTGGAAGAGTGTGAACCTTCCAGAAAGTTTCTCCGGCGTACTTCTATAAAAAGAGGCTGCCGCTCCCTCCTGCTCCCGGAGGTATCAGACCGTCGTGATGGAGAAGAAGCCAACCATACAAATAAGTATAGGGCATCTCTATTCTTGAGAATTCATCGGTCATCTTCCTTTGATTAGACAGCATATTGGTTACAAAATTTCGAAGGCCTGCGTTCAGCCTGCAAGTCATCGCTGATAATAAGTCTGTCTTATAGCCGTACATAAGGCGCACTGCTGCAAAAACAACGCCTCTATGTATTCTATCCAGAGAGCTGGAGCCAGGAACAACAAATCTTCTTAGCCAGAGAGAGGAATCCAGTTAAATGACCGTTCTTTGACAAAGTTTTTCCACTCTGTCTCACATATGATCTGAAGGTGGTTCCGGCTTTAAACTCATACCAGTCTTCATTGATTGTGAAATCTTTACAGTCATATTTCTCTAGTAGATTGGTGATTTCACTCTCAGAGAGGGGCTTGAAGAAGTTAATTTGATACTTTCTCTTCTCATTTATCTTCTTCTCATCTTTCTCACGATTCATGAAAAGATAAGACATCCACATCTGGATGTGGCAGCCGGCTTCCTCTTTAGTACTTTTATAATACAGAGTGCATGTGCCGAAATGGCACATCATCTCTTCAAACAGATGCACCATCTCCGGTTTCTTCTCCGACAGAAAATTTAGCTCCTCGGTTGTAGGCACATATTCTTCATATGGCAGTGTGCCTGAAGGCAGATGAGAGATGTATTCCATCTCATGAAGGGCAAAACCCATCTCCCCTTTGGGAGTCATAAATGTTCCCGTCCGGTGGTTATATCTTTCAACCAAGGCCAGGAATAGAAATGGGTTGGGTTTGAATCCGTAGGAGGAATTGACGATCGCGTCATAGAGATTTATCTGCTTCAGCTCATTCTCAAACTTCTCCAGAACCCAATTGACCAGAGTCCTCCACCTCATATTCTCCTGATTCATTAAGCCTATCATCCTCGGCGTCGAATCAGTAGGATAGAATGCCTTCTCATTTGCCATAAATTCATTTATGAAAACAGGTGTCCTGAATGGCTTCAATATAGATGAGTCTTCGGGTGGCACACATCCCGGCTTCAAACCTCGAAACAAGGATACGTGATTCTCCGGAGCACTGTAGAATCCGTCTTTCTTTTAAATGATTCTGCTCGCCTTAGCTTGCTGATTTTCTGTTAAGTGCCATGTCATCTTTCTGGGGTAACAAGCGTGCATGAATCGCATGATAGACAAACCCCTAGATACCTTCGGCCAGTACATGGGCTTCCTTGTATCACCTTCAAAATAGAAGCAGACCTTCTCCCTAATGCCTTTTGGTTGTGACTTATGTGCTATGGCATCTCCAAACAGAAAAGCTAGTTTCTTATGGAACACCAAATCAAGACTTTGGAGTGGTTCACTATTTATCAGACAAAGCAGAGTTGTGTGGTCTTGATTCGTCAATAAATTCAATCTGGCTTCAGGAGTGTCAAATTGAGAAAACTGTACATGAGATAAATCATGTTTGAAAGAGAAGCTCAAATGTCCTTCATAATCAGCTTCTTCACTTCGGATGTTCACTACAGAAAAGAAAAAAAGAAAAGATCAGACATATTTTGTCACGCAAACTTCAGAAAGCCTTATGCGTGTTTAGCAGTGTTCAAAGAAAATTTCATAAGTCACGCAGACTTCAGACAAAGATCAAAAAGACACGCTGAATGATTTATTCACACATGTGATTAATTTACGCAAAGTCTAGACAGATTAGAATGAAAAGTCACGCATCATTGCCAGAATCACATTGAAGTGAAAATGACAAAAAAATACGCTGACAGATCAAGACTAATCTATCCAGAGGATGACTCTCAGAAGTCTGCGTGAATAATTCAACATTGACATCTCTGCCAACATATGAAAAATCACGCAGAGTCATGAGAGCCATGCTTATTTGCGTAAAACACAGAGCTTCGTAAACATGAAGATGTGAAGTATGGCCAACCCTAAAGAGGGGGCATACTTTATTAATATCCTTTGCCCTAAGAAGGGGGGATATATTTCGAAAGTTCATTATTGATTGTTTTAAGAATCCTAAGATTTCTATGTGGAGTTCATCTTCATCAGTTCGTCTTCATCAGTTCGCATCCCCATCTGTCACTTACGTTGCAAAGGGGGATAAGTAGCTTCGCGACGAGGAAGTCTGTTGGTGGTGGCACGCGAAGACGTCGCAGGGGCCTTGCCCTTAGCCTGAGCGTCGATCTTAGGAGCCATTGCTGAGAAGGAGAAGGAGAAGTCGGAGAAGACGAAGTTTCTCTTCTGTGTGGGATTTTCTCTCTCTAAAGCAAGTAAAGAAAAAAGGAAGTGATTTATGGCCTTTTTATAGGCTCATGAAGAATTTCAAACGGCAAAGTCATCATTTGCTTCGATATAGGAGTTTTGCACGGGATCCTAAACCGCACAGAATCCCAACAGCCCAATCATTTCGGAAGAAATCTTTCCCTGAATCATCTCAGCGTGACTAAATTCATTTTATCATCTCGATTTCAAAGTATTTCGAAATAATTTATCATTTTTCGAAAACTTTGAAGGGGGTTTTGTAGGCCTCAAAAATGAAGTCACGCTGAGTTAATACAGCCTATCAGAACAATGTCTAAAATACACGCTGAGTTCTATCAGACCATTTCCTCAAATATACGCAGAGTTTAAATGGTACACAGAGACAACTCATCATTTGTCAGAGTGTCATTATGACTGACAGCACGACAGTCAAAGAATGTCTCCTCGTATGCCATGTATGCACAGGACTCGAGAGATCTCAGCCGACTATTGTGTGACTTTCGAAATCTTCCTCAACAAGATTCAGTCTTCATCAAGTTGGCGTACCAAAAAGACCTTATTGTCATTTAATGTGACTGACAGGGCAATCAATGTCAGAGATTTTGTGTCAGTCGAGGCACGTCGAATCAAGACAGCTGGCCGTTCTGACTCAAGTCTGCGTGTATTTTGAACTTCTATGTTCCTTCCTCAAGTTTGCGTGAATTTTGAGCTTTCTGTCTCAAGTTGGCGTGTATTCTGAAGCTTTCTGCCTCAAGTTGGCGTATATTCTGAAGCTTTCTGCCTCAAGTTGGCGTGTATTCTGAAGCTTTCTGCCTCAAGTTGGCATGTATTCTGAAGCCTTCTACCCCAAGTCTGCGTGGATTTCATCCTCAACCAGTTGGCGTGGATTTCATCTCAAATTATCAGATTGGAGTACGTGGCAGACATGCCACAAATCTCTCGTATGCGTGCCCAGTAACTTGCACACGACTCATGCACGATTGCCATGTGTCCAACAGTTACAGGCCACGTCTAGTAACTGCTCATTAACCTTGCGTACGTTTGAGTCCTGCGTGATTATCAACTATGCATAGATTATGAAGACAGTTATCTTTTCAGTTATTTTTGACTCTATAAATAGAGTTCTTTTCTCATTCATTGTACAGATACATAGATATCTAAATTGTTGTCGAATTCTTGAGAGCTTTTCTTCTTCGCATCGTCTAAGGGATAAAGCGATCGTCTTCTAGATCGGATTCCTACAGTTGTATTTTTCCAGAAACACAATAAATAAAGTGAATTTATTTATGGAAAACATTGGCCAGCTAAGCTTGCCATATGCGGCTAGGCCATGCACAAAGCAATTGCTACGTGCACAAATATTTAATGGCCAAAGCAAATTGCTTACATGCATATGCGGCTAGCAAATTGGCCATGCGGCCAACAACAATATTAATGGCCATGCGGCCAAGGACTTATTAATTATTGCTCATCCGGCTCAGAGTGCAATTAATGGCTCCCACAGAGAACATGTCCATAAAAAATACCATGGCATTCATGCTCCTCCAAACCACAATAGGAACCCAAATCCAGACTCCCATAGGTCAAATTTGGATAAAATAAAATTCTCTATAACAAGGAACCATCCAATAGCAAAAATATACAGGTTTGATAGATCAAAACTCCTGGAAACCGAAAATACCACAAAGCTCGATTTACAAGAATTTAACCATGGAAATGAAAAATGCTAAGTACTAAAGTGGGTTAGAAACACATGAGGAAGACAATGGAACAATAAAAATGGACTTCCTCCATGAAGCAAGGTGCACTTGCCTAAACCTTCAACTCTCTCAGGTTGGTGGAGAAGTAATGGTAGGAAAGAAGAAGAGTGAATGAGGAGAGAGAAAGAGTGTTGGGTTAATAAATGATGATGGGGGTGGTAGGTAGAGGTTTTCCCCTTGGTTCATGATGAACCAATAAGCAACCCAAGCCGAACGAAGCCAACCCAAACAAGCCAAACCAAGCCAGGAGACATGCAATACGAGTCAAGATACGTACACGTATACCAAAATACGTAATACGAAATATGGTCATTACAAACTTTTCTGCAAACCGGAACACCAGTATGCAACCACTTCCTCTGGTAGAAACGGCGGAGGAATGCTTCTCCGGCCCTGTGGTCTTCTTCCGGGCCCGGGCTCATCACGTTGGGATGGTGCAAAATTAACCACCCCATCAAATAATGAAACAGCAGTTTGGCATGGAAAAAGTTGTCATTCTTACCCCGTTCATGAACGACATTACCCATAATTCTCGTAAGTCTCGCAGCAGGTTACACACCATCGCGGGGAGTAGAGCCAGGCTATGGCCAAAAACCAACTTCACAGCTGACAGGATTAGGTTCCGAGTCACCCTCTCCACAGAGCCTGACCCGCCCGAAAAGACGTAATCACGGAGCCAAATCATCAGATAAGCAGCCAATACTGCTTTGGACGACATCCGATGAGTAAGGTGCCAGAAACAGCTATAGGAGCGTTCGTTCGACTGTCGGTCCTCGTTTTCTCGGGGACTCTTCTCATTTAGCCTGCTCATTTCAGAGAGCACCGCGGTACTGGAAAGAGCTGGCGGAGTCGTGAACTGAGAGGGATTTTCCTTGTCCTGCTCAAAGACATAATCCCTCCAAGCAGTCACATGAAGCTGTGACCTGCCCTTATCCCTCTTTTGCACATAATAGTGATGACTCGCCACTTCCTTGAAGACGACCATCATCTCCTCTTCTTTGTCCTCCAGGACTTGGAACTCCTCATTGGTCGAAAAGTATTCCTCATAGGGTTCTGATCCCCAAGGAAGCCTCGACACCTCGTACATTTCATGAAGTGTGAATCCCAGCTCTCCTACCGGGGTGAAGAAGGTCCTGGTCTGGGTATTAAACATCTCCAAGAGCGCGAGGAACATATGCCTGTTAATGTCGACGCCTTCCTGGGTGGCACAAATTATGGCAGTCATCCCAATTTCCCTGAGTTCGGTCTGGAACTTCGTGAGAACCCAGAGCGTCAGCCTGTCCCGCTTGGAGACATAGTGACACCAACCCTCTACCTGAAATTTACCTTTCGGGTAAGACCGCTTCAACGACAACATACGATTTACAAAAGTCGAAAAGCCAAAAGCAAAAGTATTGGTAGGAACGTCAAAAGCAAAGGGGGTTTTGTAGGCCTCAAAAATGAAGTCACGCTGAGTTAATACAGCCTATCAGAACAATGTCTAAAATACACGTTGATTTCTATCAGACCATTTCCTCAAATATACGCAGAGTTTAAATGGTACACAGAGACAACTCATCATTTGTCAGAGTGTCATTATGACTGACAGCACGACAGTCAAAGAATGTCTCCTCGTATGCCATGTATGCACGGGACTCGAGAGATCTCAGCCGACTATTGCTTGACTTTCGAAATCTTCCTCAACAAGATTCAGTCTTCATCAAGTTGGCGTACCAAAAAGACCTTATTGTCATTTAATGTGACTGACAGGGCAATCAATGTCAGAGATTTTGTGTCAGTCGAGGCACGTCGAATCAAGACAGCTGGCCGTTCTGACTCAAGTCTGCGTGTATTTTGAACTTCTATGTTCCTTCCTCAAGTTTGCGTGAATTTTGAGCTTTCTGTCTCAAGTTGGCGTGTATTCTGAAGCTTTCTGCCTCAAGTTGGCGTGTATTCTGAAGCTTTCTGCCTCAAGTTGGCATGTATTCTGAAGCCTTCTACCCCAAGTCTGCGTGGATTTCATCCTCAACCAGTTGGCGTGGATTTCATCTCAAATTATCAGATTGGAGTACGTGGCAGACATGCCACAAATATCTCGTATGCGTGTCCAGTAACTTGCACACGACTCATGCACGATTGCCATGTGTCCAACAGTTACAGGCCACGTCTAGTAACTGCTCATTAACCTTGCGTACGTTTGAGTCCTGCGTGATTATCAACTATGCATAGATTATGAAGACAGTTATCTTTTCAGTTATTTTTGACTCTATAAATAGAGTTCTTTTCTCATTCATTGTACAGATACATAGATATCTAAATTGCTGTCGAATTCTTGAGAGCTTTTCTTCTTCGCATCGTCTAAGGGATAAAGCGATCGTCTTCTAGATCGGATTCCTACAGTTGTATTTTCCCAGAAACACAATAAATAAAGTGAATTTATTTATGGAAAACATTGGCCAGCTAAGCTTGCCATATACGGCTAGGCCATGCACAAAGCAATTGCTACGTGCACAAATATTTAATGGCCAAAGCAAATTGCTTACATGCATATGCGGCTAGCAAATTGGCCATGCGGCCAACAACAATATTAATGGCCATGCGGCCAAGAACTTATTAATTATTGCTCATCCGGCTCAGAGTGCAATTAATGGCTCCCACAGAGAACATGTCCATAAAAAATACCATGGCATTCATGCTCCTCCAAACCACAATAGGAACCCAAATCCAGACTCTCATAGGTCAAATTTGGATAAAATAAAATTCTCTATAACATGGAACCATCCAATAGCAAAAATATACAGGTTTGATAGATCAAAACTCCTGGAAACCGAAAATACCACAAAGCTCGATTTACAAGAATTTAACCAAGAAAATAAAAAATGCTAAGTACTAAAGTGGGTTAGAAACACATGAGGAAGACAATGGAACAATAAAAATGGACTTCCTCCATGAAGCAAGGTGCACTTGCCTAAACCTTCAACTCTCTCAGGTTGGTGGAGAAGTAATGGTAGGAAAGAAGAAGAGTGAATGAGGAGAGAGAAAGAGTGTTGGGTTAATAAATGATGATGGGGGTGGTAGGTAGGGGTTTTCCCCTTGGTTCATGATGAACCAATAAGCAACCCAAGCCGAACGAAGCCAATCCAAACAAGCCAAACCAAGCCAGGAGACATGCAATACGAGTCAAGATACGTACACGTATACCAAAATACGTAATACGAAATATGGTCATTACAGACTTTCCTGCAAACCGGAACACCGGTATGCAACCACTTCCTCTGGTGGAAACGGCGGAGGAATGCTTCTCCGGCCCTGTGGTCTTCTTTCGGGCCCGGGCTCATCACGTTGGGATGGTGCAAAATTAACCACCCCATCAAATAATGAAACAGCAGTTCGGCATGGAAAAAGTTGTCATTCTTACCCCGTTCATGAACGACATTACCCATAAATTCTCGTAAGTCTCGCAGCAGGTTACACACCATCGCGGGGAGTAGAGCCAGGCTATGGCCAAAAACCAACTTCACAGCTGACAGGATTAGGTTCCGGGTCACCCTCTCCACAGAGCCTGACCTGCCCGAAAAGACGTAATCACGGAGCCAAATCATCAGATAAGCAGCCAATACTGCTTTGGACGACATCCGATGAGTAAGGTGCCAGAAACAGCTATAGGAGCGTTCGTTCGACTGTCGATCCTCGTTTTCTCGGGGACTTTTCTCATTTAGCCTGCTCATTTCAGAGAGCACCGCGGTACTGGAAAGAGCTGGCGGAGTCGTGAACTGAGAGGGATTTTCCTTGTCCTGCTCAAAGACATAATTCCTCCAAGCAGTCACATGAGGCTGTGACCCGCCCTTATCCCTCTTTTGCACATAATAGTGATGACTCGCCACTTCCTTGAAGACGACCATCATCTCCTCTTCTTTGTCCCCCAGGACTTGGAACTCCTCATTGGTCGGGAAGTATTCCTCATAGGGTTCTGATCCCCAAGGAAGCCTCGACACCTCGTACATTTCATGAAGTGTGAATCCCAGCTCTCCCACCGGGGTGAAGAAGGTCCCGGTCTGGGTATTAAACATCTCCAAGAGCGCGAGGAACATATGCCTGTTAATGTCGACGCCTTCCTGGGTGGCACGAATTATGGCAGTCATCCCAATTTCCCTGAGTTCGGTCTGGAACTTCGTGAGAACCCAGAGCGTCAGCCTGTCCCACTTGGAGACATAGTGACACCAACCCTCTACCCGAAATTTACCTTCGGGTAAGACTGCTTCAACGACAACATACGATTTACAAAAGTCAAAAAGCCAAAAGCAAAAGTATTGGTAGGAACGTCACTGTAAATGCTCCCAGGACGCAGAGTCCGCCAGGTAAAGGAAGGCCCAGCCCGTATGGCGGCCAAAGTATCCTTCTGATAGGAGGTAGCGTCGACCTTGATGGTGCCTGCCACCGCTTCCCCCTGAGACGGGGTTAGCTCCCAAGACATCCTCCTCTTGGAAGCAAGACGACAGAAAGCCGTCAAAGGCCATTGACGCTCAAGTTGCTTAACAATCATGTGCACCCCTCTTGCTGTAAAGAACCAATCTTCCTTGATCTTTAACACCTTTGCTTCAGTAAAAGTAAGGCGGTCCCCAAACAGGAACTCAGGCTTCAAGAAAGTCATATTATCAGAAATGGCAGATTTTAAAATGCCACGCTCCATCATCCGTTGGAGGAACACATGCTGTTGTTTCCGGATTTGGATCATTCTCTCGAGAGGCTGATCCAGCATAATAGCAGCTTGGACAGGATTTATCACCTCCTCGTTATAATCTACTCCCATCTGACATAGGGTAGCGTCCAGAAGCACTTCATTCAAGAGCGGGACGATCATCGACACTGGTGGTCAGCAAAAGAAGGCAAAGACTCAGATATGTTAGAAACAGCAAAAGAATATGAGCTACGTTCTCATCAGAAGCACATACCCTGAATCAAGTCTCAAGCGCATCTGAAAAGAAGCTTCGGTGCATCATCAGGGTCTACACCCAAGCGCGTCAGCAATGAAGCTTCGGTGCATCATCAGGGTCTAAACCCATACGCGTCAGCAGTAAAGCTTCGGCGCATCATCGGGGTCTAAACCCATGCGCGTCAGCAGTGAAGTTTTAGCGCATCATCAGGGTCTAAACCCATGCGCGTCAGCAGTAGAAGCTTCGACGCATCATCAGGGTCTAAAGCCATGCGCGTCAGCAGTGAAGCTTCGGTGCATCATCAGGGTCTAAACCTATGCGCGTCAGCAGTAGAAGCTTCGACGCATCATCAGGGTCTAAACCCATGCGCGTCAGCAGTAAAGCCTCGACGCATAATCAAGGCCTAAACTCATGCGCGTCGACGGAAAAAACTTTAGCACATCATCAGGTAAGGAATGATAAAACCCACCAATCACCGCCGGCCGAACGTCGACGAGCGTCCGGGGGACATCATCCACAGCAGCCTCCACAGGCTTTTTTTTTTGCCTCGTCCTCGGCCAGCGCCACCGCGAGGAGTCTTGGAAGCCATCTCGGGAAAAGAAGTTAGGTTTTTTTCAAAAGAAGAACTCTAAAGAAGAAAGCAAAAGAGAAGAAGAACTCTCTCCATCAGACGCCTATTTATAGGCTTGGGCATACGCAGAAACCGATGAGGAGTGACGTCAGCCACCGCTTGGGGTTCTGCGAAATGATAACTGCAAATAATCTAAAAAAGATTATCATTAATCTTTTTTTTGATTACTTCGAAACGTTATCATTGGCATTAACTGAGAAGAGCATGCACCCCATCACTGATGCGCGGAGTAATCATGCACCCGAACAGTCATGTGCCCCGTAGAAGACACCACCATGCTTCTTATTCAAAGTATTCCAAAACTTGACAAAAAATTTTGAAAACTTTGAAGGGGGTCTTGTAGAAGCATGGAATTTCAGGAAGCATTTATGTGCCATAATTTTTATGCGCTCAAATACTACTCAGAACATGCGCCAGGGAACTCAAACGAAGTACTTGGCACAGCAAGATAGCAAAAGTATAGACAGCAAAAGAAGATTTTTATTTTCATATAAAAGTCTATTACATGTCTAAAGAAAGGCTTTACAAAGGAGAACTTCTACAAAAAGAAAGATCCTAAGACTACAGCCAGGTGCAGTAAACTGCCATGCACCTTCCACCAGGCGCATCATCAGTCAGGCGCATCACTTCAGCATCTCAGTCAGGTGTGTATCTTCAGCGTCTCAGTCAGGCGCAGCCTTCAGCGTTTCAGTCAGGCGCATCTCTTCAACGTCTCAGTTATGCACATCATGAAGTCTCAGCATATGCGTCTTACTTCGACCCGATCAAATGCTTCGACTAATGAAGCATTTATTGAGCAGAACAGGAGTGGACGATCAACCCCACTCTTGCAGGAGGAAGAGCTCTCCAAAGCCCAAGGAAGAGGAGAGCACCGCAATCGATCCGCGGCTAAAAGAGCAGCTTTCAACACAACCAGAATGGGCAACACCCACTCTAGCAAAAAAAGAGCTCTCCAAAGTCGGGAGCACCACAATTTTGATCTGCGACTCTTCCAGCATAACGAAGACAAGGCCCGAGCATCTCGATCTTTGGATGCAACAGGCACCTTCCTCCTGCCTCAGAAGCCTTTGACACCGACTTTTGGATGTAACAGTCACCTTCACAAGTGCACGAACGAAGACAAGTCGTCGCATCTTCACCCTCGGAAGCATCTCGTCAACAGAATGTGCTCGAGCAAACAAGTTCATTCGGGAAGACGTGAGAGAACGGGAAGAAAACTCTCTTCTTGCCACTATTTATAGGCTGGGCAAATCAAATCCATGCGCCAAGTGGCGGGCTCTCCGAATCCCGTGCAATGAATCTGCATTCATGGTGATGAACCTGACACTTAGAATTCAGCCAAGTCAAAACGGCTATTTAAAGCACTTAAATAATACAAAAGTCGACCAATAAAGACACGTCATGCAAAAGGATGCGCCGGTCAGACACCGCGCATCGTACAGACGCGCCCGTTGGTTCCAAAGCGCCCCGTATGGATGCGTCCAACAGAGCACAGATCCATACGTCCTAATCAACATGGACCCATGCGCCCAATTTGGCTCGTCACCCATCAAACAATTAATGCTCAAGGGACAGAGTTGGCAGCACGTCCCCCGAGAACTGGACAGTTAGCAGCTTTTTTAGAAGACGAAGCGTCGCTGACATCAGCATCATCATTACTTTCCTCCGACGGTTACGACCCACGTGGCCGACCAACCACTCGCATGCGCCTCAGCGGCCATGCGCCTGAAGACTCGCATGCGCCTCAAAAGCCGTGCGTCCAGACTGGTTCATGACTCCTGAAGGTTGTGAGCCAAAGTCTTCTCATGCGCCCAATTCCAGGCACATCCTATCATATCACTCTCCACCAAATCTGAGATCTTTGAGCAACGGGCATGCGCCACGTGTTCCTTGACTCAATTCAGCGTATGAAGGGGTGCTAATCACCCTAGATCTCAGCAACAGAAAGATCCACTCCCCTGCTACGTGTCAAACTCACAAATGCAGCATGAAGGATTCAACCCACAAATGATGGTGCATCACCATGCGCCTCCTGTAGCTTCAACCATGTGGCGTCCCCACGTACAGGCGCATCCTATATATGTGCGCATGAGCAGCCAGCCTGCAAACTATAAATAGAGGGATTATTTCCTTCTTACGGACCACGTAATATACATACGTACACAGACAGAAAAAGGCATCAGAGTTATCATCTACAAAGATCGGAAGAGACACGCAACGTCTTCTTTCCATCTGCAAACTCTAGCACCCAGAGCAACTCAGACCTTCAGAGAACCGAGAACCGTCGTCAGATCGTCAATGGAGTCAACGCATTACCACTCGCTCCATCGACACAGGGACCCAGATAAACAAAAGTGTTCTCTTAGGACTACATCTAAGTCCTACATTGTAACATTGTTCTGTTTGTAATTAAAATTGCAATAAAAAGATTTTAATGGCAAACAAGTAGACCCAATTTGTATATCGAAAATGAGTAGGTCTAGACTCAACACAAGAGTTACGTCCCGATGAGGACGATTATTCTGCAGAAATGTTGACATAGTGATTCATGTCTGCCGTAGATAATCAGACTTGCGTGAGATCGGGGCACGACATTTTGCAAGGCTATACGATCTTGTGATCGACTACGTGAATTGGATAGGATGGATAGGTGAATTGTATCAAACATACTTGAAGATATAGACTACGATAATTGATAGTGCGAACGCACGATAATAACATGTCGAGGATTTGGTTGAGGACAACATATCGTAGGATGACTTTCCTAAACGAGCTCGGACTTGGAACGGAGAATGTGTTGATGCGAATAGGGTAAACGCTGCTTGACGTTTAGAAATTTGAGTGAAGCAAACTTGGGTAGAAACTCCCGTACGAATGAACAAATGGTTTGACCATAGGATTGGGGCGAGCGTCGTACAATGACCTTGCACGATGAACCAAGAACTTAACTTGTACCTATGACCTTGTGAGCTGACATAGCGGATAAGCGGACGCCTATGCCGAGTGATTGAACCTGTGCGATTGACATTACAGTATCGTCTGGACGGACGATAGACTTGGGGCAATAAGACTTAGAGTAGGACGGGGAACTGGGAGTGTGCGTGAACGACAACGAGATTGGCCCCAAACTAAGTGAATGATAGGAATGGATGATACGCAAGTAAATTTGGGATAATGAATTGAATTATTGATAGGAAGACGTACTCGATGATAGTGCAATACTTGGTCTTGAATCGGACGGGGATTACTTAGATTTGGTCGACTCCGCTAAGAAGAAATCGTATTGATTTCGTAGGCAAGAACGCTTGAGTAAAGAATCAGATCATCTCGAGGATCAAGATAAACGATAGTGAGATGCACATGAGTTCGGTTTTAAATCAAAGTTAGCAAAATGATCGGCAAATCAAAACTATCACGAGTAGCTTGTCCGACTTTGCTAATCGCTAAGCTTGGTTGAAATGTACGTATTCGGGGGATGCCTCGAATATGTGTACGATCCAAACTCAGCGATATGATGAACTCGAATGCAGCTGCAAGTGGGTGTTGAGATGCGCATGAACGAATGAGTGAGTTTGCCTCAGCCTATGACTCTCGTGTTTGATGAATTATAACGCACCTCATATGACCATTACAGTCTCATGACATGACGAAATAGCAACCAAGTTGAAGAAACATGGCAATTAAATAAGTACCATCAACTCTAAAATGAATGTAAAAGCCATTCAATAAAAATCGACCAAACGTATGAGACACGAAACTTGGAAAGGTATCGAGTGTAGTTCGGTGCCATCGAACAATAAAGCCATTCGATAGGAATTGTCTAAGATACGTACACGACATGAGTTAAGGAACTGTAGGATGACCTGTACTCAGGAAGTCTCGAGGACGAGACTTGTTTTGAGTGGTATATTATGTAATGACCCGCTCCGCCCTAGCGGAACGCCGATTCAAACGGCAAGTGCAACGACTCAAACGAGCCGTCGACCCGAAAAGTTGGCATCGACCTGATGAAGAATCGATGCAAGGCTTACATTGGCCCATCAAGGATGAATCCAGACTTAGACTTTCAAAGGTGCGCTCGGAGTATCGCTCGGCCGATGCGAACATCGCTAAGGTGGGTGGCTCCGATGAACCCGTCTTTGCTTAGCCTAGACACTTAACAATACAGACACTATTGCTAGAATCGCTAGGCGATAACACTGCGCATGCTAATAAATGACTCAACGCACCTAGCTAAGGGAATAATCCCATCTTGTATGCTTGTATAGAATATGGAAAAGAACTTGGAAAATATGAGAACTCTCGTACCGTACTCCACGCTCGTGCTAAGGCACAAGTTTATATTTCGAGTTCCTTATGCGTTCAACAATGAAACAATGAATGGTTTACAACAATAAAACAGAAGACTATCGACATAGTCATTCCGAGTAGAGTATAGCAACATTGGAAGACTTTGGGACCGATGGGTCGCCAAGGCGACTCCCGCACGGGGAGTTGCATAATGATGAATGAAAGAATGAATGAACGAATAAGTGAATGAATGAATCAATGAATGAATGAATGAATATGTGAATGAATCAATGAATGAACGAATAAGTGAAAGAAAGAAAAGAAAGAATGAATAAAAGATAAGAAAGAAAGAAATGGTTAGCGACAGGTATGACGGGGACTTGCTACCCGTGCTGCACGGACGCCGCCGCCAACCTGGTCGATAAAGTATTATAGCTAAGGGTTAGCCTACGGCTCAGAGACAGCCGTTGAGTTAAAATGACAAACAATACGAAATGGTCGTGGACAATCCCATCGTATACAGGAGGTATGCAGAATAAGGGATTTCCGCGGCACGATCAAAGGGAGGATTGTGGTCGGCCTAGGCGAAAATCAAAATGGCTTACTGTCCTGGCCTGGGTGCGGGCTTGGCCACCCAGGAGACGTAAGGCCGGGTATTTCAAGAGACTATCAAGGTGACCAGCCAGCACGCTATGATAGGTGAGAAATACCAAGGGAGAATATATCCAAAATGGCATATAGTGCCAGCGACCGATGCATATAGATTAAGTGGGCTTTGCTGGTAGCAATCCACGTGCAAGTCCTTGCATTGAAATAAAGTAGTCTAAGTTAACTGAATGAAGCGCCTTCTGAACAGGCTTAAAATGTAATACTCCAAATGATAAAGAGTACTTCATGCAATGAGTTAGAGAATATGCCTACGACGTGCTAGAATTTGAGGCATGAACACGCCCTCGACACTGAATGTTCACATGAATTACGTTAAGTTGTTACGTATGAATTATTGACTAACTTGGTTTACTTTAGACAGCGAAGGCCGGACGATAAGTATGGGTAAGTCGTGCATGTATTTCCTTGCAACACATTGAAATCGGTAACACGAGATAGGTTATGAAATATGACATAAAACTGATCCTAAGACAAGATTAGAAAGATAATGAATGATAGACAGTACATAAAAGTAAATAGAACGTGCTTGGTAATGATAGCATTATGGGCAAGGTGGCCTCCCCACCAATGTATAACAATGTACTGATAACCCCACAGTTGCAGGATGCAGGAGACGTCATCGGGTACGAAGCTTTCCTCGAACGTGCTAAGGCGCGGAGCTAACTCTAGTGCCTTGGAGCGTTGCAGGAAGCTGAAGCACCCTATACAGGACATAATATATCGGAACATCGCCATGAATCATTCCATGTTGTAAGCCACTTGGCACGCCTTTTATGTTTCAGAGAGAAAGAGCTTGAGAGACTTGTAAACTCGGCCTAGCGCCGCTTGTAAACTTCTTGGAAAATCAATAAAGAGTTTGAATTCGCTTCAACTTGTGTTCATTTACTTTCCGCTGTAAATGGGGACACTCTGTGCGGCTCTGTGGCCTAGCTCAAATCGGTCGTTTCTGGAGATTAGCCTTGCACGAGAGCAACTTAGTCTCGTGCGGCATCACGCCTTAGCGAGGACGATCGCTCCCACGGGAGCGGGGCGTGACAATCCTCCAATCCTAGGCCTTTGTTAGGTTAGTGTACTAGGTAGTCTATGGTGATTTAGTCTTGACCTCCACAATGTGTCCTTGCATCTGATAGCACCCGAATTCCAGGAAGTTCAACTACCCACCATTAGTATTGAGGAACAATCCCATGTCTGTATTCTATGGGTTTACATGAAGGTTTAATAGGGTGGGGCTTGGTCTACCATATGTATGGCTCTGCCTATTGTTTTCAGGGTGTTCTATAGTATGGTTATATCAAACCCCTTAGGTAACAGGGATTTGCCACAAGCTATTCCTTGGGTTCAACCATGTTTAGCCTACTGGTGAAACTCGATCCCTACTTTCTTGGACCCTATGGACCTGTCTTTAGTATATTTCCTCTGCTATGTCTTTCTAGACCCTATGGGTGTATGTTTGTCCTGTCTATGTGCAAAGTATCTGTCTAGAAGCATGGTCCATGGTAGCCAGGACCATCCATGCCTATGTCAATATTGAGTTTCCTGTGTATCTATTGGGAAATAGCATCGAACACCTACATGTAATACAAGATCAAAAACCTATGGTAGAGAAGGTGGAAAGTGTTACATGTTCTCAGCACCAACTCCCAACTCCTAGATTCTGTTCGAACTCTTGTGACCGAAACAATGTGGGATTTTCTAGGGTTTGTAGGGGATAAACGCATGAACCATCTATATATATATATATATATATATATATATATATATATATATATATATATATATATATATATATATATATATATATATATTTTATATATATATATATGGTAGGGATGTGGTCGAAGGAATCGTAAAGGGATTCAAATTATTTGAATCTAATTCTGCCCTATCCACTTCTGTTGAGACCCTTTTCATGTGTTCGAAATATATCAGGAATATGGTTTATATCCTGAATGAAATTTGAATTCGAAAATAGTAATAAAGTCCCTGTACCATATACTTTTGCAAGGTAGCCCCATTTTGATAATACATATATATATATATATATATATATATATATATATATATATATATATATATATATATACATAAATGGTAAAATAAATTGAATATATGTACATAAATGGTAAAAGTCATATATGTACATAAATGGTAAAATAAATGGAATATATGTCACGACCCGCTCCCGAATAATCGGTACGAGTCGGACACGCCCAGCCTTCGTCGATAAACACGACGAAATAAGCTGTACAATACTAAGGGAAACTAACCAGATATACAAGAGTAAATGTGAAAACAGCATCTATAACGAAATCTCAAATCCAGATACATGTCTCAGAATTTATTACATTCCAGCAAATGAAAGTAAGTCTACTAGTCTCAATACAAGGAAAATAATATGGAAATACTAAGGTAAGCTCTAGGCTTCTGCAGCCTCTAAGTCAAGAGCAACTCCAGCTAGCTCTCCTGCATCTAATGGCTCCCCGCCATAAAACGTGTCGCACAGAGCCTCCTACTCACCTGCAACATATCCTAGTCAGGAGCGGAGCTAAGTATATCCAAGAAAATGAACATGAACATCATGGTATGAATCAAGAAACAGTAAATATATATAAAGTACAGGAAATGAGAACACGACATAAAACTGAACGGAAAATATTGAAGTAAAACAGGGAACATGGTATGAGTCCTGAACATGAAATACAACCTGAACATGAAGTACAACCTGAACATGAAATACAACCTGAACATGAAATACAACCATGAATCCTGAAATACAACCTGAATCCTGACATGTGCAATATTGAAATACTTCTAGATTGTGTGATCGGCTTGGGTAGATACAATGAACATGAAATGGTACGGCTTTGGTCCCGTATGCACGATGCGGGGCCTAAGCTATTCACATAAATAGTAACAGGGTTTGATTACATATCTATAGTATTTTCCTTCCCAGACACAAGTAATACATGAAACATGAAACCTGACAATACTGTGATATATCGTGTCAACAAGGAGATGCAAGGATGAATGTACGAGACATGAGAAATGAACAAATCTGAGGAGTATACTTGCCTGGCTCCGGGTGATCGAAAAAGGGTAGTAGAGTTGGGAATCCTCCTGTTATATGGTTACAATTTGATAAGTCAACAATAGATAGATATTTCTAGTCTGCAAAATTACTACAACAAAACTTGGTTTAATCACTAAGGTTATCTTTATATACATAACTTTTACTCTTTACAATTAGACAACTAAATTAATACTCCATCAGGAGGCCATCTATCCTTAATCTTCCATACATTACTAGACTATATATATATATATATATATATATATATATATATATATATATATATATATATATATATATATATATATATATATCATGGTTCCTAGAATGGTCAACCATCAATTGGTATCAATGGTCTCCTAATCATGGTCAATTAAGTCTAGTAATATGTTGACCAATCACCTTGTCATTCCAACATCCTGTTTAGTCCAATATCAATCTTAATTCAGTCCTACTACCATCCTAATCTAATCCAAGTACCATGGCTGATGCACCCATCATGACTGATTTAGCTTACATCATGAAAATTATATTAGTCTAGTTAAGGACTGATGATAACAGCCCTAAACATTAGCTAACTGTCACTAACCATCAAACAGTCTTCTATAACAAGTATTCCAATGGAGGACTGGTTTACCTCCTGCTTACTCAAGTATTCCTTACAGATTTCCATGGGAGCCTAATTTAATGAACTAATCTGCTAATCAAAACCAAAACACCAAGGCTCCCTGTTAGATCATACAGTTACACCAACATACAACTCTTCAGGAAGTAGAGGTAATAAGAAAGACTGATTTGCAATTATCAGGTCACAAGGCTTGTGAGAACCAACCACAACCCAGACATCTATGACAGGGTTAATTGCTTCCCAGTTAAACCCTGTCAACTTTAATTGTTAACCCAAATCCACATACACATACCAATCTCACCTTACATCAACTGAAGTATGTGGATAGCAAGTAAAGTTCTGCAATATGACTGAAATAGGATACAAGGCTAAAAGACATGTAAATGAAACCAACCTAAGCTCTCTACATATTCAAAGCCCAAACTTCCCCTACAGTCCTTATGTCCATTAGTTCTAAGCAACACAATTCGAGCAATAAAACTTAGTTTACAAGTTAATCATAAGCTAACTAATGGACCTCCTGTTCTAGAGCTAACAGTGCACCTCAGATTTGAAATCAGTGATTGGTGAGGTGGTATCAACCTTAGGAATATAAAATAACTAACATTAGGCTATTCATGAATCAAAGTATCATACGAAATACCATCATCTAATGAAATTACATCCCAGCTATTGCATCACAGGCCCTGGTATAGTAGCCAAAATTCTAATGTCCAATTCAATGTCAGGACATTATCCAATCTCAATAACACTGTCCTGCTTCAGGACATAAACCAGGGTAGTATACTGGGGTAATATACTAGTGACAGATCATGTTCTAATCTCCAAGTGAATGTCACAGCTTATACCCAACTCCCAGTGGGTTTAATCCTTAAATAGGACTGATGTCCATCAGTTCCAGTTAAGACACACTAGTCAGTTCATAACAGTAGCAACTATGGACTGAATTGCATGGATTTGGTCACAAGGCTTGTGAGAAATAAGTGCAACACATCCATTATAACATGTAATTGGTTGCTTAAAGTTTAGTTCAATAACTTCTTACTAACTACTGCAGTAAAAGATATGACTGGAAGTAAGTCCAAACTAACTCATGATAACCACTGCAGAAATGCAACTGAGTTATTACCAAAAGTTAAAAAAAAACTGTTACAGGAAAATCCTAAGATGGATTTCACTCAAAAATTATTGACCACATCTTCCACTCCAACCTTAGTCATCTGGAATACTGCAACATAGATTCAACCACTCTAATAGGGGAACTTGAGACTCATTCAGGTTACCAATTCATAGATGAATGAGACATGTCCCTCACTAAGTATTTATTGATACTCAAACAGTTGCCTATTCATCAATCCTATTAGTAATCTCATAATGTAACCTATCTAGATGAAAAATAATTGGGTCGAACCGGATCATGCCCAGCCTGCACCGTTGTTGAGACGACGGCAGTAAGCTGTATCCACTATTGCAGGTAATCACAACAACATCTAAATATTTGTCACAACTCAATATTCGGGAATTTAAAACTTTATTCAACATTTGAAAGTACAACTGGAATTAGAAAGACTGAAATAAAAAGCTGAATTCAAATTAATAAAATTCTAAAACAACAAATCTGGAAATAGATAATCTAGCTATGCGTTCGGCTAGTCGGCCTCAGGTCCTGCGTCCTCCAATGGGGACTCTGGCAATACCACAGGGTACAGAACTGGGTCATAATAGCTGTTGTATAACAGCTCAGCATCCTCAAAATTTCCTAAAAATGTTATCTCCAGTCAGGAGGGAGCAAAGTACAATTCATGATAATCCAACAATTAAAATAATAATAGAGTTATGCACTTTTAAACAATTTGAAATAAACAGTTCTTCAGCAGTTAAAACATTGTGATGTAAATAGGCAATGAATATGATCGGCTTGGGTTGTACAGTTGTATCCTATTGATACAATATGGATTATCCCCGTGTGTATGAGGGGTAAGCTAATACAGTCATTATACTACTTTGGATGTGGTCATACTCATTACACTACTCCCCCAGTACCCAACAGTCAATCAGTCAGTGCTCTCAGAGAGAGTTCCGTGTTGCATCGTGGTTTAAACTTGCAATAAAACGATTATTAAATAATTTTAAACTAACACAAAATGTACTTGTCTTGATTATAACTGGAAACGATGTTGGTTCCGGAAAGATGCTAGGTTTGTCTCCGAGATCCTACAGTTGGAGAACTTGACTTAGAACCATTGTGAAACCAAGCTAGGTGTGCTAGTTGCAATCTCTAGTAGCAGGTCCTAGTCAGATTTTAAGTTGTTTATTTAATCTACTGCTAACGATTTACGACGCGTACTACGTTGGTTCTCATTTAGTTGGGTAGCCAGTTTCTGGTTTTACTTGAAAAAATTGTCGTTACCGGTTAATTTGCAAAACTTTGTATTTTGTAATATTATATATAAAACTAAATTTTCTTTCGATGATAAAACGTGGGTTTTTGTTAATTATCAATATTTTAATCAAGTTATTCTATCGTAAAAAATCCTTATTTAATTTATACAAAATATTTAATAACCATTTATATAATTAAGCGCCTGATTACGAAGAAGATAAACCAACTAGAAAATAAAGGAAAAATCAACCAAGAAAATAAATGGAAAACCTAGACTACGCAATACAGGGGCACAGCTGACAGAAAAGGAATCTGGCTTATGCCCTTACAAACTTTACATAAATTAAAATAAGAAAAAATTAGTTAGCTCTGACTAATATCCTGTATTTTAAATATCGAAAACAAAACTAAAAATAAAATAAATAAAATCTTAGGAGTCACAGACTTGGTCCAATCGTCACTATTTGAAAGTAGCTAATGTCTCAACGTCCGGGTAAAACCGGTTTCGTTTGCATTTCGCTAGGGCCCACAGACCGGTATGGTCGTCGCCCAAAAATTCATTTAAATAAATAATTTCTGAAAACTAATTTGAAATTCATTTATAAAAGTTTTATAAAAATTTGGGCAGCATTTTCTCTATATTCGGGATAACCCAAAACTGGGAAAATGCGCCGAAACACCCATAAAAAGTCCCAAACCAGGGAACACCTAGAAATTAACTTCCAAACCATTTTACACCAAAATTAAATTCACAGAATAATTTCCAAAGCTTAATCGGAAACCCGAAATATAGTTTCGGAAATTCCTGAAGTGAATTCGGAAACCACAGCACCCAAAATCCAGAAAATATATTTCAGAAAAATTCGAAATAAACACAAAACATCACAGAAACGTCTCCGGAAAGTCCGAAGTCACTACGTCAACCTAAAACCGAATTCCCGGGAGGGAATCGGGGACCATTATAATCATCGACTACGGAATAAATGGAACGGAACCGGAATTATACCTCGGGTTGCTCGGCTAGAGCTCTCAGATGAAAATTTTGGAAGAAAACCTAGTTCCCACGAAATCGGAAAAGTTCGAATACGCGGACAGTACAGAACAGCTGCGGAACGGGAGATCAAGATCTAGGCGAAAAGGTGCTGGCCAGCGACAGCACGAAGGGGGTTACGTCGGGGGCAGATCTGGCCGGTCGGGAGGTGCTGCAGCCTCGGGACAGCACCGAGTGGAGCCGCGGGAGGCAGGGTGCCGGCTAGGGCACGACAGAAGTTGGACGCGGCTAGGTCTGGCCGGCGCGGGAGATCGTCGGGGCGGGCGTCGACGGAAGAGGGCGGCCGCGGGGCTTGGGCGCTGGTCCGGCGTCGAGTGGGGCTGGACGCGGCCGGTGCGGGAGAGGGGCGCGGGCTGGACAGCGCCGGAGGCGCGCGAGGTTTTTGGCCCGAGTGGCGCGGCCATGAGATCGGGGCCGAGAGGGGGTCCGGCGGGTCGACGCAGATGCGACTTGGGCTCGGCGCTCGGGTGGGCGGCCACTCGGGTTGGGTGCTCGGGTGCTCTGGAGGAAAGTGAGGGAATAGGGAATTATGGGTTCTTTTGAGAGTGAGGAAAGAAAGATGTGTGCTGGTGTTGTGGGAAAAGTGGAAGAGTGGGTTATAAGGAGGGAGTGGGTTCTCCATGTGTGGAGTAGAGAGAAAGAATGGGACTCCTTCCAACGTGGGAGGGGCCGAGTCAGGGGGTTTGAAATAGTAAATAGGTTTTAGTTTTTATAAATATATTTCTTTTTTTTCCTTTTTCTTATAACTAATATAAATAATCAGAATTTAAGAAGAAGTAGAAATGAATGGGTTCAAGCTGGGACCGGGACCGGAAACCAGGTTCGGGACGGGCTGACAAATCAAAAATCCATGCTACTAATATTTTTGAAAATAATTTCAATTCCCGAAATAATAATAATAAATAGTAATAATATTATATAATAATAATAATAATAAATCACACATCCTAAAACTGGGTTTCACATTAGTAACTTGTTATACTTAACAAGTATCCTATCAAATCATTTGCTTGTGGAACATCTAATCCTCCATATTCTTTAATTCGAAAGAGTATACAGATACTTCAGGTGAAAAACCACACAGCAACACCAGAACCAGATTAGTGAGAATTTTACCTTCCACAAGTTGAGCCAACACTGAATCCTTGACACAGATCTGATGCACACTGAATCCTTGACACAGATCTGATGCTTATTTACTCTGAACAGATTGCTTCTAAAACAAAGAAATCCATACTCAAGATCGATCTATGCTTACAACAAATTTTTCCAAACAAATTTAGAAAAAGTTGGTACGCACCTGACCGTTGTTAGATCATCGTAGGAACTGATTAATCCTCAAGTTCCAAATTCGGACAACCGATCTGAGGTTGAAGAACCATTCAAATCCACATAAGAACACAGAAAAATATTACACTAAGAATCATTGATCCGGCCATGGCTTATCAATCAATTAGAAATGAATCAATCTCTCTAGAAATAGTCTGATTCAATTCGAGTGAATGCTTCCAGATCTGAGATCATTAGAGTCGAAGCAAAGGAAATCCATCACGAATTGATCAATTATTAACAGAGTTTTCAACACTCGTCAAATGAATTTTCAAAAAGGAAACTAAAATGGAAAAGAATCAACAGAATTTGGATCAATAATTTGATCGAGAACCAATCCAATTAAAGGATTAAGTCTGAATCTCATACCACTCAAATCGATCCAACCTTCATGATCGATTGTCGAGGAACAAAACTAATGGTTATAGCCAGGATCTTCAACAGCAACGGTCATCACCTTCTTCAGCCACCACGCCATGGAAATTTCTTTCTTCGAATTGTCGCTCAAAAATTTGGGAAGAAGAAGGTTGATTGGGAAATTGGTTAGAATGAGCTGTGGGAATCGGCACAATATATAGGCCGTTAGGGAAAAGATGGCGTGGGAAAAACGAAATTGGCAGGAAAGAATAAATTTGAAATTCTAACGACCTCTCTCTCTCTCTCTCTCTCTCTCTCTCTCTCTCTCTCTCCCTCTCTCATGTGCTGTGGATCTCTAGTAAAAACCAAGTAATAAAATTTATATCAGTCCATAAAAATGAAGTCTAACCTAGTTGCAATAGCCCACACAATTAAGTTGAAAACTAAATCAATGTTTAACCTTCTATCCGAATTGGGCTGTCTAGGCCCAAACACTATATGTTTTATTTTATTTTAAAAAAATAGTGAGAAGGAATCACTAAGAATATTAAAACACTAAAAATATTTAAAGAATTATTATGTAGAATAGAATTTTTGATAGGTGGGTTCATAATTAAAATCAAGGATCACTTCCTGCAAGTCCAGAATATCATATACGAATTATAAACTTAGAAATTATGAATCAAATTCTCAGAAAATCAAATATAGCAAAAATCAACTCAAAATTCAATAAACAAAACCTGAAAACCCAACTCGAAACCCAAATCGCACAATACTCAACTAGAACCTGCAAAACTTGGAAAACACGTTGGTATCGATGTATGTGACATATTCGGGTAACAGGATCGAAACCATGTCCGTGTCGTGTCCATGGAGTGCGTATCGAAAAACTGATTTCGCGTGTCGAAGGTATACGTACACATGCGTTCTCGCTCGATTGAGCGCCACACCCACAACGAGAAGCCTCGTGCTCGTGCACACAGCTAGGTAGGGTCCCGGGGTAAGGCTAGGACACACTGACACGACACCACATCGTGTCTATACGACAGAGCGACCCGCGAACAGCCGCATGGCCTTCGTGCGCGCGTGTCGGGCTTCGTGGCTCGCGATTCGAGCCACACCGTGACTCGGGATCGGGTCTCTGTGTAGTCTAGGTATAGGGCTACGTGCTCGTGCTCCTGGAACGAGTCCTCGATGTGCCATGTTCGCGTACGAAGGCCGTGTCAGCGGCACTTTTTAGCCGCATGTACTGTGCAGGCTGACCAGTGCGCGCGAGATTTCTCCGTGCTCGCTCCACGAAACATCGTAAAATTTTATGGGCATGTGGACAGAGGTTGCCCCCATGTGCTTAACAAATTTCACACAAAATAGATCCCTGTACGTCGAGTTATGACACACAGACAGCGGGGCATACACGGGGCCGTGCATGGGCCTCGTGCACGCGTGTCCGTGTCCGATTCGGACACTGAAATTGTGTCAATTTCCCATCCGTCTTTACGTAAGTCATTAGAAATAATATTAGGAAGAAATTCGTGAAGACAGAAATGCAAAACACCAACTTTCAGTTCTAAGCGGCATTTTGTCGAACACGTGTTCCATAGGACCGACACATATCCGATACCGCTATCAAACGAAGTCAAAATCCTACCAAACTTCATACACGGGTTGGGGGCACCTATATGGATTCATCTATAAAGAAGTTTTAGAAGAAACAAAGGTAGAATGAGGTTTACCTATTGAGAGTTGGATCTCAATGAAAGTGGATCCTAGATTGCTTTGTCGGCCAATTTCTCTCGAGCACACGCCTCCAACTCCTTGTTTGCCATTAAAATTCTTTGATTACAAATTTTAATACAAATAGAATAGTGTTACAATATAGGACTTAGATGTAGTCCTAGGAGTACACTTTTGTTTATCTGGGTCCCTTGTGCCGATGGAGCGAGTGGTAATGCGTTGACTCCGTTGACGAGCTGACGACGGTTATCGGTTCTCTGAAGGTTTGGATTGTTCT
The DNA here is from genome assembly GCA_029216955.1 of Iris pallida. Lineage (NCBI taxonomy): Eukaryota > Viridiplantae > Streptophyta > Magnoliopsida > Asparagales > Iridaceae > Iris > Iris pallida. The sequence continues at coordinate 1,519,746 of JANAVB010003599.1, read as the reverse complement.
GGGTGCTGGAGCTTGCTGAGAGGAGGAAGACGTTGAGTGTCTGTATCTGCCTCTCTGGTGATATGTTCGTTCGTTGGGTATTCTCTGCGTGTGTGAGAAGGAAATGATCCCTATATTTATAGTTTTGCAGGCTGGCTGCTCATGCGCGCATGTAGGATGCACCTGTACGCGGGGACGCCATGTGGTAATTGCTGATGGAGGCACATGGACGATGCACCCTGATCGAGGGGTTGAATTCTTCATGTTGCTGTTATGAGCCGGCACGTAGCAGAGAAGAAGATCTTTCTATTGCTGAGATCTTGGATGAGTTGAGTCAAAGGACACGTGTCGTCGACTCATGGCTCGGAGATCTCTGATTTGGTGGGGAATGATCTGGTGAGATGCGCCTTGGATTGGACGCATGAGGAGACTTTGGCTCGTAACCTTTAGGAGTTATGAACCATTCTGGGCGCATGGCTTTTGAGGCGCATACAGGCGACTTTCCTTCTGTCTTTTGGGATCAGAGAGCAGTCTGGGGCGCATGGCTTTTGAGGCGCATGCGGATGGTTGGGTGGCCACGTGGCAGTAGCCGTCGGAGTAAAGTAATGATGATGCTGACATCGCCGACGCTTCGTCTTCTGAAAAAGCTGTCAACTGTTCCGACTTTGGGAGGCGTGCTGCCAACTCTGTCAGTTCAGCATTTAATGTTTCTGACATTCGATAGACAGCTGAGTGGGCGCGTCGATTGGCGTTCCACTAGGTATGGAGATGCGTGAGGGCGCATCCTCTGTGATGCGCTTGATGTTGAAGGGCGCGTCTTGTGTAATGCGTCTGATGTCGAAGGGCGCGTCTGTGTGATGCGCTATCTGGTCGACGCATCTGACACGTCTTTAATGGTGCGGCTGTTACGTTCCTCGAGTGCTTTAAATAGCCGTTTGGCTGAATTCGAGGCGTCCGATTCATCCATTTAATGCAAGTTCATTATACGGAATTCGGAGAGCCATCCACTTGGCGCATGGGTTTGATCTGCCTGGCCTATAAATAGTGGCATGGGGAGAAGGTTTGCTTCTCGTTCTCTCACGTACTTCCGACATGAACTTGGGCACTCGAGTGCATTCTGTTGACGAAGTGCTCCCGAGGGTGAAGATGCGACGCCATGTCTTCATTGATGCACTTGAAGGTGACTGTTACATCCAAAAGTCGGAGTCGAGGGCTTCCGAGGCAGGCGAAAGGTGCCTGTTGCATCCAAAGGTAGGGATGCCCGGGCCTCGTCTTCGTTGCGCAGGAAGAGCCATAGATCGGAATTGCGGGACTAGGCTCTTTCTTCCTTCAAAGTGGGTATTGCCCACTCTGGTGGGTTTGGAAGCTGCTCCTTTAGCCGCATTTCGATTGCGGTCTTCCTTGGTCTTTGGAGGCTCTTTCGAAGCCTTCCCTGGCCACAGATTTGTGGTGCTCTTCTCTTCCTTGGTTTGGGGAGCCCTGCCTCCAGCCAGAGGGTTAAATGCTTCATTAGTCATAGCATTTATCATGTGAGCCTGACTGGAAGAGCGGCACATAACTGGGCTGCTGAAGGGATGTACATAACCGGAATGCACATAACTGAGCTACTGAAGGGATGCGTCGTGCTGAGTGCGCATGGCAGGAGGCGCCTGGTCGAAGGCGCATGGTATCTGCTGCGCCGGACTGGAGGCACATGGTGGCTGCTGGCTGTAGACTTAGGGTCTTTCCTTTATAGAAATTCTCCTTTGTACAACCTTTTTCTAGACATGTAATAGACTTTTATGTGTAAATAAAAAGTCCTCTTTCAAATATCTATATCTGTTGATATTGCTGTGAAGTATTTGTCCGAGCTCTGGCACCTGTAGTCTGGCACATGGGCTTTCTGGTTGTGAAATTCCATACTTCTACAAGACCCCCTTCAAAGTTTTCAAAACTTTTGGATAAGTTTTGGAATACTTTGAATAAGAAGCATGGTGGTAGAGGCACATGTCTGTCGGGGCGCATAGATACTCCACGCATTAATGATGGGGCGCATGCTCCATTCAGTTAATGCAAATGATGACGTCTCGATAACCGAAAAGATTAATGATGATCTTTTGGATTTTATTTACGGTTATCTCTTCACAGAACCCGAGGCGACGGCTGAGATCACACGTCATCGGTTCACGCGTACGACCAAGCCCTATAAATAGGCGAGAGATGGAGAAAGAGGGAGTTCTTTTTCTCTGTGCCTTTGCTTTCTTTAGAGTTCTTCTTCAAAAACCCTAACTTTTTGAATGGCTCCCAAGACTCCCCGCGGCGGTGCTGGCAAGGGAAAGGAGCCGGCGGAGTTCGCCGACGAGGATGCTCCTATCACCATCGCGACTCCGGCCGACGTTCGTCCCGCGGTGACGGGTGGGTGTCGTCTCTTTCACACAAGCTTTAGGCCATACTGTGCCCTAACTCTCTGCTGCCGACGCGTATGGACTTCTGTCCTGATGATACGCCGAGGTTTTATCCCGCCGACGTGCATAGGTTCAGGTCCTTATTATGCACCGAGGTTAAATTGCTGACGTGCATGGGTTTTATACCCTGATGATGCGCCGAAGCCTTTGTTGACGCGCATGGGTTTACGTCCTGATGATGTGCCGAAGCTCCAATATTGACGCGCATGGGCTTACGCCCTGATGATGCGCCGAGGCTCCAATGCTGATGCGCATGGGTTCATACCCTGATGATGCGCTAAAGCTGAAGTGTATGGGTTCTCACCCTGATGATGCGCCGAAGCTCCAACTGATGCGCATGGGTTCATACCCTGATGATGCGCTGAAGCTGAAGCGCATGGGTTCTAACCCTGACGATGCGCTAGGCTGCTTGACACATTTTGTCTTTTTGCCTGATTTTTACTTTTGTTGTGCCAGTGTTGATGACAATCCCTTTGCTGAATGAGGTCCTCCTGGACGCTTCTCTATGTCAGATGGGAGTTGATTTTGATGAGGCGGTGATCAACCCTGCGAAGGATGCTATCTTACAGAGCCAACCTCGTGAGAGAATGCTGCAAATCCAGAACCAGTTGCCGATTTTCCTCCAGAGTATGATGGAGAGCGGTAAACTGAAATCTGCTGAATCTGAAGATGTGACTTTCTTAAAACCTGCCTTTCTGTTTGGTGACCGACTGGTCTCTTCTGAAGCGAAGATACTGAAGATCAGAGAAGACTGGTTCTTTTCTGCAAAAGGCATGGTTCTGTACATGCGGCAACTTGACCGCCAGTTGCCGCGGACGGCCTTTTATCATTTGGCTTCGAAGAGAAGGATGTGCTGGGAGCTTACTCCTTCTCAAGGAGGGGCCTTGGGTGGTACCCTTTCGATTGATGCTACCTCGAACCAGAGGGATACCTTGGCCACTTCGCGAGCCGGTTCCTCGTTTAGTTGTCGAACCTTGCGTCCCGGGAGCCTCTACAGTGAAGTCCCAAGCGATACATTTCCCTTCAGTGCTCTGACCTTTGCAAATCGAATGCTGACATCGAAGGCCACGTATCCGAAAGGTGGCTTTAGAGCTGAAGGTTGGTGTCACCATATCCCGAGGTGGGACGAGTTGACCGTTTGGGTGCTTTCGAAGTTCAAAGCCGAGCTTAAGGAGATTGGGCTGACGGGCGCTATTCGTGCCACACAGGCTGGCGTGGATCTCAATAAGCCTATGTTTCTCGCACTCTTGGAGTTGTTCAATACCCAGACTGGCACCTTCTATACTCCAGTGGGGGAGTTGGGGTTGGCTCTCCATGAGATGTACGAAGTGTCCAAGCTTCCTTGGGGCTCAGAACCGTACGAGGAATATTTCCCGTCAAATGAAGAGATCCAGGTTCTGGAAAATAAGGACCCGGAGATGATGGCTGTTTTTAAAGAAGTGGCGAGCCACCATTATCTTATGCACCGGAAGGACAAAGGCAAGACCCAGCCTCATGTGACTGCTTGGAGGGATCATGTTTTCAAGCAGGATTTGGCGGACTCCTCGAGGATCCGGTTTACAACTCCGCAGAGGCTGAAACCTGCGGAAGTGACTTCTGAGATAAGCCGGCTGGACGAGAGAGCTCCTGGTTCAAGTGAGAGTGGCGAGAACGCGTATAGCTGCTTCTGGCATTGTGCGCACCGGATGTCGTCTAAGGCGGTACTGACGACATTTTTGATGATATGGCTCCGAGATTGTGTATTTACGGGCGGATCTGGTGCAGTAGAGAGGGTACACAGGAATCTTATTTTGCCCGCCGTGAAATTGGTCTTTGGACGACCTTTGGCCCTCCTCCCCGCGATGGTATGTAACCTGTTGCGGGGTTTGAGGAACTTTGCTGATGATGTGATCCTTGGGAAAGGTAGAAACGACAACTTTTTCCGGGTCGAGCTACCGTTCCATTATCTTATGGGATGGTTGATTCTGCATCATCCGAGCGTGATGAGTCCCGATCCGGAAGAGGATTATGTTGAAGGAGATGCCTTTATCCGCCGCTTCTACAAGAGGAAGTGGTTACACACGGGCGTCCCTGTTTGCAGGAGGGTTTTGTCCTATCTTCAGGGGTGGGAGATTATCAAGGTTGGCCCTATCTTTAAAGACTTCGAGGCTGACCAAGACTTGGACGACTCTGGTGAAGATGCGATTACTCTGCCGAAATGGGGTTTTCGTTGGTTGCAAAGTATTCGGCCTTCTCACCTGGTCTACCGCAACCAAAATAGATGTTATCTGGAGCCATATCTACCTAGCCGGTTTGCTCGCCAGTTTGGCTATACCCAGCTAATGATGCAGAATCCCAGTAGCAGTCTGGGGTTTATCGGGAGTTTGCTGGATGGATCCCGGGGCTGGCAATATTACATTGTCGGGTGTACTGGTGTTCGTTTTACTACGCCAGTTCGCAAACCTCGGCCACAGATCATGTATTCGGCCGTTAAGCTGTATTGCACCATGAATGCTGCGTCTCCTGGTTATGACAGGAAGACTAGTTTCATTATTGGAACTCAGCTGGAGGCCACGATGAATATGTTGATAGCAGCCCGGTCATATCATCCGCCGGAATTGGCGGGATATCGGGCTGTTGCTGCAACTTTCGTGAGGGATTCCTATGTTGGGAAGAGACGGACCGACGCAGAAGCTGGTTCTTCTGTACCAAAAAGGCCGAGAAAGTCGTCAAGTCCAAAGGCAGGAGTACCACCTGTAACGCCAGCAGAATCAGTTCCTGCTGAGGTAAGGAGTCCTCCGTAATTTTTGGCTCATCTTGTCATTTTGGTGACTTGTGTTTTTCTTCTTATAGGGATCATTGAAGAAGAAGACCCGTATTTCAAAACCGGGTGCTAGTAAGCCGAAGGAAGTGGCAAGCTCTTCTGATGAGCGCATTACTCCGATGTTGATGTCTCTAGTGGAGAAAAGTCCAGAAGATGTTCCCGCGGAGGTTTTAGTATCTCCAGACTTTGTTGAAAGTATTGCGAAGGTTGCAACAACTTCCGAGATGGTACAATCTGCCGTTGAGGCCTTAGACGTTGAGGGTCCTACGGACTCGAGGCATCCTGATGATGAAGTGGATTGGAGTTCGTCGCCTTCCGATGACGTTGCTCCAGAGTTGCAAGAGCATGTTGCAGGGGCAACAGAGGTGGTTGGAACAGAGGAGAGGGTTGATTCCCCTCCTTGTCATGACGAAGGGGGGTCGGCTGCCATATTGCCGAGCCCTACCCCAGACTTAGCGGCGGAAGCTGAGGTGGCTACCAATCAGGAGGTAGCGACAGATCTTGTCCCTGTAGAGGGAGTTGATGTAGAGGATGAGACTCGTCTGACGGCCCCGACTCCTGGGGCGGGTCAGGAGACAAGTGTCGATCTTCCCGTCCTGCCAAGGGAGGTACTGGCTGTTGATAGGACGTTGGGAGCTGAAGAGGTGGCCACTGACGTCGGTGGTTCTTCCGAATTTGGGAAGGGCAAGGGTATGATGGAACCCTCTGTTGCTCCTTCCACTTGGGGTACTATCTCGACGCCTGCGCCGGCTTCCTCTGTTCCCTTGGCTCCTCGGGCTAGCAGTCCTGCCCTGTTGATGAAGAGCCTATTGGTGCCGAGGTTCCAGCCTCGCAGGTTGAGGTTAGCGGATCTTCTTCCGGTCCGCAAGCTGAAGCAACTCCTCCAACTCCTGCTATGACGCCGCAGGTTCTGGCGGATGCAGATGAATATGTGAAGTTCATCGTCGAGGCAGTGTATAAAATGCTGTAGAGGGGTGTATCTGCGGTGATGGATGCCAACGGGAGTTTTGCGACGACAAAAACTCTGGCAATGCCTTATATCGAGCTGATCCGTCTTCACCAAGGCCATGATCATATGGCTGAGATCCTGGAGGCTTCGGTGGTTGAGCTGGACCAGCGGCTCTCGGAACTTCAGCGCATCCAGCGAAATGACCTCTCTGTCTTGATAGATGCGGAGAAGGAAAAGCTGATCGTCGAGATTGAGTCTTCCTACCAGGCCACTGTGAGTGTCTGGGAGCGCAAAGTGGCTGAGACCGAGGCTGCGGTAGAGCGGTTGTCTCAATCCATGCGAGAGACAGTGGAAACGCGAGCTGCGTTGGACGCTAATATCGCGGAGATCAACGCCCAGATCCGCCGCCTTGAGGACCAGCGGGCTCGATTCCAGTTAAATGTCGAACGTGTCCAGGATGAACACGTAGCATTCAAGAAGGAGGAAGCAACTTTCACTCAGTGGACTCTTGCCTTGGCTCAGCAGCGACAACAGCTTGATGAGAAGCATGAGAACGATACTTCTGCTGAGGCTGTTGAATCGATGCGTCAAGAAGCTGAGCGTCGAGTCCTGGCGACTGTGGAGACTCGTGTGGCAAACTTGAGACGCCGAGTTAGAGAGCTTTCAGCCAACCCTGGGGATGTTTAGGGATTGTAGCCTCTTTTTTTTGTATTTTTGCAACTCTTACTGGGGATAGTGTAGTCCTTTACTCTCTCTTTTTAGAAAATAAAGAAGTACGCAACTTTTTATGATGTGTTCATTTTTGTTATCATGAACTTGATGATTTGTGTGGACCTATTATCTTTTGCGCACCTTGGTTTTTAGGTACAGATAATAAGTTTGAAGGAACCAACTTGTTTGCTCAGAGGTAATGTGGACGTAGCAAATATGGGGTTCAAATGATAGAATCTTCCTACCCAGAGGTGTTATGGACATGGTAGGAATGCTCCTGGGGGATACGTTGAACTATTCAGAGGTAATGTGGACGTGGAAGTTCTGCGATCAATGTACGACAATGCAGAGGTTGTTTGTACGAGATATTTACTCAGAGGTAATGTGGACGTGGTAAACATGGTGGGTAGCATAGTCTTATGGAATGTAAGATTCTACTTTGTAGGGCGTAGAGGGGACAACTCAGAGGTGATGTGGACGTAGTTGTCCTTCTACTGGAGGATGCCACGGAACAGCTGGGTTCCGGAAGCGTATAATTCTGTGGAAGGGAATTGTATGTGAGCCCTGATGATTGGGTCCATAGATCCCCTTGTGGAAGCACATGTCTGAGAGATGTCAAGAGTAGTACTTCTTCAGGAACTTGTCGTTGATGGGCATCATAAACAAGTCCCCATTGGGTTTGGCGAGACGGTAAGCACTGTTTGAGTACACCGTCTCTATGATGAAAGGTCATTCCCACTTGGGTTCGAACTTTCCTGGTGTCTTGTGAGTTAGCACCATCGGCCTCCTGACTGCCAGAACCAGGTCGCCAACTTGGAAAGTCCTCTACTTGACCTTCTTATTGAAAGCCTGTAATATACGGGCTTGGTAGAGTTCGGTGCGTTGTTGAGCTAGGAGACGCTTTTCATCAAGTGCCTCCAGTTCCCGCAGATGACGACGTTGATTGTCTTCTTCTGTGAGTTGGTTTGTGATTGCTACGCGAAGTGAAGGTATCTGAATCTCGAGAGGCAGTACTACTTCGCTTCCGTAGACCAAGAAGAATGGTGTGTTGCCTGTTGGGGTCCGTACCGTTGTACGGTAGGCCCAAAGGCATTCGCCGAGCTTTTCGTCCCAGTCGCGTTTGTTGGATGACACGACCTTTTTGAGTAGCCTGACGATAGTCTTGTTAAACGCCTCTGCTAATCCGTTTGCAGCCGGATTGTAGGCGGTTGATGCCATATTTTGAATGCGATTCTTATCACAGAATCTGCTGAAAATGTGGCTGATGAACTGAGGACCATTTTCGTGGATGATCCTCCGGGGCACCCCGAAACGGTAGATGACGTGGTACTTGATGAAGCTGATCACTCTGGAGCTTTTCATTTCTGCTAGCGGAACTGCGTCTGCCCATTTAGAGAAGTAGTCGGTGATTGCTAGGATGAAGCGGTGTCCTCTTGATGAAGTAGGGGTGATCGATCCCACAATATCCATGCCCCAAGCTTCGAAGGGCCAGGAGGCGACTGTAGGATGTAGTGGTTCTGACGATGTATGTATGAAGTCTGCGTGAAGTTGGCACGCGTGGCACTTCTTAGCATATACAACAGCGTCAGCGGCCATGGTTGGCCAGTAGTAGCCCATGCGTCGCAGTCGATCCTGCAACTTAGGGCCAGGTTGATGGGCCCCACAGGTTCCATCGTGAGCTTCTCGAAGGGCTTCGGCTGCTTCTTCGTTTGACAAACATCGAAGGAGAAGTCCATCGTAGGAGCGTCGGCACAGCATTTTAGTGGCTGTATCGTAGTAAAATCGAAGAGAGCGTCTTCTGACTGAGACGGCTTCCTTCGGGTCCTCTGGGAGAATTCCGTAGACAGCGAAGTCGATGAACGGGAACCTCCAGTCTCGGACATTAACACCAGTATTTGACGGCATGGCGTGGGCCATGTGTGAGCATAGGTTGTTTTTAGGACAGACCAAGTCTCTACCGACTACTGTGACATAGTGTTGAGTCCCGAGGGGCGCTGCCAATGAGGCCGCGAGGCCAGCCAGAGCGTCGGCCTCCAAGTTTTGTAGACGGGGTACATGTTCGATGAAGAACCCGGTGAAGGTTGAAACGATGTTCAATACAACTTTGTGGTAAGGGATCAGATCTTCATGGCGAACTTCGTATTGCCCTCTGATCTGGTTTACGGCGAGTTTGGAGTCGCCGTAGGCCTCCAGATGATTACCCCCAGCTGTTGCGCTAGCTGGAGTCCCATAATGAGCGCGTTGTACTCGGCAACATTGTTGGAGCACGGCTTCAAAAGGGAGTAGGCACGCTGGATGACCAGTTGATCGGGGGAGACTAATACCACCCCCACTCCTACGATGATTTGGCCTTTGGGGCCTGTTCTTGAAGCGCCATCGAAAAATATCCGCCAGACGGAGCTTTCTTCGGTGACGTTTAATTCTTGGACCTCGTCCGGGATGTCTTCATAGAGTTTTGAGGACTCTGGGATGGGGTGTGCAGCTAAAAAGTCAGCCAGAGCTTGACCTTTAACAGCTTTTTGCGGGACAAACACCATGTTGTATGATGTTAGCAAGATCGCCCATGTGGCTAGCCGGGAGTTCAATGATCCTGGCTTCGTCATGAGGACTCTGAACGGATTGACTCGGGAAATGACATGAATTGTCTGGCCCGAGACATAATGGCGATTCTTCTGGATGGCAAACACCAAAGCCAAGCACTCCTTTTCAACGGGGTTGTACCGGTGTTCGGCCCCGATGAGCGTTCGACTGAGGTAGTAGATTGCTTGCTCATAGCATGTGTCGCTGTTCTGAGCTAGCAGGGCGCCGAGGGAATGATCCATGGCACGGACGTAAAGGAGAAACGGTTTACCAGCGACGGGTGCCACCAGGACTGGAGGGCTCGTCAAGTAGGCTTTGATGTCGTCGAAAGCCTTTTGACATTCCTCTGTCCAGACGTAAGAGACTCCCTTTTTCATGAGCTGGGTGAAGGGTTGACACTTGCCGGAAAGGTTTGCTATGAACTGTAGGCCTCAAAAATGATTGTCACGCTGAGTTGATCAGGACAAGTCCAACAGTCACGCTGAGTTGATCAGGACAGAGTTAGAAGTCACGCTCAGTTGATGAAGATAAGTACTTAAAAGACACGCTGAAGACAGCTCATCATTTGTCAGAAGTGTAATTATGACTGACAGCACGACAGTCGAAGAACGTCTCTTCGTATGCCACGTATGCACAGAACTCGAGAGATCACAGCCGCCTATTGCGTGATTTTCGAAATCTTCTTCAGCATGACTCAGCCTTTGTCAAAGTGGCGTACCAAAAGAGCTTCTTGTCATTTAATGCGACTGACAAAAGCAATCACTGTCAGAGATTTTGTGTCAGTCGAGGCACGCTAAATCAAGACAGCTGGTAGTCCCATCTCAAGTCTGCGTGTATTTGTGAAAACATCTCAAGTTTGCGTGGATTCTGAAGTTTTTTCTTCCTCAAGTCTGCGTGGATTTTAAAGCTTTTTGCCTCGAGTCTGCGTGGATCCTGAAGCTTCCTGCCCCAAAGTTTGCGTGGATTATGAAGCTTTCTACACTGAGTTCGCGTGGATTTCATCTTCAACCAGTCTGCGTGAATTTCATCAAATTGGAGTACGTGGCAGCCATGCCACTGATCTCTCGCCTGCGTGTCCTGTAACTTGCACATGACTCATACATGATCGCCATGTGTCCAACAGTTACAGGCCACGTCCAGTAACTGCTCACAACCTTGCGTATGTTAAATCCTGCGTGATTTTTAACTAGGCACAGGCTGTGAAGACAGTTATCTTTTTCAGTTATTATTTTTGACTCTATAAATAGAGTTCTTTTCTCATTCATTGTACAGATACATAGTTATCTATTACTGTCAAAATTTTGAGAGCTTTTCTTCTTCGCATAGTCAAAGGGATAAAGCGATCGTCTTCTAGATCGGATTCCCACAGTTGTAATTTTCCTAGAAACACAATAAATAAAGTGAATTTATTTATGGAAAACAAATTGGCAACTCTGTTGGGGAAAACCATCTCCTCTTCTGAGATGGCAACAACTCAATGCGACGCTTCGTCAGTCGGCTCGACGAAGAAGGTGATGACGATCAAGTTCGATCAACTCGCCTACGAAGAAATGCGGCGGGCTAAGGGTGGCAAACCCACTCCAGCCTCCATCACCACTGCCAAGTCGAAGGGATGCTCTGTCTATGTCCCTAAGAATCTGTTGGCAGTCAACAGTGAAGTCTCTGCCACAGTGTCTACTCCTAACACTGGCAAAGACTTTATTGCAAGCACGCACACTCTTGTGTGCTCGAAGAAGACAGTAGTCAAAAGTCACGCTGACAGTACTGGCTCCTTAGCCAAATCTGTTCCAGTGTGTAATCCCACAATCAAAAGTCACGCTGACAGTACTGGCTCCTTAGCCAAGTCTGTCCCAGCGTGTATTTCTAAAATCAAGAATCACGCTGACAGTACTGGCTCCTTAGCCAAGTCTGTTCCAGCGTGTATTTCCAAAGTCAAAAATCACGCTGACAGTACTGGCTCCTTAGCCAAATCTGTTCCAGTGTGTAATCCCACATTTAAAAGTCACGCAGACAGTACTGGCTCCTTAGCCAAATCTGTTCCTGCGTGTATTTCCAAAATTAAAAGTCACGCTGACAGTACTGGCTCCTTAGCCAAACCTGTTTCAGCGTGTATTTCATCTAAGAAGAGTAGTTCTTTAGCTACTTCTTCTTCTCTGCCAAATTCTGTTAAAACTGGGGGTGGTCTTGTTAGAACTTCTCCACAAATGGCTCACAATGTCCCTTCGAAAAGGAATAACTCTTTAGTTATTTCTTCTGCTTCTGAAGTTTTTACTTCAGGAACAGCTTTGACTGACAATTCTGTTAGTCAAAGAAAAGGAGATGGTCTTTTGACTACTCTTCCTTCTGGACATTTTATGTCTCAAAACTTGAATAAGTCTAAGAAGAAACATTCCTTAAAGTTTCCTTCTACGACTTCTTCAAATTTGACACAGAATTTGTCTAGAAAAGAGGGTTTAATACCAACTCCTAATCAAGGGGGTGGTTCTATTCTTTCTTCTCTGCAGATATCCAGATCATTGGAAGAAAAACTCCAAGTTTCTAAAACCAATGTATTACCTCCAATTGATCTAAGAGCCAAACTGAATCAAACCCGTTTGGGAAACACTTCTGGTGTTAAGAAACCACACCAATCGAATACAAAGATAAGATATCCAGATGCAGAGTATGCTAGAAATTATGTGGCTCATATTAATCACTATCTATATAATCAAGAGCCATCAAGGCCCAAGAACCAAAAAGATTTAAGAGAACACCTTCAACAGAAGAGAAGGAACAATTCTATGGATCATGCTGAATGTGAATTTCACCCAAGAGCCATAATTCAGTGCAGATGTCAATCAACGGCTCAGAGCCATGTTGATCATGAATGTGACTTCCAGCCACGAATTACAATGCAATGCAGATGTCAAAATAAACGACAATCTGTCTTCAATCGGATTCAGTATGAATCTATGCCTGATGAAGATGAGCCTTTGTTTGCTTCTGTCAACATGACCTCTAGAAATATTGGGGGTAGCATGCGGTCTGATGCTATATCAGATTCTGAAGATGGTGTTTACCTCGGCACCCGATCCAGGACTAGGGCTTTGGCCAGGGTCTCTTCTTCCCCTCATCCAAGTGCTAATCCAGAGATCACAGAGGACTTCTTGGAGAGTCCAACTTTCCAGCATTGACTCCTGTAAACAATCCCGGGAAAGATTCTGATTCTCATAGCGATGATTCAGAACAAACGGTTTCATCGTCTATTCCTCGAATGATTACCACTTACATGGTAGATGGCAATCATAAACCTTCGACTAGCACCGAAGCTCATGAACAGAGGATTTCTTTCTTAGAACAACAATTGTGAGCTATGGCAGATACATTGAACGCTATGCATACTCTTATGCAAACTCAGCACCAAACTCAACAAGACCAACAGACAGTACCACCAGTGGTACTAGATACTCCTGTTGCTCCAACCCTGGAACCTTCTACCATCCGGGGGTACAATCTAATATTCCTGTACAACCCACTCTTAGTCAGTCTGGAGCTGGGGGTGGTACATATGCTGCAGTTCCTCCTCCCAATTATACTCAGCAAGTTACAACTCCACAATCTTCCGGAGTTGTTACTGAAGAGTTGAAGAACCTCAGAACTCAATTTGAGGCATTCAAACAAAAAGATGGTTTGCAAAGGTTAGGCATCAAACAACCTTACCCGATAGAATGGAAGCAAGTATCTTACCCTCCTAAGTACAAACCTCCTACTATTTCATTCTATGATGGAACCACTTCTCCAAGTCAATTCATCAATCATTTTAAAGTGATGACTGATCAATTACAACCAAGTGACGCCCTCCTTACTCGGGTGTTTGTTGGATGCCACAAAGGAACAGCTTATGACTGGTATAGAAGTCTCCCTGATGGGTGCATTACCTCATTTGCTGGTTTCAAACAAATGTTTCTTGAACGATTCTATGAAGGGCTCAATGACATGACTATGTCCGCTCTTATTAGAATCAAGCAGAAGAACAATGAAACTACGGAGGATTTCATTGAACGATTTCGAAGAGAAGCTCTGAAGATGCCTCTTGGAACTCCTGATGCTGTCACCATCGACACATGCAAATCAAATTTACTACCAATCATCAGCATGTGGACAGGATCTACTCAATTTCAAGATTGGCCTTCCTTTATAGTTAGTGCCAAGGCCGCAGAAACTAGTGCTGAAACCTTCAAAGGTTTAGGGGTGCAGATGTCTCCTAAAGAAACAGGTCAGAATGCCAACAATAATGCTAAATCCAATACCCGCAAAGGGAAGGAAACTCTTGAAGTTAACCTTCATAGCAAAGATGCATCGACTGTTCAAGCTTCTCCTGCCTCTACAACTCAACAACCAAGAGCACCTCGTCCCAGAGAAGAATACTCTTTTGATGACGATGATGTCCAAGGTATCTTTGAATGTCTGCTGAAAGGTAATAAAATACAATTACCTGAAATCAAGAAACCTGATGAAGCTGGTAAAACAGATCATCCCAAATACTGTCCATACCACAGAATGTTGGGTCACACACTTCGTACATGTTATGTACTGAAAGGAAAGATCCAGGAAATGATCAAATCTGGAGCTATCTCTCTTACTCCAAAAGAGAAGACTGTCACTTCTAATGTCGTCTCTATGCAATTTGGAGATTTTCCTCCTCAACTTCTTGAAAATGGGATTGTTCCTATTCCCAAGGCAACTCTTGAAATAGTGAATATTCCTCCTCCACAATCTGAAGGATTAGTGCCAATCACTATAGAAACAGGAGAAATAATGTGGATTCATCCTGATCTAGTGGCAGACCTTGAATCTCCTCATCTTCAAAAGACTACTTCTCGAAAGTCTAAAAAGGCTGGAAAGATTAAGTCATGTCATATGACTTCTCTCGGATCTACCTCTGACACAGAGCCAAAAGATAAGGAAGAAGCACTTGCTGGTGCTACTCGAACAGGAAAACCTTATCTGGAGGATTATTCCAAGAATCTTGAAGATATTCCTGATGTCTCTCCTGCTGATAAAGATACTGCTGATGTTCCTATTGAAAAAGAATCATCCACGGCACCTGTTCCTTCAATCACACCGGGGGTACCTACTCCTTCCAAGCCCACAGCTATTGAGAAAGGCAAGCAACAAGCTCGGTTTGATAAACCAATCAAGAAGTCTCCTCCTCTTGGGCTTCAGAAGCCTTATAGCTTTGACATTTTTGCTCAACTTGCTAATACTCCAGCTAGAATGTCCCTCTTTGAACTTCTACGTCTTTCCAAAGAGACTCGGGAGACGTTAAGTGAAGCACTCTTACAGGCTGAATCTTGTCTTGTACAATTAAAGAAGTCGGACGCAGAACCTGCTACTTGCTTACATTGTAACAGTGTATTGGAGATTATCCCAAATATCACCTTTACACAAGACGACATGCTTCTGGAGAGTAATCTACATGATCGGCCTCTCTACTATACCGGTTATATTGATACAATGAAGATAGATCGTATCCTTATTGATCCAGGCTCTGCTATAAGTATAATGCCGAAAAGTCTGTTGGATGAACTCAAGATCCCTCTTCACAAACTTTCCAAGATGGTTACTACTATCTTGGGATTCAATCAGAGCCGAAGCGAGCCTTTGGGAAAGATTCATCTGAAGCTTCAGATAGGCGATTTCAGATCCAAAGTCACTTTCTATGTGATCGAGATCGTGGGATCCTATAATCTTCTTTTGGGGAGGCCCTTCCTTCATGAAAATAATGTGGTGCCCTCTACTCTTCATCAATGTTTCAAATACATTGACAGCAATGGAAATGTACAAAAGGAAGTTGCTGATATAAATCCTTTCCGTGGAGTTGAAGCTTATTTCAATGATTCCCGGATGTATAAAGAAGAGTACACAAAGTTGATACAAGCTATGGAGAAAGAGGACTCGCAAAGTGAGACTTTAACAATTCCTGATAAAAGTCGAACTTCTCAGCAACTGTCTCCTAAATCCTCCGGAGAAGGCCCCTTCATTATTCCAGTGAGCGGACGTATCTCTCCATCACCTCAATTATCTGCTCAAGATACACTGATCATTCCTGTCAGTAGGCGTACTACAGTTCCTGTATCTTCATATATGAAACAGGATACTATGCTAATCCCAGTTGGAGGGCGGACTACTCTTCCATCTCAAGCTTCAAGGGAGCTCACCTCTTCTGAGCCGTTTGTAATCGATCTTAATCGAAACAAAACTTCTTCTCGTTCTTCTTCTCCCCCTTTAGTTATTGATTTGGCTAAGATTTCTAAGGCTCAACCTTCTCCCAATGTAAATATTGCTGCTTTTGAAGTCAATAAAAAGTCTCCATCTTTGCAGTATGTTGATGTGTGTAATTATGTTCATAGTTATTTACATCTGTTAGATGACTTGAGCACAATAACCATAGGAGTTGTACAGACTTTTCATACAGATGTATCCATAGAACCAGTACAATCTTCTTATTTTCTAGTTCCCAGTAGAAAACCAGGAGACTTTCCAATATTCTTTTACAAAGGGCCCCAGAATCCTTCTGATTTAGAAGATGATGACAAAAACGACGATACTGGAAGATTACAATTACGTCGTTATAGTCAGTAATCTAAAGACATCATTAAAAACATGGGCTATGACTTCAGAAATGGCCTCAATGATGGAAAAGGAAGAAAAATGCCTGTTCGAATTCCTCCTCTGAAATATGGGAGGACGAAATGCGGATTGGGTTATATTGCTCCTACTCCTTTTATCAATATTTTCCATGAAGATCCCGAATCTGACGAAGACAAGAGATCTGATTCTTCTAGTACTACCTCTTGGGATTCCGATACGAGTATCGGTGATTTCTACTGCAACATTCTGTCTGCCAACATGATCTCCATTGATAGTTCATCCGTTCATTCAATACCACCCGATGGTTTGCCCGTTCATTAACATCCGACGGTATATCCGTTCATTTCAGTATCATATTTTGATATCTAGTCTTTTGATTCTCGAGTCCAAAGATCCTGAAAAATTGAGTTCAAGGATATTTTTATGTTTGAATTCCATTTTTTCTAATCAGTATTAAACTAAGATCATTTCTGGTTTAATATCATCTGATAGAATTACAAAATTCATTTGTATATTCTATTCTATTGAAATGTGTCACGTATTATCTACCTCTGAACATATTTTCTATATTGTCAAAACTTGAAAAAATTGAGTTCAAGGATATTTTTATGTCTGAATTCCATTTTTTCTAATCAGTATTAAACTAAGATCATTTCTGGTTTAATATCATCTGATAGAATTACAAAATTCATTTGTATATTCTATTCTATTGAAATGTGTCACGTATTATCCACCTCTGAACATATTTTCTACCAAAACAACAAAACCAAAAATTAGATCAAGAACTTTCATTTACTTTCATTTTCAAAACATGGGATACACATGAAAGTGAAAATAAAAAGATTCATTTATTGGGAGTAATCAGCTTCTTGATGCGCTCAATAGCAGCATTCAGTCTCTCTTCATGGGCTTTTTGAACTTTTTCAGCTGCTTCAACTGTAACATTCTGTTCGTCAAAAGTGTTAATAGCAGACTGGCGACGATTGACTTCTTCAATCTGTTCCGTCTGCATCTGTTCTCGTTCCTTCTGAAGAATTTCATAGCGTTCGGCTTCAGAGATATAAGTAGCAGCAACCTCAGCTTCTTCTGTTTCCATGACAGCAATTCGCTCTTGAAGTCGAGTCAACTCCTCTTTCAATTTCTTCAGTTCTTCAGTCTTGGACGCTTTATCTTTCTTTAGAAGCTCTATCCTTTGACGAGTAGCTAATATTTCTTCGCCCTTTTCTACTAACTTCTCAGTAGAAGAGGCAAGAAATTCTTCAAGTGTTGTCTGTTGGGATTGTGCTTCATGCTCAAGATGATTGATCTCAGCTGCAGTTAAAGATCGAATGTCCTCCTTCTTAGTCTCCCAGTATATTTGGATAGCTATTTCTAACTCATCCAGGAGATGTTTGAAAAAGGTGCACTCAGATTCGCAATCAGAATGTTGTAGCGCCATAAGTGGGAACTTAACCATAGTTCGAAGTTCTGAAAAGGGCATAGTTTCATCCTTCAAGAAACGTTTGGAATATGTATCTAGATATGAGTAAATGATATCTGGATACATTTCCAGAGTTCTTGCTAGCCCAGACTCAAATCCAGGAGTCGTTGTCGTCATGGCAGAAGAAGCTTGAATGATCTCCATTCTAGGAGCAGAAGTGTGCGCAATTGGAGAAGTTGGCAAGTGTGAACTCCCTTCATCAGCATCAGCCTGGATAAGCGGAGCATGAGTTGAACTCATTGCTGCAGCAGTTCCTATAATTAAATAAAAATATAATCAGCATTTAAAGAAAAAGAAACAGCAGAATCAGAGTTTAAAATAAAGTTCTACCTGGCTGAGGTTCATATTCGATGTGTTGAGGGAGTTCTGCCTCTTCCTGTAGTCGGTCCATGATAGTATCAGACACCTGCTTCATATAGCTGCTT
Source organism: Iris pallida (assembly GCA_029216955.1). Lineage (NCBI taxonomy): Eukaryota > Viridiplantae > Streptophyta > Magnoliopsida > Asparagales > Iridaceae > Iris > Iris pallida. Next base: position 1,501,742 of record JANAVB010003599.1, on the reverse strand, counting down.
CCAGCTCCAGAATTACTGGGTGCTAGAGCGTTGTTCGGTGATTGAGCAGGTTCGGGGCTAAGTTCCATTCTGTTCCCCTTGATCTTATCTTCATCATAAGGAGTAGAAGTACCATCATGCCAGTCTTCTCCTCCTTCAGTGTCTTCTTCTTCTTCGTCTTCAGGATGAGCTTCCGATTCAGAGTCGATGATATTCACATTTTCATGAGTTTCTGGAACAGTAACGATAGCAAGCTCAGTATTGGTCGCTAGTTCAGTTGTCTCTGGAATGGCAGTTCGAAGAATAATATCCTGACAAACGTTCTTCAGCAAATCATCAGCAGCTGATAGCTCGGGCGCTGGCATATTTTCATCACCTCTGGCTAAAGGAGTACTTTCTTCAGCTTGAGTCTCAGGAATTTCTGGCTGCTCTGTAACTTCTTCCGGAAATGGCTCTTCTTCAGGGTAGTCAATCTGATCATCTAGTGCCTGAATGACACCGTCAGTTCCATGTTCAAATGGAATCATCCTCTTCTCTGAGGATTCAATAGCCACTCCACTTGTTGTGGGAACAGTTGTTCCCTGAGCTCGTGCAGACACTACTTCAATCTGTTCAATTGAAGCTGTTGGGAGATGAATATCATCAGACTCGGTCCTTTCAGTAGAAACCGCTTCATTAATTTCTGGCAAAATTCCTTCATTCATAATGGTTTCTAGGAATTGATTGCCCTTCATTTTGCTGGCAGACTTCTTAACATATCTGCCTCTAGGCCTCCTTATCAAAGGAGCGTCGTCTTTATCAAATTCTTCATCTTTATCAGCGGCATCGTCCTCATCAACGGAGATACCACCTAAGGATGATGTAGCAGTTATTGAGACTCCCTTCTTCTGTTTCTTGGAGGTTTGAGACCTAGTACTCCTCTTGGAGACAGTCTCAGATTCGTCACTTCTCTTCCTCTTAGAAAGAGATACAAAGATGGGAGGAAGAACGACATCAGGGACATCTCCTTCCTGGAATAATTCATATGGAGGATCAACCTCCGCTGCCTCATCTTCAGGCTCTGGAGAGAATCGTTGTATAACAATCCTCTTCTTCGACTTCTTCGATGGTGCTGGGTCATCTTCCCCAACAAAGGTCTTCGAATTGAAGCTCGGCTTGAAGGTGCTCGATGACACATAGAAGCGAGCATATGTGTAAAGCATCTTTGGCCCCGAGCTAGACAAAGGATTAGGCATAGAGAATGTAGCTTTTGTGCCTCTGGCCGTAAAATATCTCCAAGCTCGAGCCCCATCGATAAGCCCTCCACAAGCAGATAGGCAAGTGGTGGCGTTCCCAACATGGAGTTGGTCATATCCGAACTGCCTGGCAAATCGGCTTGGTAAGTATGGCTCTAGATACGCCATCTTTTCATGGCGATATACTAGATGAGAGGGCCGGATCCTCTGCAACCATTGGAAGGCTACATCATCTAGCCTATTTTCCATGTCTCCATCTATCATATTTAAGGGCATGCTCTCATAGCCCGCTGGTGGAGGGACACATTGGATGAGCCAATGTGATGCTCGATTCAAGACATTTCTGCATTCTGGAAGGGTGTGCACCTTCCAGAACGTCTCTCCAGAGTACTTCTCCAGAAAAAGACTATTACTCCCTCCAGCCCCTGGAGGTATCAGACCATCATGATGAAGGAGAAGCCAGCCATATAAAAATGTGAAGGGCATCTCTATCCTTGGGAATTCTTCAGTCATCAAACGCTGAGGAGACAGCATGTTGGACACAAAATTCCGAAGACCTGCGTTCAGCCTGCAGGTCATCGCCGATAACAAGTCGATCTTGTAACCATATACAAGGCGCACCGCTGCAAAGATAACGCCTCTGTGTATCATGTCCAAGGAACTGGAGCCAGGAACGATGAATCTTCTTAACCACAAAGATAAGAATCCGGCCAAATGACCATTCCTTGACAAACTTTTGCCACTCTGCCTCACATAAGAACTGAAAGTGGTTCCAGCTTTGAACTCGTACCAGTCTTCGGCGATGGTGAAATCCTTGCAATCATATTTCTCCAGCAGATAAAGGATTTCACTTTCAGAGAGAGGTTTGAAGTTGTTAATCTGGTAATACCTCTTCTCGTTTATTTTCTTCTCATCCTTTTCACGATTCATGAAAAGGTACGACATCCACTTCTGTATATGGTTGCCAGCTTTATCTTTAGAACCCTTGTAATATAGAGTACATGTGCCAAAATGACACATCATCTCTTCAAATAGATACACCATCTCTGGGTTCTGCTCTGTCAGAAAATTCAGCTCTTCTGACGTAGGAACATACTCCTCATATGGCAATGAGCCTGAAGGCAGGTGTGAGATGTGTTCCATTTCATGAAGGACGAAGCCCATCTCTCCCTTTGGAGTCATAAAGGTCCCCGTTCTGTGATTGTATCTCTCAACCAAAGCCAGGAACAGAGAGGGGTTGGGCTTGAAGCCGTATGATGAATTGACCACGGCATCATAGAGGTTTATTTTCTTCAGCTCGGTTCCAAAATTCTCTAAAGCCCAGTGGACCAAACTCTTCCATCTCACATTCTCATGATTCATTAGGCCATTCATCCTCGGCGTTGAATCGGTGGGATAGAATGCATTCTTGTTTGACATAAATTCGTTTATGAAAATGGGCATCCTGAATGGCATCAATATGGCTGAGTCTTCAGGTGGTATGCATCCAGGCTTCAAACCCCGAAACACTGATACATGGTTCTTTGGGGCACTGAAGAATCCCTCTTTTCTGTAAATTATACGGCTTACCTTCGCCTGTTGATATTCTGTCATATACCAGGACATCTTTCTCGGATAACTGGCATGCATAAAACTCATGATTGACAAGCCTCTGGAAACTTTCGGCCAGTACATGGGCCGTCTCATATCTCCCTCGAAGTAGAAGCACACCTTCTCTCTGATGCCCTTCGGTTGAGATTTCTGTGCAATGGCATCTCCAAACAAGAATGCTGGCTTCTTGTGGATTACCAGATCCAGACTCTGGAAAGGTTGTCCATTCATTAAACAGAGTAGGGTTGTATGATCTTGGTTGGCCAATAAGGACAATCTAGCTTCTGGAAGATCAAATTGAGGGAATTCCACATGAGATAGATCATGCTTGAATGAGAAACTCAAGTACCCTTCATAATTTGCTTCTTCGCTTCGGATGTTCACTATAGAATATAAAAGAAGACAAAGTCAGATATATCTATGTCTATGCGTGTATTACAGTATCTGAAGGAAATTTCAAAAGTCACGCAGACTTCAGAAAGATATATTACTAAGAGATGCTGAGTGAATTATTCACGCAGATGATTAATTCACGCAAAGTCCAGACAGATTGGGATGAAAGTCAAGCATCATTGCCAGAATTACATTTAAGTGAAAATGACAAAAATCACACTGACAGATCAAGACTAATCTATCCAGAGGATGACTCTCAGAAGTCTGCATGAATAATTCAAAAATTGACATCTCTGTCAATATGTGAAAAATCACGCAGAATCTTCATGAAAGCTGCGTGACTATTTCAACATCGACATTTCTGCCAAAATGAAAAGTCACGCAGAGTCATGAGAACCATGCTCCTTTGCGTGAAACACAGAGCTTCGTAAACACGAAGATGTGAAGTATGGCTAACCCTAAAGAGGGAGCATACTTTGTTAATATCCTGTGCCCTAAGAAGGGGGGATATATTTCTGAAACTTCATTATTTGTTTTAAAGATCCTAAAAAAAATTCCATGTGGAGTTCATCTTCGTCTTCAAACAGTTCGTGTCCCCCAGCACTTACGATGCATAGGAGCTTGAGGGACTTCCTGTCGAGGAAGTCTGTCAGTAGTGGCACGCGAAGAAGATGCAGGGGCTTTCCCCTTGGCCTGAGCGTTGGCTTTCTTGGGCGCCATTGTTGCGATGAAGGAAAAAAAAAGTCGGAAAAGAGGAACTTTGTCAGGGAAGAAGGAGGAGCTTTCTTTCTTCTGAGGAGTCTCTCTCTTGAAAAGCAAGTAAAGAATGAAAGTAATGACTTATGATCTATTTATAGGCCCATGAAGAATTCTAAACGACGGCAAAGTCATCATTGCCTCGATATTGGGAGATTTACACGGAATTCTAACCGCACAGAATCTCAACAGCCCAATCATCTCGGAGTAAATCTCTCATTAAAGTCATCTCAGCGTGACTTAATTCATTTTATCATCTCTATTTTCAAAGTATTTCAAAATAATTTATCATTTTTCGAAAACTTTGAAGGGGGTTTTGTAGGCCTCAAAAATGATTGTCACGCTGAGTTGATCAGGACAAGTCCAACAGTCACGCTGAGTTGATCAGGACAGAGTTAAAAGTCACGCTCAGTTGATCAAGAAAAGTATTTAAAAGACACGCTGAAGACAGCTCATCATTTGTCAGAAGTGTAATTATGACTGACAGCACGACAGTCGAAGAACGTCTCTTCGTATGCCACGTATGCACAGAACTCGAGAGATCACAGCCGCCTATTGCGTGATTTTCGAAATCTTCTTCAGCAAGACTCAGCCTTTGTCAAAGTGGCGTACCAAAAGAGCTTCTTGTCATTTAATGCGACTGACAAAAGCAATCACTGTCAGAGATTTTGTGTCAGTCGAGGCACGCTAAATCAAGACAGCTGGTAGTCCCATCTCAAGTCTGCGTGTATTTGTGAAAACATCTCAAGTTTGCGTAGATTCTGAAGTTTTTTCTTCCTCAAGTCTGCGTGGATTTTGAAGCTTTTTGCCTCGAGTCTGCATGGATCCTGAAGCTTCCTGCCCCAAAGTTTGCGTGGATTATGAAGCTTTCTACACTGAGTTCGCATGGATTTCGTCTTCAACAAGTCTGCATGAATTTCATCAAATTGGAGTACGTGGCAGCCATGCCACTGATCTCTCGCCTGCGTGTCCTGTAACTTGCACACGACTCATGCATGATCGCCATGTGTCCAACAGTTACAGGCCACGTCCAGTAACTGCTCACAACCTTGCGTATGTTAAATCATGCGTAATTTTTAACTAGGCACAGGCTGTGAAGACAGTTATCTTTTTCAGTTATTATTTTTGACTCTATAAATAGAGTTCTTTTCTCATTCATTGTACAGATACATAGTTATCTAAATTACTGTCAAAATTTTGAGAGCTTTTCTTCTTCGCATAGTCAAAGGGATAAAGCGATCGTCTTCTAGATCGGATTCCCACAGTTGTAATTTTCCCAGAAACACAATAAATAAAGTGAATTTATTTATGGAAAATATGAACCTCCGGATATATGCCAGCCGTCTATGTAGTCCTCGAAGTTCTCGAAGGTTCTTCGGAGGGTCCATATCAAGGATGGCTTTGGTCTTCTCAGGATCGACATGAATGCCTTTCGCCATGATGATGAAGCCCAAGAACTTTCCGCTAGAAACCCCTAGGAAGGATTTAGCGGGGTTCATCTTGAGTTGATGCGCCCGCATGAGATCGAAGACTGTCTTGAGGTCTTGTAGGTGATCTTCTTTGAGACGGCTCTTGACTGCGATGTCGTCAACATAGCATTCGACTGTCTTGCGAAGATGTTGACGGAAAATGGTGCTCATAGCTCGTTGGTATGTCGTACCGACGTTCTTCAAGCCGAAGGGCATCACTGTGTAGCAGAAAACACCCTTCGGAGTCCTGAATGACGTGTATTTTGCGTCATCGGGGAACATCTTGATTTGATTGTAGCCTAAATACCTGTCCATGAAAGACATGCGTTCGAAGCCACACGTGTTGTTGATCATCACGTCGGTGATTGGAAGCAGGAATTCGTCCTTCGGGCAAGCAGAGTTGAGATCCCTGAAGTCGATACAAACTCATATCTTCCCATTCTTTTTGGTGATGGGGATGACGTTGGCTACCCAATCTGGGTGTTGTTCCTCATGGATGAAGCCGCTGGTCAAGAGCTTGTCCACCTCATGATTAATGGCGTTCATGATGTTCGGACGAAAGCGTCGCTGTTGTTGTTTGATAGGCTTGGCATCAGGTAAGATGTTCAGCCTATGCATCGCGATCTGGGGGTCAAGTCCCGGCATATCTTTATAGCTCCAAGCGAAGACGTCGATATACTCTTTAGCCAGCTGGATTAAAGATTCTCGGTCTTCTTCTTTCAGGCTTTTGCGGATGAAGATGGGTTTGGAAGAAGATCCATCCCCAAGGTCGATCTGTTCGACTTCGTCTTCGGTGGAAGGTTCACGTAATTCAAAACGAGACTCTCATTGTTCTCCTAGGCGTTGAGCCCAGGGTTCTTCTTCGAAGGGTTCCGGCATTTGGTCTTCGCCTTCATCTTTTTGAGGTTGTGCTGATGTCATGTTGGCTGACAGCACTTTCTTGAGGACTGATCCGATGCTGGTATCGGAATCCCAAGTCGATGCTTCGGACGAGTGAGAATGTTCTATTTCCTCTGCGTCCGAACTCTCTGGAGTTGATGGCGGCATGACATAGCCTACCCCCCGTCGAGTTCGATTGTAGTAGTCCTGCAGCTTTCCTTTAGGTATTGGAAGCCGGAGAGGGAGACGTCGACCTTTGCCATAGTTCAGGCCCTTGTTGATTTTCAGGTCGTAGCCCATCGTTTGGATAATGTGCTTTGTCGTATCCGTGTATCGATAGACTTATACTCTGCCGGTATCAGGTTCTGGCTCGAGTGGCGGGAGGTCTTGATGACGCTCGACTTTGCCAAAGATGATGGATTCTTCGTCTCGACTTCGTGGAGGGACTATGTAACAGACTCCTTGAGACGGGACTACTCGATTTATATGATGGACGGTCATTATTTGTGTTTGCAACGACCGTAGAGCGTTATCTAATGTATACATGGCATTCCAATGTGGAAGACAAGAATAATTAAAAACACTCTATTATTGATGAAATACGAGATTTTATCCCGTGGGATTACATTGTCTAGGGAGGGTGCGTCTACATCAGCAGAGATATATTCGCCTAGCTCCTCATCTGTAAGTACCGGGGTTGGATCAGGAGAGTCCACCACAGCCTTGATTTTGGGGTCCGAGAGGGTTATGTGAGCCTTCTCTGGTATCTTGGATGACTGCGGCGGCTTGCCCTTAAGACGCACCTTCAGGGGTGCCTCAACTGCGCCTCCAGTGATTGGTGTCTTCCCCTGTAATTTTGCCACCAGGGGAGCCGATGTTTGAGGCGGCTTTCCCTTAAGGCGTATCTTCAGGGGAGCTTCAGGAGTTGGTGCTTTTTCTAGTAGCTTGATGGTCATTGGAGGCACCTTCTGGGGCGGTTTGCCCTTGAGTCGGATCTTCAGAGGGGCATCGGGAGTCATTTCAGGCTCCATGTCCGGCTCAGCTGCCGTTTCTGCCTCGTCATCAGCATCATTGGCTTTCTCCTCGTCAAGTGACTTGTACAAGTCGGAATCGGTGAAGTAGGCTTCAATCCCTTTGAAAGGATCGATGTCTGCGAACTCCGTCCGGATGATGCCGTTGGTGGATACGTATTTCATGCATTGGTGGAGCGTGGATGGTACCACCATGTACTCGTACAGCCACGGTCGACCGAGCAGGATATTGTAGTTGACCTCGGCATCCACAACGTAGCAGGTCACCACAGTTTTGAGATTACCGATGTGACACTTCAGTCGAATTTTGCCCAGCGGCTCGCTTTTACTAGCGTTGAAGCCACTGATTGTTGTGTTGGAGGGCGCCAGCCGATACATTGGGATCCCAGTGTTGAGAGTAGCGCCTTCGGAATAATGCTGAGGGAAGACCCCGGATCGATCTGAATCCGGTTCACCTTGACTGAACCGATATACCATGTATAATACAGTGGCCGGTTATGTCGGTGGTGCTTGAGAAGCATGTCTTGTTGGGTGAAAGATATGTTCGGGATAACTTCATCCGCACAACGACAGTGCGCACAAGTAGTTGGAAGATCTTCAGGCTGCTTGACCTGACTGAGGAAGGATTCAACATCCTTCAGAGCTTCACAGAGAGCTTTTCGGGAGTCTTTGGAAAGACGCAGGAGCTCGAACAAAGATAGGCGGGCAGGAGTACTCGCCAGTTGTGCCAGTATGTCGAAGTTGTGGGGCTTGGCTAGCCCCGAAGCATTCTCCTTTCATAGAGGTCTGTCGAAACAAGCCTCCACATGCTTCTGCTTATTGGCTGCTGAGGGCTTAGATGGGACCTCTTCCTGGGCAGCAGGGACGGTGCAAGGAGGCACCACCTCGGCGGCAGCTTCGTCGGGTTGGGCGTTCTGTTATGAACGCGTCTGCACAGGAAGTGTCTTTTCCGTTGAAGAAGAGACCATGCGGCAAGACTTGATCTTCCTGTCTTTGGATTTGGAGGTAGGGCATACCTCCGGTTGAGTCACCTCGAAGACGAGGTCGGGATGAACCCATAGGACCTCTCCTCGAGATGTGGTGAGTGGGATGAGTCCACTCACGTTGTCACGTGTAGGTGGTAAGTTAACCACCTCCATTGTCGCCTTAGGGATGGGGACGACGCCATCCTGTGTGGTAGTTGGCGGCAAAGTGCCGAACTGGAGTGACACCATATTGGCTGACACCGTCTTCTCTTCGTAGTCGACGGAGATTATATCCGCATTGATCATGCACTGGATGTAATTTTTGAGGACATAGCAGTCCTTGGTCGGGTGTCCGACAAACCGATGGTAGTGACAGTACCTCGGGTTGTCCACTTTCCCAACTTCATCGGGCCGCTTTGGGTCCGGCAGCTTGATCTTGTCACCCTGCTTCCGTATCTCAAAGAGTTGCAGGGTGTCTTCGTCGTTGAGCGAATAAACCTCCTTGGGTCTTGGTGCAAGTGGAGGCTTCTGAGTAGGCGCAGATACGTCTTTTGAGGCATTGACAGTCAATGCCTGTTTCCCCTTGGTCTCTCGTCTGGGGTTGTTGGCTGCAGGCCGTTTCCCCTTGTCATCAAAGGCGGGGAAGCTGACTCCCAGAAGACGTGCATTGGTCGTCTTCTTTTCTGCAGCTTCGGCTTCAATGATCAAGGAACTCCAATCGGGGGGAGGAGTAGAGTTGAGCCAGAGTTTGACTGCAGGCAGCATGTTCATGCTGCAGGAGGAGAGGAGTGCATGTTCTGGCATGCCCGGAGGTAGTCTGAAGCAGGCCTGTCGGAAGCGTTCGATGAACACCCGAACCGTTTCCTTCTCCTTCTGGCGTATTTCTATGAGGGACGCCATCGTCGTATCCTTCCCGCCGTCGTAGAAGCGGTCGAGAAAGAGGCGCGTCAAGTCGTCGAAGGATGATATGGAATTGTCGGGGAGGCTGCAATACCAGTCGTACGCCACTCCTTTCAGTGCCCCAACAAATATGCTGGTGAGGAGCGCGTCCTCCTTTGGAAGATGCCCCGTCTGTGACTGAAAGTACGTCAGGTAGCGACGCGGAGAGTCCTTCCCATCATACGGCGTCAGTGTTTGTGGTTTATACTTTGGAGGATAAACCACCTTGTTCCACTCGAGGGGATAAGGCTGGGGGATGCCCATCTTTTGGTGCTCCTCTTGTCTTGTCCTGGACTCAAAGCGCTCACGCAAGTCCCTGATCATCTCGACCACGTCTTCCGTGGAGCTGGGAGTCGGGGAAGGTGGCACCGCCTGATGTTGAGCATTTGAGGGCTCCGACGTCCGGGGTGCTTCTCGACGATCTGTGTCCGAGGGTACCCGTTGAAGGGGTACACTCGACTCCCCATTGGCCCCTGGGTCGGGATCGGTTGAAGGTGTTCTGTTCAAAGCTGACCGTATTTCAAACACTGTCTGAGTCAATGTTTGCATAGAGGCAGAGAGGGTTTTGAGTCCTCCCTCTAGTGTGTCTATACGCTGGACGAGGTCTTGTGGCGGCGCATCAGACTCGACATCAGCCCCAGTCACGTTTACTGTCATGACGCGGCCGGAAGGGGATGGATGGGTTGAGGCCTCACTCTCGGCCTCGCTCTCTTGTAGGGGAGTTGCCTCACCTGGAGCTTCGTCTTGGCCACCCTCGGTTATGTTCGGGAGAACATTTACCACGGGCACATCTGCAAGGGCCTGATTACCCTCGGTTCCTTCTTTGTCTCCGAGACTCAGATCCGCGGAGGCTAGACTACCCCCAGCTGTGTTCTGGAGGACACTCTCGTCTTGAAGGACAGGGGCCAGACAACCTCCAGCCATGTCCGGGAGGCCGACCTCGAGGAGATCCGCCACAGCCGTGCTTTGGACAGCCTCATCTTCAGAAGGAGGCTCGACAAGGGTCTGACTACCCCCAGCTTCCTCCAAGATCCTCTTCCTCGCCCTAGTGCCTTCGAACACTCCGGAGGATGAGACGGCCGTCTTGGTTTTCCTCGGCTGGCTTTTGGACGAGGAGGAGGAGCTGCCAGTCGCCTTTCGGACTGACGAAGAGTTGGAGATCACATTGCATGAAGCAACCCTTGGCTCTTCTTCTGTTGACACCTTCTTCCCGAGGCGATGTCGGAGGGGTGTCGATGATTGCAGCCGCTGGAAGACTGACTGCCTTGGTGGTACTGCCGTCTTGCAACAGCAGTTGATGGTGACCACTGCACAAGTATGCCCCGTGAGAGGCACATCGTCCTTGTTGGTCGACTCTTCTGATCGACGCTTGTGAGTGATCACGTTACGCAGATCGTTGGAGGAGAGTGCCACATTCATACCCCCTTCAGGCGCATGGCAAGGCCAAGCGCCGGGGTGGTCAGGTGAGTGCTGCGCCCCCTGATCTAATACCAAACAGGCATCCCGATCAGTAGTGGGGGAACCACAACATTTGAAGTGACTTGAACGGACCTTAGACGCACAACAGGAGCGGGAGTTCAAGACCACTGGATTTGCCTTACTCGACTTGGTTGTGCACGCAATAGATGCGCCCAAGTAAAACGAGGACTTTGAAGGCCGACTCGTTCTTGGCGTCGCAGCACTCGAGTCGACCTTGTACAACTTACCATTAGCAGCGCGCATGATTGTGAGCGCGTGCTTCTGGCTTGCTGTTGGCATAGCACGTTTGGGGCGCATGGCCCGTGTTGTCTTGGATTTCTTCGTACCAGTCCGCTGGGGCGCATAGTACTCAGAATCCAAATTCTTCTTGCCATTACAGCGAGTGAGTCTGTCAAAGACAGACTTTTTGTGACGCATCAGAGGTGATGCACGGGGCATTGGCTGCGTCCCTGCTCCGTCGACGCATCTTCCTCGCCTGAAAGGAAGATGGCTGGGGAATGTGGTCAACCGCACGCTTCCCCGAGAGATGCGCTGCACTGGTGGGCGCATCTTGGTTGTTGAGGATGTCAGCAGGAAGGGAAGGCTGGATTGGCGTATCCCCTTCGGTGGTGGTGCCCGAGGCGTCGACCTTGCGCACCCAGACTCGGCGGGTCTTCTTCGGCTTCGGCAGCCGCTTCGAAGGACTCGCCCTTCCTTCAGAAATAAAATCCTCATACGCCTGTTGATTGAGGCGTACGACCAGCGTCTTGTGGGAGGAGTCCACCTTCACGTCGTCGGCTTGCGACACAGCTTTCTCGGTGGAGGAGAAAGAGGTCCCCAGCAGAGTCGCCAGCTTGTTTGCCATTAAAATTCTTTGATTACAAATTTTAATACAAACAGAACAGTGTTACAATATAGGACTTAGATGTAGTCCTAGGAGTACACTTTTGTTTATCTGGGTCCCTTGTGCCGATGGAGCGAGTGGTAATGCGTTGACTCCGTTGACGAGCTGACGACGATTATCGGTTCTCTGAAGGTTTGGATTGTTCTGCGTACTGGAGCTTGCTGAGAGGAGGAAGACGTTGAGTGTCTGTATCTGCCTCTCTGGTGATATGTTCGTTCGTTGGGTATTCTCTGCGTGTGTGAAAAAGAAATGATCCCTCTATTTATAGTTTTGCAGGCTGGCTGCTCATGCACGCATGTAGGATACGCCTGTACGCGGGGACGCCACGTGGTGATTGCTGATGGAGGCACATGGACGATGTGCCCTGATCGAGGGTTGAATTCTTCATGTTGCTGTTGTGAGCCGGCACGTAGCAGAGAAGAAGATCTTTCTATTGCTGAGATCTTGGGTGAGTTGAGTCAAAGGACACGTGTCATCGACTCATGGCTCGAAGATCTTGGATTTGGTGGGGAATGATCTGGTGAGATGCGCCTTGGATTGGGCGCATGAGGAGACTTTGGCTCGTAACCTTTAGGAGTTATGAACCATTCTGGGCGCATGGCTTTTGAGGCGCATGCAGGCGACTTTCCTTCTGTCTTTTGGGATCAGAGAGCAGTCTGGGGCGCATGGCTTTTGAGGCACATGCGGATGGTTGGGTGTCCACGTGGCAGTAGCCGTCGGAGTAAAGTAATGATGATGCTGACGTCGCCGACGCTTCGTCTTCTGAAAAAGCTGTCAACTGTTCAGACTTTGGGAGGCGTGCTGCCAACTCTGTCGGTTCAGCATTTAATATTTCTGACATTCGATGGACAGCTGAGTGGGCGCGTCGATTAGCGTTCCACTAGGTATGGGGATGCGTGAGGGTGCATCCTCTGTGATGCGCTTGATGTTGAAGGACGCATCTTGTGTGATGCGCCTGATGTCGAAGGGCGCGTCTGTGTGATGCGCTATCTGGCCGGCGCATCCGACACGTCTTTAATGGTACGGCTGTTACGTTCCTCGAGTGCTTTAAATAGCCGTTTGGCTGAATTCGAGGCGTCCGGTTCATCCATTTAATGCAAGTTCATTGTACGGAATTCGGAGAGCCATCCACTTGGCGCATGGGTTTGATCTGCCCGGCCTATAAATAGTGGCATGGGGAGAAGGTTTGCTTCTCATTCTCTCACGTACTTCCGACATGAACTTGGGCACTCGAGTGCATTCTGTTGACGAAGTGCTCCCGAGGGTGAAGATGCGACGCCATGTCTTCATTGATGCACTTGAAGGTAACTGTTACATCCAAAAGTCGGAGTCGAGGGCTTCCGAGGCAGGCGGAAGGTGCCTGTTGTATCCAAAGATAGGGATGCCCGGGCCTCGTCTTCGTTGTGCAGGAAGAGCCGTAGATCGGAATTGCGGGACTAGGCTCTTTCTTCCTTCAAAGTGGGTGTTGTCCACTCTGGTGGGTTTGGAAGCTGCTCCTTTAGCCGCATTTCGATTGCGGTCTTCCTTGGTCTTTGGAGGCTCTTTCGAAGCCTCCCCTGGCCACAGATTTACGGTGCTCTTCTCTTCCTTGGTTTGGGGAGCCCTGCCTCCAGCCAGAGGGTTAAATGCTTCATTAGTCATAGCATTTATCAGGTGAGCCTGGCTGGAAGAGCGGCACATAACTGGGCTGCTGAAGGGATGCACATAACTGAGCTGCTGAAGGGATGCGTCGTGCTGAGTGCGCATGGCAGGAGGCGCCTGGTCGAAGGCGCATGGTATCTGCTGCGCCGGACTGGAGGCGCATGGTGGCTGCTGGCTGTAGACTTAGGGTCTTTCCGTTATAGAAATTCTCCTTTGTACAACCTTTTGCTAGACATGTAATAGACTTTTATGTGTAAATAAAAAGTCCTCTTTCAAATGTCTATATCTGTTGATTTTGCTGTGAAGTATTTGTCCGAGCTCTGGCGCCTGTAGTCTGGCGCATGGGCTTTTTGGTTGTGAAATTCCATGCTTCTACACTCCAGGCTAGCAATGCTCCAAGTTCTCCTTCTTCCCACCAGCGCAACGGAATTCGTTTGAGGTGAAACGGATGTCGGATGAGAAAGTTAAGGTTTTTGGAAAAATGAGAAACTAGGGTTTGCTCTTTGTGGAGGCTATGAGTTTCTACAAAATGAGAGGGGTGCTACTTGTGGCCGGCCAAAGGAGGGGGTATTAGGGTTAGGGTTTGCACATGGGCCAATGCACTCTCAAGTTGCTAAAGGGCCCATATCAAAAAGGCTTAAAAAGGCTTTAGGAAAAATGACTTAAAAATCATTTAAATTATTCTTTAAAAAATAGAGATTAATTTAAGAAAATTTTAAAAGGCCAAATATAATTCTAATTGCATTATTAGGCTTCTAGTCAAGGTTGACTAAGGTCAAACCACTTATACTACCAAAACACCAATCCAGCTACCAATCAAACCAGATAGCAATCACTTTAATTAATAAATTAATAAAATCCAAATAAATACATAAAAATCCAAATAAATTCATAATGACTAAAATACCCTTAAAGTTGAAAAGTGAGTGTGACAATTAGAATGGGAGCATAGCTTGGCTTTGAGTTAGGCACAGTGCACTGCACTGCAGAGCAAGTATTGGACAAGGCCAAAGTCCCTAGGTGGTGTCACCTGTACATTGGTTGCACAAGCAAGCAAGTTGGTAGCAAGGTATCTAATGTATCAGAGTACTGGCCATTGGCCAAGTGCTTGGGATATGCCACTTTGGGCTAGTCCAGAATCTTGCAACAGGCATGAGGGCTTGGTTACAGGCAAGAGTGTGAGAGGTGAGGATCTAGAGTGTGAGGGGATTATGAGTGATGTCACGACCCGCACCCGCTTTTCGGACGCGAGCTCGTGAGCAAGCCATCTACGTATCGAGCGGACTCCAGCCCGACTCGAATACGTAAACGCTGTCAAGGTTATGGTTTACTGCCAAATCATGGCAATGCAATCTATATCTCAATCCACAATAAGAATATGAAACATGAATGAACAATTATGGGTCATGGTCTGCAGCCCATTAGCATATTATTCGACTAGACTCCAAGAATGATATGAGTCTATAAAATAAGCAGAATATATCATGGTGTCACTCCCAATTTTTTCAATAGGGCTAATATGGTCATTTGCATTATTTCATTATTTTTAATATTATTTAAGTATTATTTTCAGTGTTTTTATATTATTATTTAAATAGGTATTTTATCGATAGTGTTATTATTTATAAAAAGTTTAATATATTTATTATATATATAAAATAAAATATTTAGTTTTGTTTATAAATAAATTCTGATTTTATATATATATATATATATATATATATATATATATATATATATATATATATATATATTTTATATATATATATATATATATATATATATATATATATATATATATATATATATATTGGGTAATATTTCATTTATTGGAATATATATATATATATATATATTTTTTTATATATATATATATATATTTTATATATATATATATATATATATATATATATATATATATATATATATATATATATATATATATATATGGGTAAATATTATAGGTTTAATTTATATAAATAAATATATACGTATACGTGTATATATATATATATATATATATATATATATATATATATATATATATATATATATATATATATATATATATATATATATATATATGTATGTATGTATGTGTGTATGTATGCATGTATTTATAGTGTGTGTATAAATATATATAATATATATATATATATATATATATATATATATATATATATATATATATATATATATATATATATATATATATATATATATATATATATATATATATATATATATATATATATTAGTCTTAAGAATAGAAAGAAAAAAAAAAGGAGAATAACAAACAAACCAACGCACACACTCATGCGCCAACAAAGAAGCAACAGCAGCTGCTGTGCTAAAACCCGAGGCCCCCACAACCCCCTTTCCATGTATAAACCGAGCGAACCCGTTGTATATATATATATATATATATATATATATATATATATATATATATATATATATATATATATATATATATATATATATATATATATATATATTTAGAGAGAGAGAGAGAGGAGAGGAGAATCTTGAGAAACTCAAACCCTAGCCGTCACCCCCAACCCAGCGTACACCCCGACGTCGCCAGCTACCAACCCGGGGCCGTCCATCGCCGGAAAAAATGCAACGAGTATCCCACTCGCGCGCAGAAACTGTCAGCGAAGAGCCAACTTCGGAGCGACGTTTCGCCGTGCACGCTCGATCAATCTTCGAGCCGTTTCTTCCGGTATGATCCCAACATATACACCTTTATTTTCCTTCAAATAGTTCGTGCCGATTCGTATCATGTGCGACGAAAAACGAGTTCCAAAATCGAGAAAAAACTCAATTTTCTGGGTTTAGAAACTGTCCCGAAACACCAACTTCGTGGCCGATTTGCGACCAGCATATTGCAAGTTTTCAAAATCGGTTTGAAGAGACTTGGAGGCAACCTATAGGGCTTTAAAACCTTTTTTGTAGAACTGAATTTCATGCACTGTACAGAAAGTTATTGATTTGTGAAGTTGGAGAAAAAACTGATTTTCAAAAGTGGATTTTTAGAAAAATTGTCCCGGTACGCCGTCCGTCCCGTCAAGCCGGGCGACGTGGTCACGAAACGAAAGCATCGAAAGTTGCGTATCGACTTCGTGGTCGTGTGGGCTTTGACGGAATTCAAATTGGTCGCGTGTGCGCGAAGAATTTGATGCGTATCCGTCAAAAATTCACCGTATCGGCCTTTTGCATATTTGTCAATTACTTTGTGCACATTCATCAAATTGCGACGAAACTTGCGCCATTGGACTCGAAATATTGTTTTGGTCCTATATGCCAAGTTTGGTCCGATTCTGAGACCGTTGACCAGGACGTTATTTTGGCGGGCCCACAATCCCACTCAACGGGTGATTTTGTGCACAGCCCACCGGAATCCAAAATTGGACATACCGTTGGGTTCGTCTCGTCAAACTGGACCTGTAGACATATAGTTTGATGACTTTAGAGATCATAGATTTTGGCACGTTTTTCGGTGCAAAGTGGGTCCAACGGCGGACACCATTTTGATCTAAAATTACCGTTTTGCCCCTGTGTCCAGAATTGGACTTATGGGTAGGCGTTTATAGCTAATTTGACCATTCTGAGAACGTTGGTAATATCTATTTCAGCATTAGGAGACAGTTGTGCGAGTTGACTGTTCGTGGCTCTTTGAGTGGGTTGTAGTTCGATTTTCTCAGCTCAGGACGACAGGCGAGTACATTCTCTGATAGTTTTCATTATCTTGATATCTACTATATCCGATTCAGTTGTAGTGTTATACTTGATTCTTGACACGAGGATACACGAACTAGTATACGTGAATCTTGTCATGAGATGTCATTCCTGGTTTACCTGGTATATGAGTACATTGTTCGATATTGTTTTTTGTACTTGTATAGACACCGATTTGGGAGTGGGCTGGCCCCCTGCTCTTCGAATCCCGTGTCATGGCCTGTCATGTCTGGATTCATTATACTACTCGGGGATGGGAGAGTTATTAGAGGTTATGTGATCATTACCCTTACTTGTTTATTACTTGCGCATAGCTCCACCCTCACCATACGCAGGGTGTAGCCTGACCTTATACTACTTGAGCATAGCTTTCCCTTTTGGCCGGCCTGATCCCTATACTATTATACTATCTGTGCATAGCCGGTCAAATGGAACAGCCTGATCTTGACCCAAGCCGATCACATAACGCTCTAATATCTCATGGCACTTTATTTTTGTGTTTACATCATACCACAGATTACTTTCCATTATTTATATTCCAGTTTATCTTATATCTCACACATGACATGATATCCAGTTCTCTTGTACCGTTTTACTTTCAGTCTTGATATTCCATCTTGTATTTCATTATGATTGTCTCTTATAGTATTTGTCAATTCACATGGAACTGCTATTGGCGTTTGTACTTGCTCATATCCTGACATGATAACCCCCGTTGTTTTTCAGAGGATTTAGATGCAGATTGCCCAACCTACTACGGGTTTGGCATAGATGGAGCCTACGACCAGGACCAGCCTGTAGACCCGGTGCTCGTAGAGGACGCACCGCCAGTAGTGACCTAGTTCACCTAGATTTTGTCTTGATTACATTCTAGTTTGATACTTTGAGACTTGTAGTATTTATTTTGGGATATTATTTTATGTCTTGGTCTCTGAACTTGTGATTGTGGTTCGGTACTATTTCAGACTATTTATCTCATCTTTATCTTTATCTTTATCATCGTGTTTATCTTTCTTAGAATTATGTGATTGAGTTGTGGTTATATTCCTTCGTGCGGAGATGACAGGTTATATTATTGTGTCTTAGATTCTATATATTCTAGATAACCTTTACAGCGTTCTACCGCCGATACTGCGGCGTAGGCTGGACGTACCCACGTGCTCGTGCCCCTAAACAGGGTACGGGTCGTGACACATGGTATGGAATATAAAGCACGAAAGGATAATAAAGAAATATCACAAGCAAATACCTGTATCCCTGCAGGTGTAATCACTACTATCATGAGCCGCTAACTAACTCCATGCAATCAGCTACCTGAAGAGATCATCAGGTTCTCAGGATACATAACAAGATACATAAAAATATGCCTATCTAACAGTTTAATCATGCAATAATATAAACAAGATATAAACAGGAACTAGACATGAGACTGACATGTGGCTACTGACAGGTAACTATGAACACGGATACAGGATCAACTATGCATAAATGAACTGCTGGAAGAACAAGAGATCAATGGAATACCAAACCCTCGTCCCGAATGTGGACTCGCAGGTTAGTTTCAAGACAAGTCACCCTCGTCCCGTGTGTGGACTCGCAGGTGCAAATGATCAACCCTCGCCCCGTATGTGGACTCGCAGGTTGTAAGAAATCGAAATAAGGAATAACAGTTCAATTACACATACTTGTAGACACGACTCAGTCAAGATACAGGTGATGACATGGTACAACTCATTCATGGCACAGGTAAGGGCAACTCTAGCATGAACCATAATATGGACAAGCCTGGTGTAACTACGCTTTTAAGTCAGATAAACTGATATACAAGCAAGACAATAAACTAGTAAACATGGTATGTAGAAAACATCTTAATCCATATCAACTAGAGTAACTAAATAATAACATACTAAAAACAGAAGAACTATAAGCATGAAAATGGACTGTAGAGGGAGGCAAGGTATCTTACCTGGAGGTTGCACGCAGATCCAACAAAATGTCATCAACTGATAAGCCATAAAATTCACATCATCACAACTATCTCCGAAAGGTGAAACAGACATCGCCAATATTCTCAGAATAGTCAAATTAGCTAGGATTGCCTGTCCTTAAGTCCAATTCTGGACACAGAGACAAAACGGTAATTTTGGGCCAAAACGATGTCAGCCGTCGGACCCGCTTTGCACCGAAAAGTGTGCCAGGATCAATAGTCTCTAAAGTTGTCAAACTACATGTCTACAAATTCGTTTTGATGATACGAACCCAAAGGTATGTCCAATTTTGGATTACGGTGGGCTGTGCACAAAATCGCCCGTTGAGTCGGACCGTAGGACCCGCAAAACGACGATCCGATCAACTGTCTCAGAATTGGACCAGACTTGGCATACAGGACCAGAAAAATAATACGGTCCTGTTGGCTCAAGTTTCGTCTCGATCTGACGAGCGTGCACAAAGTAATTGGGGAATTTGCACAGAGGCCGATACGGTGAATTTCGACGGATACGCATCAAATTCGTCGAGCGCACGCAACCAATTTGAATTCCGTCAAAGCCCACACGTCCATGAAGCCATTACGCACCTTTCAATGCTTTAGGTTCGCGACCATGTCGCCCGGATTGGCGGGATGCACGTCGTATCGAAGGAATTCGTGTTTTCAAAAAATAGTTTTTCGGTCAACTTCGGGGTTTGATTTCTCGACGCGTAGTCGATGATTTCCAAATCCACAAAAAGGGTCGTGAAGTCCTATATGTTGTCTAGGACCGATTTATGTTGGTTTTTGAAAACTCCTAGTGTTTGGTGCAAGAACTGTCTTCCAAGTCAAGGTGTTGAACTGTCCTATGGTTCTGTTTTTAAACAGATTTATTCTCGACTTCGTGTCGATATATCGGACAGATGGGTCCGATACAATCCAACCTATTTACCAGGTTTTCGAGGGGGTCATGTAGGCTGTCGATAGGATTCAATGGAATAAAAAATAGACGAATACGATTGAAGAAAAGTAGGGAAGAAGGGGGCTACCTGTTGTAGATTCGAGCAGGGCCTTCTCTATTCTTTGTCGATTTCGGCGGTGGTTCCCCAGCGTTCAGTCGGCTGACGGTGGCGGCAGATGGCTGGGAAGACGCGCAGGAGTATAGGAAGGCCCTGGGATTCATTGGTTGCAAGAATGGAGGAGTTTTCGATAGGAATTTGTCCACGACACCCCCCGCGACTGTGCGTGTTTTATGGGATTTAAATCCCCTGTGGTTGGTCAATTTCTAGGTTGTTTCTACGTACGAGATCCTAGGGTTTGTGCGTATAGATAGGAATTGAACTTGGAAAGATTCGTGTGAATGTTTGGTTCAAGATTTGATCAATTCAAATCTTTTGCTCGCGGCTGTGTGGATTTACAGGGGGTCGGCTTGGGGTCCTCGGCTGGCCTGGGTTTTCTCGGGCTAGGGGAAAAATTAGAATCGGTTTGGACTTGCTGCTATGGGGGATTTGTTGGGTTGCATTGTGCGGGCCTGGCTGAGATGGGCTGAGGGGTTGCAGTTGCTCTCTAATTTCTCTATTAGTGTATTTTTTTTTTCTGAGGGGTTGCAGCTGCTCTCTATTAGTGTATATATACATATATACACCCATAAATACCTATGTATATATATACATATATATATACACACATATACATATATTTATAATATATATTTATATACAAATACACATATACACATACATATATTTATATACATACACATACACACACACATATATAAACATAACATATATATATGTATATATATTAATAAATTATAATTATATTTACATGCCCTTATAATCAATATATATCCTGGTATTTATCCATATATATAATATATATTTATATACCACAAATTTCATACAGACAATACAATATTTTAAATATAATCAATATTAATAATACCTAATAGTAATAAATTTATTTATTTAATCACCACAAAATAATAAAATAATAATTAAATAATTAAATGGTGGTTTGGTGAATCCATACTATTCACCTTTGTAGCTCCCCTTCCCGGAAACCTTAAATTATTTTTTTATTTTATTTATTTGATTTAAATGGTAAATTTAGAATTTTGTAAATAATTTATTTAGTTAATTATTACGGTAGGTGACTTTAGCCATGGTGGAGTTTTGAAGTACAAGACGACTAGAAACAATGGCACGGCTAGTGCAGTGGTGTGCTTTGACTAGTGTATTAGCTCTGGTAGGGAAGGCCGAGCCATAGTGATGTCCTAACTAGAAAAATCAGGCCAAGTTGCGACTTAAACCTTACCGAAGATTATTTGTTTATTATTTATATTATTGAGTTTTAAGGAACCCGGTTGCACCGAACTAGTCCAGATTAACCCAAAACAAGCCCAAGCCATGTAGTCATACGGTACGTCCAACGACATTCGGGTTGGTGTATTTTGGTATGATTGTGTTGTATTTCGTTCTAATGATCTATTGAATATTTTCTAAATATTCGTTAATTAAATATTATAAATATCGTTATTAGTGAAAATTTAATAATAATTGTATAAATAGGTCCTTGTACATTTTTGGGATTATTGGACGGTGCATAATGGTATATACACCATTATTGGTTGTTAAATTTCGTTATTATTATTATTATCATTATTATATTATTGAGGTTATTATTAAATATTATTATTATTGGATTATACGAGTGTGAATATATATATATATATATATATATATATATATATATATATATATATATATATATATATATATATATATATATATATGTATATACATAGGTATATGTGCATGTGTATGTATATATAAAGCTATATATTATACATTATACATGGGTGTATGTATACAAGTATATAAATATATGTGTGTATGTATCTACTCCAAGGTTAGTGAAACTGCATGATGTAGGAAATTAAGCAACTACATAACTTGAGTTGATCTAGTGACGCTTTGAGTCCTGTTGAGACTTTTGCTTATACTGCTTAAATTTGTATATAAATCGTCGCAAAATAATGTATCGATTATGATACTAATCATGAGGAAATAGAATAGACAAATGGACTGTACCATCAAAAACATGTACTTTTGTTCCTTTTATTGAAATACTCAATATGTTTCAATAACTGTTTTAAACATAGAAATTTGTGTGTGCAGAGTTATTTTATGTGCAATAGTTTGTTCGATTGGACCACAAATATAGGTACCCCTCTCCATGATGATGTTGTCGTACATCTTCTTGTATGGGCAGCTTGGATACTCACTACTCTCTAGTGTCTCATAGACCATGGAAATTTGCATGTTTGTGTATATATCAACCAAAATAATTACATATGGTTAAGCCAGTTAGCTGACTGCTTCCCATTTGAAGCTTCAGAAATAGGCAACCAGTTTGTTAGTATGCCAACAATATGTATCTACCTATCGTCACATCAAAATCACTACATAAGATGGCTAAAACTCTCCAGCTCCCGGCCTGAGCCCCCAAAGCCCATAGCTTATTTCCCCAGTCCAGGCCATAGCAAACAAAGCCAGCCCGAGCCAGCATGGCCCAAGCCCGAGCCCAACTCCTCAGCTGACCCGGCCCACATACCCTTGCAGTCGACCAACAAAGGGCCGAGACCCCGACGCTGTGATGAAACAGAACAACGTATAAGTATATATACCCGGCTCGAACAGAAGAGGGAACTCCTCGAAATCCTAACTAAACGATGCCATCCCCCACCCAGGGATGGGCGACCCACTTTGGCCCCGCGCACCGCCACAGGCAGCCGCCGGCCGGCCAGGTCCGCGCGGACAGCGCGCGCAAGAGCGGAGAACGACAACAGCGAATACACCAAGGTACCGACTTCGTTATGTTATTCCTTCGTGTATACTCGACGGTCTTCGATTTCGTAAAATCGTATGGACAGCCCATATAACCATCTAGGAACCCTTCCAATTAGTTCATAGCGAATCGATCCAGATTCGAAGAGAAATCGACGTGAAGTCGATAGAAAATCAATCCAAAACAGGACACATAATACAGTCCAATCACCCAAGTTTGACGATCGATTCTGATCGATCCAGTACCATATTAGAAAATCTATTTGAAGTCACTTTGAGGCAACATATAGGGCTTCACGACCCAATTCGTAGAACCCGATTACATCAACTACATGCAGAGAAATCGGATACCAAAATTTGACAAAAACCGGTTTTCGAAAGCTATAAAAATCTATTGATACGATGTGCGTCCCGCCATTCCGGGCGACGTGGTCACGAACCGAAAGCATCAAAAGGTGCGTAACGGCTTCGTGGTCGTGTGGCCTTTGGCGGAATTCAAATTGGTCGCGTGTGCACGACGAATTTAATGCGTATCCGTTAAAATTCTCCGTATCAGCCTCTGTGCAAACTTCTCAATTACTTTGTGCACGCTCGTCAGATCGAGATGAAACTTGCGCCAACTGGACCGTATCATTTTTCTGGTCCTGTATGCCAAGTTTGGTTCGATTCTGAGACAGTTGATTGGACCGCCATTTTGCGGGCTCCATGGTCCCGCTCAACGAGCGATTTTGTGCACGACCCACCGGAATCCAAAATTTGACGTACCGTTGGGTTTGTATCGTCAAAACGAACTCGTAGACATATAGTTTGACGACTTTAGAGACCATTGACTCTGGCACGCTTTTTGGTGCAAAGCGGGTCCAACGGCGAACATCGTTTTTGCCCGAAATTACCGTTTTGCCCCTGTGTCCAGAATTGGACTTAAGGACAGACAATTCTAGCTAATTTGACTATTTTGAGAATGTTGGCAATGTCTGTTTCAGCTTCGAAGATAGTTGTGATTGCTTGGACTTTGTGGCTTATCAGTTGACTATATATTTGTTGGATCTGCGTGCAACCTCCAGGCAAGTATACCTTGCCTTCCTCTACAGTTTTATTTACATGCATTTTCTTTCAGTTTTCAGCTTTTGATTATTTATGGACATGTGCATTTGTATTATATTCTTTTGAGTTATTTTTATTGCATATAGCCGTGTCCATGTTTGGTCCTGTGGTTCACACTTGGAGTTTCTCGTCAGTACCTTGCTTGAGTCGTGTCATAGAACGAGTACGTGTAACTGAACTGATAATCCTTGATATTATTTCCTTGGCACCAGAGAGTCCACACTCGGGACGAGGGTGTTTTCTTTGATCTGTTTACATCCGTGAGTCCACACTCGGGACTAGGGGTGCAACTCGGGCGGGTTGGGTCGGGCTTGAGCTCAACCCGAGCCCAACCCGATGAAACATAAGTCTAGCCCGAGCCCAAGCCCGGCCCCACCTCGGGTTCAACATATGAAGCCCAAGACCGAGCCCGGAGGATTGAGTTGAACTCGGGTTGGGTCGGGTCTATCGGGCTCTAATATGATATTTGAAATAATTTTAAACAAAACCAATATTAGACACATAATAAAATAGCAATCAAGTCTTAATCATTACAAAATGCAAACTGTAAAATTTAGGATAAGGAGTTGAAGAGTTTGAGCGAATAAATTTAGGATTTAAACTTTTTATTTAAAAAGTATGAAACCTGGCTTATATATTTTTTTATATATATATTGTCAGTAGGAATTCTACATAATATAGAATTCGATGTATCTGTAATGACCCCTTAACTGGGAGGGAGATGTGAGATGTATTGTAATACCTTTACTGCGATTTGCGTGGAATATAATTTACCTTTATTCCAAATATATATATATATATATATATATATATATATATATATATATATATATATATATATATATATATATATATATATATATATATATAGTCGGGTTTCGGGTTCTTCGGGTAACCCGACACATGAACCCAAGCCCAACCCGAATTTTGATCGGGTTCAAATATTTTAACCCAAACCCGAGCTCGAACCCGAGTATCTTCAACCCTAACCCAACCCATTAACGGGTTTACCCGATCGGGATCGGGTTTAGCCCGCCCGAGTTGCACCCCTACTCGGGACTAGGATGTCGATTATTTGCACCAGAGAGTCCACACACGGGACGAGGGTGTTGACTTGACTTGACTTGACTTGCACCAGAGAGTCCACACTCGGGACGAGGGTGTTTACATCAGAGAGTCCACACTCGGGACGAGGATCTAGTACTTGCACCAGAGAGTCCACACTCGGGACGAGGGTGCCTTGCCGTAAACTAACCAGAGAGTCCACACTCGGGACGAGGGTTAGTACTAACCAGAGAGTCCACACTCGGGACGAGGGTTAGTGGTTAGTTCAAACCCGTGAGTCCACACTCGGGATGAGAGTTTGATTCTTCCATTGATCTCGTTATTATCGTTCATCCGGCAGTTCATTTACGCGTAGTTGTTCTAGTGTTCGTGTTCGTAGTCATGTGTCGTGTTCCTATTTTTTCTTGTTTATCTTTCTTGTGCATGATAAAACTGTTAGATAGACATGTATGTTATGTATCTTGCTATGTCCTCTGAGGACCTGATGATCTCCTCAGGTTTAGCGATTGCATAGAGTTAGCTAGTAGTTCTGGATGGCGGAGGATTTGCGATTCTTGTAGGTATTACGGAGGCAATGATATGCTTGTGGGATTCAGGTATCATTATTACGTTGTTATCCTTTCGTGCTTTCTTACTTTATCATGTTTCCTAATTCAGTTTAGACTCTTGTTACTTCTTTAGAGTCTTATCGGACATATATGCTAGTGGGCTGCAGACCACGACCTATAGTGTTCATTCATGTTTATTATCTTATTGTGGATTGAGATATAGATTTGTTTGCCATGATTTGGCAGTATACCATAGCCTTGACAGCGTTTACGTATTCGAGTCGGGCAGGAGTCCGTTCGATACGTAGCTGGCTTGCTCACGAGCTCGCGTCCGAAAACCAGGTGCGGGTCGTGACAAGTTTTTGTGGTGGCCCATACAGGTCAGAGCATATCGTATTGGTTACGTAACTATACTGATACGAGCCTGCGACTTTGACTAAACCCGTAGAAATCTCAATCCACTCTGCCTTGAAAATTCTTCTAGAACTTTTCTACGTCCTTGAAAACTCCACAATTGCTCTCGATTATGCTTCATTGCTTTCCGTACCATTGATTCTCGTCGCTTCCTATTCCGGGGTGACGAATGATCGTGCTGTCTAGAATTTATTAGAAAATTTTAAATTATAGCATAATATTGCTTGACTATTGAATGTTTGGTTGCTTATAGATATGAGGGAATAGATGCCATATGCCTAGATATCTGCCGGTAGAATTGTTAGCAACTAGTTAGAAGACCATAAGATTCTAGTGACCTTGTTTTGAGGAGTAGTGTGACCAAAGGTGGGTAGAAGTCCTCGAGATTTCGTAGTTACAAATTTGCTAGGGGAAGGTTGTAAACTATTTTGAGGAATTAAATTTAAGGAGATTTAGATAATAGTAGACTTCCTTTTGAATTTTTAGGAATAATTAGAAATTAGAATTTCGAGGACGAAATTATTTTTAAGATGGGTAGATTTGTAGCTCCCCTTCCCGGAAACCTTGAATTATTTTTTTATTTTATTTATTTGATTTAAATGGTAAATTTAGAATTTTGTAAATAATTTATTTAGTTAATTATTACGGTAGGTGACTTTAGCCAAGGTGGAGTTTTGAAGTACAAGACGACTAGAAATAATGGCACGGCTAGTGCAGTGGTGTGCTTTGACTAGTATATTAGCTCTGGTAGGGAAGGTCGAGCCATAATGATGTTCTAACTAGAAAAATCAGGCCAAGTTGCGACTTAACCCTTACCGAAGATTATTTGTTTATTATTTATATTATTGAGTTTTAAGGAAACCGGTTGCACCGAACTAGTCCAGATTAACCCAAAACAAGCCCAAGCCATGTAGTCATACGGTACGTCCAACGACATTCGGGTTGGTGTATTTTGGTATGATTGTGTTGTATTTCGTTCTAATGATCTATTGAATATTTTCTAAATATTCGTTAATTAAATATTATAAATATCGTTATTAGTGGAAATTTAATAATATTTGTATAAATAGGTCCTTGTACATTTTTGGGATTATTGGACGGTGCATAATGGTATATACACCATTATTGGTTTTTAAATTTCGTTATTATTATTATTATCATTATTATATTATTGAGGTTATTATTAAATATTATTATTATTGGATTATACGAGTGTGAATATATATATATATATATATATATATATATATATATATATATATATATATGTATATGTATATACATAGGTATATGTGCATGTGTATGTATATATAAAGCTATATATTATACATTATACATGGGTGTATGTATACAAGTATATAAATAAATGTGTGTATGTATCTACTCCAAGGTTAGTGAAACTGCATGATGTAGGAAATTAAGCAACTACATAATTTGAGTTGATCTAGTGACGCTCTGAGTCCTGTTGAGACTTTTGCTTATACTGCTTAAATTTGTATATAAATCGTCGCAAAATAATGTATCGATTATGATACTAATCATGAGGAAATAGATTAGACAAATGGACTGTACCATCAAAAACATGTACTTTTGTTCCTTTTATTGAAATACTCAATATGTTTCAATAACTGTTTTAAACATAGAAATTTGTGTGTGCAGAGTTATTTTATGTGCAATAGTTTATTCGATTGGGCCACAAATATAGGTACCCCTCTCCATGATGATGTTGTTGTACATCTTCTTGTATGGACAGCTTGGATACTCACTACTCTCTAGTGTCTCATAGACCATGGAAATTTGCATGTTTGTGTATATATCAACCAAAAAATTACATATGGTTAAGCCAGTTAGCTGACTGCTTCCCATTTGAAGCTTCAGAAATAGGCAACTAGTTTGTTAGTATGCCAACAATATGTATCTACCTATCGTCACATCAAAATCACTACATAAGATGGCTAAAACTCCCCAGCTCCCGGCCTGAGCCCCCAAAGCCCATAGCTTATTTCCCCAGCCCAGGCCATAGTAAACAAAGCCAGCCCGACCCAGCATGGCCCAAGCCCGAGCCCAACTCCTCAGCTGACCCGGCCCACATACCCTTACAGTCGACCAACAAAGGGCCGAGACCCCGACGCTGTGATGAAACAGAACAACGTTTAAGTATATATACCCGGCTCGAACAGAAGAGGGAACTCCTCGAAACCCTAACTAAACGTTGCCATCCCCCACCCAGGACTGGGCGACCCACCTTAGCCCCGCACGCCGCCACAGGTAGCCGCCGGCCGGCCAGGTCCGCGCGGACAGCGCGCGCAAGAGCGGAGAACGACAGCAGCGAATACACTAAGGTACCGACTTCGTTATGTTATTCCTTCGTGTATACTCGACGGTCTTCGATTTTGTAAAATCGTATGGACAGCCCATATAACCATCTCGGAACCCTTTCAATTAGTTCATAGCGAATCGATCCAGATTCGAAGAGAAATCGACGTGAAGTCGATGGAAAATCAGTCCAAAAAAGGACACATAATACAGTCCAATCACCCAAGTTTGACGATCGATTCTGATCGATCCAGTACCATATTAGAAAATCTATTTAAATACACTTTGAGACAACATATAGGGCTTCACGACCCAATTCGTAGAGCCAGATTACATCAACTACACGCAGAGAAATCGGATCCCAAAATTTGACAAAAACCGGTTTTCGAAAACTAGAAAAATCCATTAATACGACGTGCGTCCCGCCATTCCGGGCGACGTGGTCGCGAACCAAAAGTATCAAAAGGTGCGTAACGGCTTCGTGGTCGTGTGGGCTTTGGCGGAATTCAAATTGGTCGCGTGTGCACGACGAATTTGATGCGTAACCATCGAAATTCTCCGTATCGGCCTCTGTGCAAACTTCTCAATTACTTTGTGCACGCTCGTCAGATCGAGATGAAACTTGCGTTAACAGGACCGTATCGTTATTCTGGTCCCATATGCCAAGTTTGGTTCGATTCTGAGACAGTTGATTGGACCGCCGTTTTGTGGGCCCCACGGTCCCACTCAACGAGCGATTTTGTGTACGGCCCACCGGAATCCAAAATTTGACGTACCGTTGGGTTTGTATCATCAAAACGAACTCGTAGACATATAGTTTGATGAGTTTAGAGACCATTGACTCTGGCACGCTTTTTGGTGCAAAGCGGATCCAACGGCGGATATCGTTTTTGCCCAAAATTACCGTTTTGCCCCTGTGTCCAGAATTGGACTTAAGGACAGGCAATCCTAGCTAATTTGACTATTCTGAGAATGTTGGCAATGTCTGTTTCAGCTTCGAAGATAGTTGTGATTGCTTGATCTTCGTGGCTTATCAGTTGACTATATATTTGTTGGATCTGCGTGCAACCTCCAGGCAAGTATACCTTGTCTTCCTCTACAGTTTTATTTACATGCATTTTCTTTCAGTTTCCAGCTTTTGATTATTTATGGACATGTGCATTTGTATTATATTCTTTTGAGTTATTTTCATTGCATATAGCCGTGTCCATGTTTGGTCTTGTGGTTCACACTTGGAGTTTCTCGTCAGTACCTTGCTTGAGTCGTGTCATAGAACGAGTACGTGTAACTGAACTAATAATCCTTGATATTATTTCCTTGGCACCAGAGGTCCACACTCGGGACGAGGGTGTTTTCTTTGATCTGTTTACATCCGTGAGTCCACACTCGGGACTAGGATGTCGATTATTTGCACCAGAGAGTCCACACACGGGACGAGGGTATTGACTTGACTTGACTTGACTTGACTTGCACCAGAGAGTTCACACTCGGGACGAGGGTGTTTACATCAGAGAGTCCACACTCGGGACGAGGATGTAGTACTTGCACCAGAGAGTCCACACTCGGGACGAGGGTTAGTACTAACAGAGAGTCCACATTCGGGACGAGGGTTAGTGGTTAGTTCAAATCCGTGAGTCCACACTCGGGATGAGGGTTTGATTCTTCCATTGATCTCGTGATTATCGTTCATCCGGCAGTTCATTTACGCGTAGTTGTTCTAGTGTTCGTGTGTTCGTGTTCGTGTTCGTAGTCATGTGTCATGTTCCTATTTTTTCTTGTTTATCTTTCTTGCGCATGATAAAACTGTTAGATAGGCATGTATATTATGTATCTTGCTATGTTCTCTGAGGACCTGATGATCTCCTCAAGTTTAGCGATTGCATGGAGTTAGCTAGTAGTTCTGGATGGCGGAGGATTTGCGATTCTTGTGGGTATTACGGAGGCAATGATATGCTTGTGGGATTCAGGTATCATTATTATGTTGTTATCCTTTCGTGCTTTCTTACTTTATCATGTTTATCCTGATTCAGTTTAGACTCTTGTTACTTCTTTAGAGTCTTATCGGACATATATGCTAGTAGGCTGCAGACCACGACCTATAGTGTTCATTCATGTTTATTATCTTATTGTGGATTGAGATATAGATTTGTTTGCCATGATTTGGCAGTATACCATAGCCTTGACAGCGTTTACGTATTCGAGTCGAGCAGGAGTCCGTTCGATACGTAACTGGCTTGCTCACGAGCTCGCGTCCGAAAATCGGGTGCGGGTCGTGACAACCTTTATCTGGGTCCAGAAAATTGTACAAATATTATAAGATAATATTTAATAATAAAAATACCAGTTTTGTACAAATATTCAAATAGTTAAAAATATACATCAATACCTAAAATAATTTAAGAAATATTTGTACACATATAAAATATGCCTACATGGTCGTCTTTGGTCTCACTACATACCTACAAAGGCTTGGATTTGGTTCGGGTCTAGTCCGAGCTAAATCGACACAAACCGGGTCTACTACAAGTCAATAACATAATTAATAAATAATTCAAAATGTCTTTAGAGGTTAAGTCGCAACTTGGCCTGGTTTTCCTAGTTAGGACACACTTATGGCTGGGTCTCCCTTGGCATGGCTAATACACTAGTCAAGGCACGCCACTGCACTATCCGTGCCATGATTCCTAGTCGTCTTGTAATCCAAAACTCTACCATGGCTAAAGGCATCTACCGTAATAATTAACTAATTAATTATTTATAAAAATCTAAAAATCGCCATTTAAATAAATAGATAAAAAATATTTCAAACAATTTTCGGGAAGGAAAGATATAAGTGAACCTGAGATTGAGTTTCTTATAGTTCTATATATGTTAAGGATGTATGTGTGTTAGGATATGTGTTAAGGTTGATAGGTAACCAAGGCTATAACCATATGCACATATATAGATTATTATTAGAGGAACTTGAGAATGGTGTGGTGTGAGTATTTAGTGTCAAAGGCCTGTGAGATAGAGAGGGGTGTGTGTCTATATTTAATAAACACATGCATATAAGGGTAGGTGTCATGTAACTTAAGTATATGTAAATGTATGAGTATTAGTTAAATACCTATAGGGATGTATATGTTATAGGTGGATGAGATCAGGGTAGCCTAATATATATATATATATTCGTTTATTGATGAGATTAAATTAGGTTGAATTTAGTTTTGATACCAAGTTGTCCAAAATCCTAGACTAGACTAAATAAGACCAAGTTGACCAAGGATTGACTATTTAGCTAAAGTTTGACTAGAGTGACCAAATTGACTCATTGACCAAGAAATAGCCTAGCAACATGTAAATATCATATTTAGATTCATTGTTACTCCAGAACATCAAATACATGGTATATCTCAAATATAGGTTTGTGAGACACCTCCTTGGACATCAATCCTCATTCATTGCTCTGGAGGACATGCAAGTACATCCTCTGATAGCTTTTATTTACTTGATGGTTATTATGATTCAGCTTATGGTATAGTTCTATTTTGATTCTATCACAACACGAATTGATATACTGGATTCATTCACTTGCGACACATGTATTTGACTCGTCTAGCATCTACTACTCGAATCATTCACAAGAACCACCAAGCATCATTTACTTACTGGCTAGACTCGTACTTTATTTATGTGTCGGGATATGGATTCACTTGTACTCGTCAGGGCGGAAAAATACTTGAGTAGACATGTAAACATTCAAAATCATATAATAACCACTCCTATAAGAAAGATACATGTCGCCGCTTGGCCAAGCGCGCGATGTGCAGTATTTACTCATCTAATCGTGAAAGATAGCCGTCGTACGCTTGCCAAGCATGTGGTGTGCCGTATTTACTTGCTAGTCGTTTATATGTCAAAAACAGTATTTCAAAACACACTGGTTTAGTGTCTTGTACTAGATTCACATGGTTTCATGTTTTATATATTGGACTCGCATCACATTGTTCTAGTTTAGCTATCTCTATTTACATTCTTCATTGCCATGCTCTCCTGATTCGCTGTATTTGCTTCCTTATTTAGACTGTTGCTCTGTTTCATTACATGTCGTCATTGCGTTCCTTGTCGAGCTGGTCTTCAATAGAGACTGGCGAGTCGGTGTCTTCGACTGAGACTAGCGAGTCGGTGTAGTCACTTGTCTCTATGGCTCGGGTTCGACGATAATGACCGGTATCTCGACCGAACGGGACACATTGCGTTCCTTGCGCCGACACAGTAGGCCTTTTTCTTTTGCTCGCAACCACAAGACTGAAGATAATAATTTAGGATACATGGATAAGCAACTAGGAGTGTAAGGACCGTCAGAAAATTCTACAGTCCTGATTACAAACAGGAATGTAGGCAAAT
This sequence comes from Iris pallida, assembly GCA_029216955.1. NCBI lineage: Eukaryota > Viridiplantae > Streptophyta > Magnoliopsida > Asparagales > Iridaceae > Iris > Iris pallida. The sequence goes on along the minus strand of JANAVB010003599.1, from coordinate 1,469,109 downwards.
TCAACATTTCTGTAGCATAGGCAGGACTGTTGGATTTCCTACAGCCCTACAATTAGTACAGGAATGTACGAAATCTCTGCAGTCCTAATTATACTACAGGACTGTACAATTTGGCTACAGTCATGTCATGTTCAACCCTGACTGTAGGCCAAAACTGGGTTTCTTAAACAAAGATTGTAAGCCCCTGAATTTAGGGCTTATTTTTTTAATTTTATAAATCAATTATTGCAATAGATATTATTATTTGTTTATTATTTAATTTAATGCTCTCTACCGAGACTTGGATTTCTAGAGCATCAGGGATGCCAGTCTCTGGAAACTTTCTTCTTGAAGTTTGTAGTAGACGAGATTACCTTCATGTTGATATATCGTGTCCCATTCGAACTTGTTCCCTTGTACTCTTTTTGCTTCGTGCAAGTTTGGGTCAATTTAGACCATTTAATTATTAATTGATTTTCCCACACTTTTCCTTGATCCTCATAAGCGCGTTACCGTGACTATTAATTTAAGAGCACCAGACTAGTCTTTTCCTTGGAACCAACTTCTCATGAATGATCTACTCGAGACGCTCTTCACCAGGACCTTCGTGTTTCACTCAGACACCCATTTTGTGCTCCATTTCCTTCGCACAACTTTCGGTTCAATTTAGGCCAATTAATTATCTACAGTAAAACCTGATTTAAATTTCAATTTAATTTCGGGATCCGACATTGACCCAACCTAGTCGACCCAAAATATGGACATGGCCCACATGAAGCCTACTACCCGCCTGACACTGGTGTCCCATTTATTTGAGCCCCCACATGCTACTTATTTTCCCATGATTATAAATACCTAAAAATAATTTATTTATTGCACCTAGTCCATTTTGGCCCAACCCGGCTCCGCTGAACCCAACCCCAGCTCCATGTTACCCTCTATCAAAGACTGCCCATACACCCCAATGATATTTTCCTCTACTCTAAAATATCTCTCTAAATATCTAATTCTCTCATTTGTATATATATATATACACATATATATACATATAAAATATACATACATATATATATATTACACACTCTCTCTATATATATTTAAATCTCTCTCACTCTCCCTCACCCATCACTATCACACACAACAAACCCCCCTAGCAGCCGACTACCCACTCCCTCTTTCTACTTTTTCTCTATTCTCACTCATTAATAATATCTCCTTCTCTCTCTTCTATATTAATATCTACACTCACACATATATTATACATATTTCTCTCTCTCTCTTATCTAACTAAACCAACTCCATCACCTACACACCCTCACCAGCAAGCACAGCCGAGCCCAGCCCCATGGCCGACCCCCCTCATCCCGAGCTCACTCTCCTCCTCCTCACTTCACCATTCTCTCCGACCTCCTCATCACCTCCACGCACCACCCCATCATCACCTCAACACCACCACCTCCACCATTAAACCGTCGCCACCACCATCTCCGACGTGCCCTCACCCACCTCGCCGTGGCCGCGTCGTGTGCCAGGCCGCGTAGCCCCCGCAGCAGCGAGCAGCTGCAGCCGACAGCAGCTGCAACAGCAGTAGCAGTGCGCGACGAAGCAGCCACATGTGGTCGCGCCACCGCGTGCCGCCGCCGGCCATGGCCGTCGTGGCCAGCCTCCCTTGGCTGGGCGCGACCCCCAGCGACCTTTCCGTGGCGGCCAACATCCTCCGGGACGCGCCGTCTAGGAGATTCTTGCGTTTTGCACGGAATCCCGTCGACGCGCGCGAACGAGATTCAGAATGGCGTTCCATCGCAGCGACTTCGCACCGCTTTTCTGGAAAATCCGACCGTTGGATCGGCGGTTTCTTTGCTCTGTCTCGATCTTGGTATATAGCTCTTCACTCCCCTGAAATTTCACCCATTAATTTCGTCGTTTGATACATCAAAACCGGCCACCAAGTTGACGTTTTAATTTGTACTATTTTTGGACAGTTTTGCGATGCCAACTTTGCGGGTTCGTATCTTCGTCGTCGCAGCTCCGTTTTGCGCGCTACCAGTTCCGGTGCACAGCTGGTATAACCCTCTTCCTGCCCCCTTTAGATTTCATTTCAGTTTGAGCTTGTTAGGTCGGTCGAATTCGACGCCAAAGTTGGTCGTTCGAATTCTTAGTGTTGCACTTGTTAAATTTCATTTTTGAACCCGGGACTCCGGATTCAATTTATGACACCACCAGTAGACTCGTGGCGTCGTTCTGGCACGTTTTCATATAAAGTTTGTTAGATTTGGAGGATGTGGGGCCTGGCACGCATTTCGGTGCAAAACGGGCCCCACAGTCCGGGTCAACGGGACATTTTGACGTCGGCTCATCGGAATCCAATTTCGGATATACCGTTGAGTTCGTATCATCATTTTGGACTCGTTGACATATAATTTGCTAGGTTTTAGTAGACATTGGTTCTGGCACGTATTTCGGTGCAAGTTGGATACCAATATTCGGGTCAACATGTCATTTTGAGATCGGCTCATCGGAATCCAATTCCGGATATACCGTTGAGTTCGTATCGTCATTCTGGTCTCGTTGATATATAATTTGCTAAGTTTTGAGGAAATTGGCTCTGACACGCTTTTCCGTGCAAATCGGATTTCAATATCGTGGTCAACGGACCAATTTAAGATCGGGTCGACGGAATCCAATTCTGGATATACCGTTGGGTTCGTATCGTTATTCTGGATTCGTGGACATATAATTTGTTAGGTTTTGTACACTTTTATTTTGGCACGTTTTTTGGTGCAAAGTGGGTCCGACACGGACACCATTTTGGCCCGAAATTGCCTTTTTGCCTCTGTATCTAAATTGGACTTATGGACAGGCAATTCTAGCTAATTTGACCATTTTGGACACGTTGGTGATGTTAGTTTCATCATCCGACAACATCTGTAGGTTTTCACCCTATTATTATAATCTTTCTCTTTTTGTGGTATTTGAGATCCCTCGATTCCTGTGATTTTACAACCACTGAAATTGAATGTGTTGACCCTGTAGATGTTTGTAGAGACTAGCTTTGACCCAGTTTGACCATGGTTGAATACTTTGACTGAACGTCGAAGTAGAGTCAACATTTGACCTAGGTTAGACTAGTTTTGACCCTGGTTGACCACAGTTGACTATTTTGACCAAAAGTCAACCGGAAGTCAACCGTAGCCTAAAATTGACCAGAACTTGACCGAAGTTGACCAGTCGACCCAAAGTCAACTGTTAGTCAACGTTAGTCAAGTTTGACCTAAAGTTGACCTAGGGTTGACCAGAGTTGACCAGTTGACCAAAAGTCAACTGTAAGTCAACCCTTGACTTAGATTAACTTGGTTTGACTTTTTGTGACCTAGTTGACTTAGCATAACTTGATTTTACTTCCAAACCCTTATATTGATACATTATTCCATCTATAGGTCCTCGAGGCACTGTTCTAGGACTCAGTTGAGATTATTTTAGATTATATTCTAGAACTTTTAATCTTGACCTAGATAGTACCTTTGGGACTTCTCATTATTAAACCATGTTTGGACTCATGGCATCTCATCTATAGGTCTGTGATTACTATGAGCATCTGTTCACCTTATCAGCTCAGGACCACAGGCGAGTACATTCACTGATAGTTTTCATTGTCTTGATATCTGCTATATCTGATTCAATTGTAGTGTCTTACTTGATTTCCAGACACGATAGTTCACGGACTAGTATATGTCGGATCCTGTCATGAGATGTTGTTCCCGGATTACTTGGTATATTTGTACAAGACTCGACTTGTTACTTGTACTTGTATAGACATGGACTTAGTAGTGGGCTGATCACCTGCTTTTGAATCCCGTGTCATGACGTGTTATGTCCGGATCCTTTATACTATTCGGGGATGGGGAGTTATTAGTGGTTGTGTGATCAAAATCCCCACTTGTTCTTCACACTTGTACTCGTCACTTGTCCATAGCTACTTGTTCATAACTTTCCATGGTGATCGGCCTTATTCTTCACACTTGTTACTTCACACTTGTTACTTGTTCGTAGTCGGTCAGATGGAAAGCCTGAACATGTTTTTTCCAAGCCGATCACATAACGCACTAATAATTCAAGGCACCTTTTATATTTATTTATCATAGGAGGCTAAATTCTGTTCGGGAGAAGGGTTACAACCCCGGTCCTTGTTTGGTTTAAGGGTTGTAACTCGGCTTCCGAATGGTTCCCAAGTCATCCTATATATATACATATTGTCATCCTATTCAGTACTCACATCTTGATATATATTTTCTGTTGATTTTGTCTTGTATTTCATTATATTGTCTCTTATAGAATTTGTCAATTCATATGGAACTGCTGTTAGTATTTGTACTTGCTCATTTTCCTGACAGGATACCGTTGATATATTACAGATGATTCTGAGGCAGATTGTCCGACCTATTATGGGGTCGAGTTAGATGGAGTAGACCAGGACTGTGGCTTGATAGTAGAGCCACTAGACTTTGCACTCCCAGAGTAGTTAGTTTAGTTAGGTTTGCCTGGACTGCGATCCAGCTAGTACTTTCAGATTGTAGTATTTTATAATATATTCTGTGACTCTGTGATGTTGTGTATATCTCTGGACTTGTGTGGATCTTGAACTTATTTCCTATTTTCATCTATCATATTTTCTTCCCACGCTATCTACCTTAGTTTTATTTTGTGATTGAGACTGTATTGCTATGTCACCTCCATTCGGAGTGTATATACTGTACATGTACCTTCATACTGTTTAGTCGTAGTATTTACAGACCTTATATACAGCGTTCTACAGCCGATTCTGCGGCGTAGGCTGGACGTAACCACGTGCTCGTACCCCTAATCAGGGTGCGGGTCGTGACAGATTTAGATCATCAGATTTTCGGTAAGAACAAAATATCAAAGTTTCCAATAAATATCAATACTAAAGGGGGGGGACAAGTTATAACCTGGGCATGTTAATTTCAACATAAAATTTGTAAGAATCTGCATAAAATCAAATTTTACGAGATTTACGATAGCATAATTTGGGCAAAAACATTAGAAATATATTATAAGAAAATATGATCCGGCAAAGTGGGATTTTAGCAAATTTTTTTTTTTTTGGCAAAAAAACTGCAAACAAAGAGAAACAAACATTCCAATACATATCAAGACACACAAAAAGGGATATTTAACAAATGCCCCCATTCAAAATATAGAAACTAGGAGATACCTCCTCTGTTTTAAATTCAACGAAGAACTTTCTGCATTCCAAGCAACAAGCAAAGAAAGCGTCTTTCAACATTGTTCAGGTATAAGTCGAGGTATACTGATACGTATCAGTCAACGTCACAACCCAGTACCGAATACGAGGAACATGGGTGTAACATGGCCAACTACGTAGTACATACTACAAAATGCTCGCTCTACTACTCCGAAATTAGGTCACGACTGTAATAGACTATGTCGGGTTTAATCTAGCATGCGAAGTCCACCTATGACCTACAAGCACTCTATAATCTATATCCCAGTCAAATAAGTAAGAACATATGCAAGATGATCATGATATAGGTAAAGCACTAAGGCCCATGCCCTAACATATTACAATCCATAAGCTAGCAATACATAAGAAGTCTAGTAGTTGAGCATGTCCAAGTATTTGATCAAGGTACATAAATATACATATACAAAATAAAGAGTCTTAATAGCAAAATGGGAACAAACTCCCAGAACAACTAGGGCTAATAAATGCCACCGGTTAAACGCTACTAAAATGATAACAACTAACAGAAACAGAAAAATCACTCATGTGTTGGCACCAGCATCCTTTTGCGTATCATCCTGGCCAACAAGATATAGATCTGGAACCTCCTCTTTCTCGGGCCCTAAATATGAAATCATGATAAGACCCCACCAAGCAGAATGCCACAAACAAAGCCCAGAAAATTCAAAACAAAAATACAGAGCATTAGACATCCATGGCTACTCAAAGTGCAGCAGTATATATATAATTAGATAATATTTTTATTATTTGTTATTATACGTACAAAGTATGTGCATTTACGAGTTAGAAAAGATATTAGACTATAATTGGATAATATTCTTATTATTCGTTATTATGCGTGTGCATTTACCAGTAGAAAAGTAATTATTATTAATTTTTGTTTTTTCCAACCCGACCAAAAGTGAGAATATAGTCCCGTAAATTACTTTTATACCCCTCCACCCTCTCTCTCTCTCTATATATGAAATGACCTAACCCTAATAAATTCTCTATCCTCTCCTCGCCTCTCCTCTCTGCCGCCGCCGTTGTCCTATGGATTCTTCTCCCGCTCCCGCAGCCGCTCCTGCCTCGAATCTCATCCACAAAGGAAAAGAGGTGGCGAAGCCCGACGTGCCGAGGCCCTCGAGATCCGGGCGCAGAGTTCTCAACCCCCCTCCGCTCTCCCCCTCCTCTCCCGCCACCGCTGCAGCGGCTGCAAATTCCGCCGCGGACAAGATGAAGGGTCTCCTAATTGACAAAGGAAAAGAAAAGCCTTCATGCCGGCGCCGCAAAGTAAAAGAAGGGGCGGCGAAAGCCGACGTGCGGAGGCCTCCGAGCGCCAGGTGCCAGAATCGCAAGGCTCTGTCGGACCCGTCGTCGAAGCCCAAAAAGCCTCGGGTGTCCACCGCGGTGGATATCTCGCCTGAGTGGTTCGAACGGTGCCTCCGACTTGAGATGGAAGACGGAGATGACATGGGTTATGTGCCCTTCGACTATGAGAAGCACGAGAGGGAAGAGATGGAGAAAGGTAAGATTATTGCTTCATTTTTCTTGTGTTGTGTGCGTTAGTGTAATGTTTTTTTTTTTTTTTTTTTTTTTGGATTAGCTGTGGCGGAAAAAGTGCAGTTTGTGAAAGACGGCATCCAGAGATGGATTGACAGGGGCTTTTATGGCATACGTGTTCGGCCGCGTAAGCCAAAGGTAATTCCGGATTAACGGTCTGCTTGGTAACGCTGTTTTCACCGGTTTTGGGGTGTTTTTGAACCACTAGTTTTGGTCTGCTCGAAAACCCTCCAAAACCGGTGTAATGTATTTTTGGGTGGCTTTATAAACACGCTTTATTATTTTGTTCCATTTCTATCCTCACACACAAAAAAAATTGAAATTATAACTACTAATACCCTACCCTATTTAATTTATTCGTGTAAAAAACTTTCAGAACCACTCGTTAGTGAATTATCAAGCATGGATTGGACTGCTTTAAAAGCTGCCGGACCCCTAATAACCGGTACTCTAAAGAAAACCTCATAACCTCTAATATCCGGTACTCTAAAAAAACCTCATAACCGCTTCCCCTACAATTGCCAAGCAGGCCCTAACATATTAATTATTCTTGCATTTTACTATTTCATAGCAATTACTTTTCATGAAATATACAATTCATATAAAAAAAGATGCCATTCTTGATTGGTAAATAGATATATTTAATATGTCTTTTGTTTTTAGAAACATCATATTAGTTGGCAGTGTTCTAAATTTCGGCTTATAGGCGGCCGTCCACTGCACAACCGGAAACCCCTTTTCGGCATAGTTAGGCGCCTATTTGGCCCTGTAGGGAAGTGTCCCAACAAGGGATACGGTTGGAAATTCAAAGTTCATACTCTAGCTATGATTTAAACCATACATACTGTTCTATTTTAGAGTCCATTTTTTCACCCACCAAAGCTTGTGTTGATGTTCACCATTCCACTTAAGGTGAAAATCACAATGGTTTTAGTTTACACAAGGGCCAACCCTTGCTTGGAATGGTGATCATCCACACAAGTTTTGCTGGGTGAAAAAAATGTATGCATCTTGCATGATATACAATAGTCCATCACATGTTTTATGGACATTTTTCCTTGCTACACGAAAACTAACATGCTATCTTTCTTTTTCCGCTTGGCCAGATTGTGAGATCCGACAAGGTTGTTTTGTTCAATATGTGCATTTTTGAAGGTTTTATTTTACATGAGCTGGACTGTTAACAGAGCCAAGTAACTCACGTTTAATTTTGTTTGTGGACGTCATGTTGCACAAATACGAAATATGGCCAAGGACACGATATGGAGTCATACATTTTCAGATACATATAAAGGAGCTACACCTATGTTGCACGAATACGGACACCACTTTCCTTTGTCCATGCAACATAGATTGGATGTGAGCTGCAACAATGAAGGTTGGAATTGATTAGAACCTGACATGGGACTTGATTGTTTCTTTGCCTTGGTATAGGTAATCCCATTCAGGCTGTGTTTGATTGGGTTTTTTTTTTTTCCATGGAAAATATTTCCATCACAAATTTCCGCCAATTGTAGTGTTTGATAGCTTATATTTTCCATGAAATTATTTTCCAAAAAACTAACATTTTCCATATTTTCTTTTTAAATGGTGGAAAATGAAACTTGTCCAACCCATAGGAAAATATTATTTTCCATGCAAAGTAACTATTTCCGGTGGAAAATAAAGGCAATCAAACACCCAAATTAAGTTTTCCATGGAATTTTTTTTAAACTCCATGACATTTTTTTCCAAGGAAAATAATTCCATGGAATTAATTTATTTTTCCATATCTTTTCCACGCACCCTCAGTGTTTTTCATTTTCTCTCTTAATTAAATGTATACGACCTTTCGGCTGTGTTTGATTGGACTTTTTTTTTCTGTGGAAAATATTTCCATCACAAATTTTCCACCAATTGTAGTGTTTGATAACCTATGTTTTCCATGGAATTATTTTCCAAAAAACTACCATTTTCCATATTTTCTTCTAAAATGGTGGAAAATAAAACTTGTCCAACCCGTAGGAAAATATCATTTTCCATGGAAAATATCATTTTCCATGGAAAATAACTATTTTCGTGGGCCGATACCGATCCGATACGGCCGATACCGATATGGTTTGGCATGTTCCAATCCGATACCGACCGATACCAAATATTGACCGATACCGACATTGGGGGTCTTTGTTCCGGTCAATTCGGCAAAACCAATCGGTAAGGGTGACTACTATTTCATATAATTTCAAAACTACTAAGAAATAACGTTGAAATACTTAAAATTATGCCTAAATGTATAAAATATATGTTTTTAAATGTAAATAATTTATTAATAATTATTTGTTTTCCGATACCAAAGTCCGATACTCCGATACGATACCGCCGATACTACCGATATCGCCGATACCAATACTCATAGGAATAGTCCGATACCGATTCCGATATCGATATTGTGAACCTTGGTGTATATACATTGTATACATATATATTTATATATGTATTTGTGTGTGTATGTAAGTGTGTGAGAATATATATACATGTATATATGTAGATATGTGTATTTATATATATAGGTATATATGTATGTATTGTGTGTGTCTGTGTCCTGTGTCCTATCCCCTGCCCCCCCTCCCCCCTACCCCTGCACCCACCTACCCCTGCCCCCCTCCCCCCTACCCCTGCACCCACCTACCCCTGCCCCCTCCCCCCTACCCCTGCACCCACCCACCCCTGCCCCCCTCCCCCCTACCCCCCTCGATAGCAAGATCCCCCCTCCCCTGCCCCCCTAGACAGCAAGACCCCCCCTCCCCTGCCCCCCTCCCCCTACCCCTGCACCCACCCCAACCCTGCCCCCATCGACAGCAAGACCCCCCTACCCCCGGGTACCCCCATCCCTCCCTCCACCCCTCGACAGTAAGACCCCCCACCCCCACCCCCCTGCACCCACCCCCACCCCTCTCTCCCCCCCCCGACAGAAAGACCACCCCAGCTAGGGTTAGGGTTCTCGTGTCCGTGTCTGTGTCTAGATAGCTAGGGCTAGGGTTAGGGTTTACCTGAGGAGGGTGGCTTCGTCGGAGGATGGAGGCGGCGAGGAGGGTGGCTTCGTCGGAGGAGGAAGGCGGCGAGAAAGGCTCCTTCGTCGGAGGAGGGAGGCTGGTCGCCGGAGGGAGGGGTCAGCGGGCGAGTGGGGTCGCTGGGGGGAGAAGGGGAGGGTGTCGCCGGAGGGAGGGGTCGCCGGAGGGGAGGGTTCGCCGGGGGGAGAGGGGAGAGGGGGATCGAGCGCGCAGGAAGAAAAATTTTGGGTGAAATTTTTGTGATTTCGATCGGGCCAGGAGCCCTATATGAAATAAGACAGCGACGTATAAATTATACGTCGCTATACAGCGACGTAAAAGGGACGTCCGTCGCAAAACGTCGCCCGTCAGCGACGTAAAATATACTACGTCGCTACGGAGCGACGTTCATCGACGTATAGCACAAGGAGTCGCTATAGGCAATTATCAGCGACGGCTTTTTCCGCCGTCGCTAATATACGTCGCTATTCTAGCATATTTTAGTAGTGTTACATAGTGGACCGCGAGGAGCGGGGCACTACATAATAATCCACTGAGAAAAAGTTTTGTCCTCAAAACTTAAGATACAAACTCACCTCCACTTTCTGGATCAAGTAAGGTGGAGAGATTGTAGACGCGCGCATTCGTCGCGTTGGCATTCCGCAATTGCTGATTGTGCGGATTATCTCGGAGCGGCGGTAGGCCTGGCAGCTGCCCACGCTCTTCATTATCATCTCTATTTCGATTTCTCTTTGGACAATTTCTGATGGCGTGACCTTGTTGGCCACAACGAAAACAAGCGTGATTAGCGGCACGACAGTCCTCCATGGTGTGTCCATGCTTTCCACAGTGACTGCATACCAAACCTTTCGCATAGCGACATTCTTCATTCGCATGTCCTCGTCGACCGCAGTGGGTACAGATTGTTTCATTTCGTGGTTCTCCATCGGTCTTTTTCTCTCCGTCATGATATCTCTTGGCGGGCTGATTCCGACTGTTCTGCGCTTTATTGGATGCCTTCTTCAGGCAGAACTGTTCCACCTGTAGCGCCGCCTCAAAGGCCTGAGAATATGACCCACATTCTCGATTCAGCACACTTAACTGGATGTCATCATTCAGACCTCCAACGAATCGATTTATGCGAGCCTGCTCTGTGGGTAGCATCACAGCAGCAAATTGCCAGCTTAGCAAATTCAAACTCATAGTCCTCCACGGACATATTTTCCTGTTTCAGTGCGATGAAGTCATCCTCCATCTTCTTGCTCATGGCTGGAGGCAGATATTGATCCAGAAACGCCTTCTTGAACAAGACCCGTGAGATCTTCCCATTCCTAGCCGTTGCGAGCAGCGCCGGCTTCTTCGCCTTCCACCACTCCTTCGCCCGCAGCCGTAGAAGCATAACGGCACAAACTACCTTTTTGCTACTTGGAATCCCTATGAACGCGAACAGACTCTCCATTTTGTCAATCCAGTCCATCACCTTATCGGATGATGTCCTGCCTTCAAATTCCGGAGGTTTTGCGTCTAAGAAGTCCTTTGGCCTAAAGGAAGTGTGCCTTAGCGTTGGCTGGGGCTCGTCACCCTCCACGGGCTGAATCTCGGGCGTTCCCGTTGGTTTGGTCGCTGCGGGGGTATCTCGATTTGCCGCAAGCGCAGAGACAAGCTGAGTCAAGGAGTCAAACTGTTTCTGTTGGGCCTCATTTCGGGCATGTTGTATCTGATTACGTTCCACATTGTCCTGTCTCTGTAGTTCTAACAATGTCATGATCCGTTCTATCGGATCGGTCGAGGCAGCGGGTCGAGTAGGGGCCATTTCTCTACAAAAGAGTATAACTTCTGTCCGTCTCATAAAATATTATGGACTTATTGTATGAGGCATTGGTTTTCATAACTCAAAATCGGGACACTTTTGAAAGCCATCAAAGTACTTTATATACTTTTTTGAAGACGATATTTGCAAGAGGCCAAGGACGTAAAATCGTGCTCTGATACCACTTTGTCACGCCCCGATTCCGCTAGGGTCGTCCGTCTTGCTTGGATCCCTGCGGGATCGATCGTCCTCGCTAAGGCGTGATGCCGTGCAAGCTTAAGTTGCGCTTGCACAAGGCCATGTACCTGCACAAAAACAACTAGTCAAGCAAAACACACGCACGCACCCATTCATTGCAGAAAACCAAATATTGAACACAGAGATTTGAAATGGAAATACTTTCTTTTATTCATAACTTGATAGGAATACAAGTACAAAGCTTTGCAACATAGATTTGCCTTATAATTGGCTACATGATTCTCTTTGAAACTCTCTTTTGAAAATAGCCACAATGTCCATACATCATTTTCCTTATTACAAGCTGGAATTGAAAGACACCTTCAAAGGAAATGAAACTTGAAAACTTGACTGGAATGAAAATGAAACTTTGAGGCGGTCCACGAGCTCTACTGGGCTAGACGAGCTTCGGTGCCTCACTTGAAATCCTCCTGTCTCTTTTTGCTTTCTGAAAAGGATGCCCACAACGTGGGTCAGCACACATCATGTACTGGCGAGCGGCTTTTGGCCGAACTCGCAAATCTCTGCACTAAATCAACATGTTGAGCTAACATTTACTAGTGATCTTTCTATTTGTCTAGGTTCTTTTTAACAATTCATAAGAACATGACAGTAGAATATATCATAAGCAACTTACCATCGCCGGCAGTCATCCCTGCACCAAACCATGTTAGCACAATTTGCATAATGAGTAATTCATGATTCATTCTTGCAGATATTGAAATTGTCATTCGGGTCATGCAGGTGGACTATTCTATCTGTGACATCTTTGGTTCAGCTCGTCGCTAAGGACTCAGATATCGGCTACCCTTTTAACATGGGTTTCTTTTACCCAGGGTGCTCATAATCTCTCCTAGGCCGAGCGGTTCCAGGTGCCCCCAGATACCACCCGAGAGACATAATTCCTTGTATACAAGTTGTCCGAGACCAAATGCATGCTCTAGCCATTCTATCAGATGAGACACACTTGGACTTATGCACAGATATACGACACGTTCATTTCGTGCCTTCAGATTCATCTCAACACGTACAAGTTCGTCTGTACGTGTCTACGTTTTCAAGCATACTAGTGACAAGCAGATGATCATTCTTATCGAGCAGATAGAGTAGCAACACATATTCTTGCATTTGATTTAATTCAATTATCTTCTCTTATCTTTTGTGAATGTGGTATCGTTGATCATTGGGACAAGGCAACAGAGTGGACTAGAGATCATTTTTCTTAGGCGTACAGATCAATATTTGTTCGGTTGAAGCAACTCACCGAGATGAATCTTAGTTGAGAGGAGGGACTTCACGCGCCGTTCACGAACAATTCACGCGGCCTACATTTGCACCAACAGTTGATTAGCATACTTCGTCTCTTTCTCTCAAGATTCGGAATGAATGCGAAATGCGATGAAAGCGAACAATGAAAACCAATCATCGAAAACCAACACGAAAACGCATTCATCAAAACCAAGCAGCGAGAGAAAACATTCAGCAAAACTCTTAGATTCATTTTAATAGAAGCCAATCCATCAATTGGAAAGGTTCATTGCATTTCATCCGTGATCAATCGATACCGGCAAAGGTTTCACCAAATACTCAGTTCATGACTGAGTCAACAAGCCGTAGGTATTACACTACTAAAATAACCCCTTTTAGCGACGTCAGAAGACATCGCTAAATAAGGAAAATCCGTCGCTAAAAGCTATTTGCGACGTATTTAGCGACGAAAATTGGATGTCGCGTATAGGCATGTCGCAGATGACAATTTCGTCGCAGAACGTCGCTTTTTGCGACGTCACGTTTAGTGTCGCTAGACGTCGCAAAATGCGCGACAGATAGCGACGTAAGGTTACGTCGCCAAAATAGCGACGTAGAGCGACCACTTTGCGACGCGGTAAACTTTATATATGATGACATGGCATGGCAGCCACGTGGGCACTTTAGCGACGCCTAGCGACAAATTTAGCGACGTCCGCTCTCAGGTTGTCATATCCCACGTCAGCAGTTTTCGTCGCAGAACGTCGCTTTTTGCGACGTCACGTTTAGTGTCGCTAGACGTCGCAAAAAGCGCGACAGATAGCGACGTAAGGTTACGTCGCCAAAATAGCGACGTAGAGCGACCACTTTGCGACGCGGTAAACTTTATATATGATGACATGGCATGGCAGCCACGTGGGCACTTTAGCGACGCCTAGCGACAAATTTAGCGACGTCCGCTCTCAGGTTGTCATATCCCACGTCAGCAGTTTAGCGACTTCTAGCGACGTTACGTCACTATTTAGCGACGTATAGCGACGGGTACATGCCGTCGTTGTACGTCGCTATACGTCGCAGATATTATAAAAAAAATTTAAAAAAATATAATTGGTATTTTTGTTATGCTGTGTGTCTGTGTTTACAGTGTGTGTGAAGTGCAGTGTTCGAACCATCGACAGTTTCGCTTACTGTTCTATGTTTTATCTTGGATAGAAAGAGCAACAGTGCAGGGTGCACTTCTCAGAGCTTCTCTTCACGTCCTTCACCTTCTCGGGAACCTTTACGACGTCCGGAGAAAGTGAAGGACGTGAAAATGAAGCTATCAGAAGTACACCCTGAACTGTTGCTCTTTCTATTCAAGATAAAACATACAACAATAATCGGAACTGTCGATGGTTTCGAACACTGCATTTCACATTCACTGTAAACATAGGCACATCATCACAAAAATACGCATTATATTTTTTTAAAATTTCGGCAGCACCTCCTTTGTATATCAGATCATCGCTTATAATCCAGCGTAGGTATATTTGTCATCCCTGTCGCAGATATCACAAAGTAAATATCACAATAAAAATAGGAGGCAGTGCAAAGTAAATATCACAGACACACATCCTCACAAACATCCAATAGAGTCAAATAAAAATGGTAGATGATAAAAAGTCTCCCACCAAGTGTACAAACAAAAGTGTACCAATAAACAATTTGCCCATAGGGCCAATACATACAAGTCATAAAAAAATCAATAAAATTACTGCGGACCCCTGCCGCGCATTTGGGATAGAATGTAGTCATACTGCTCCTGGGTGAGATGCACCGTAGGGGCAGTAGGAGGCAGTGCAATATCTGGAGTCGGCGCCGTCGATGGACCGGGAGGACGTATCTGCTCCAGCTCTCGCAGTCGCTCACCATAAACAGTAAGGGTACTCACCACCCTCTCAGTATTCGCCACAAGCGAAGCCGAAACCTGAGTGAGGCAGACATGCTCCTCTGTGATCCCTCCAGCTCGACCTGTCTACGCTCTGTACGCTGCGTAGACTCGGTGAGCGTGTGCAAGCTGGCAGCTGTAGCCTGATGCAGACTCATCAGCTTCTGTATACTGCGCTCGACCGCATCAAATCGTCCGGTGACGATCGGAGGGTCGGATCGTTGCTCGACCGCATCAGAAATCTGCTGCTGCAACTCGCGACGCAACTCCTCGATCTTGCGACGAATAACCTCAGCTCGTGACGACGCCTGCGAAGCCGGAGACTGCGCACTGACAGAGGGGGCCCGGGATGACTCCGAAGCCAAATACGCGCCGTAGGATCCCGTACCGTAGTACGTACCCTTCTGAAGACCGCCAACGGCGGTCATCCAGAGCTCGTCCGACGATGGAGCTGTAGGCGGCTGGGAGGAACTACCAGCCCCTCCCTCTGCTGGCGCACTAGCAGCAGCAGCCGCCTCCTCCTGTAGCCGAACAAACTCGGCCTAGAACAATGTTTGCTAACGTGTAAGTGTTTGCTAAAGTCTATATTGATATCTATTTTCATGTTTTCTAAATTATAGTAAATTAATATAAAGAATAGAACGTACATATGCCTGCGTCGCCCTCTCGTCAATGAACTCCCAAGCCCTCCGATGGGTGACCAGGAAGACGGTCACCATGTTCGGGTCCTCATCCTTTTTTACCTGTTAAAATATATTATCTATTATTAGTATTAAACATTCTATCGAACTATATATAAATTAATGTCCGTCATAGGAAACGTATCAGAGGGCTTGGGAGTGCTCCGTCATCGGAATGGAGCCACCACACCACTTACCGGCGCTCGACCGCGCCACCTTAGCCTTGTCAGACCGCTCCTGGTACTTGGCTCGCTGAATCTAGCCTTCATAGCAGCCCACTGCTCTGGCGTGATCCAACCATGGATCGGCTGTCCGGAGCGATCACGACACTTCTGGTCGTGGATCGCATCACGGATGAGCTTGGCTGCGACGGCAGAAAATTGGCCCTCGATCCTCGCCGTCCGGTGTGGTGGATAGAAATAGGTTCTCTAGAAGAAGTAAAATACAAAAGTTGTATAATATACACAAATGATTATTAAAATTTAAAAATAAACAAATTTTTTACCTTGAAGTGGGCGAACCAAAAGGCCTTCCTATCTGCGGGAGCATCTGAGTAGTTAATCCAAGGCCCACCATAGTTCTGCCTCAGAAATACCTCCAGCTGTCTCTGTACTGCAGAAGGCCGATACCTATAAATAATAATTCTCATGAATATATATGTACATATAATCATTTGAGAAATATATATTTACTAATTAACTTACTTCATAGGTCCGTCTGTCCAAATCTCCATACGCGTCTCGCCCGGGGGAACGCATGGAGGGTCGCTCTCACCTCCTGCCTGGACAGGATCAGTCTGATCGCCGTCCTCCATATGCTCGGCGTCGGCTCCCCCCATAGAGCCGTCGACAGGAGGAATGCTGGACGGGGGATCAGGGATGCTGGACGCGGGAGGAATGCTGGACGGTGGATCAGGGATGCTGGACGCGGGATCAGGAAGGCTAGACGACGAGGGAGGAGTCGCCAACCTGCTGGAACTGCCCTGTCCCGGTAATGGACCGGGAACAGAATGGTACAATGGCGTACTCGGAGATGAGGATGAGGGTACGGAATCTCCATCCCCAGCCCGAGGCTGACAGGACTGCCTAATATAAAATCCTCCGCGTCGTCCTCTTGGTCTAGTCATACCTGATAATAACATATGACAATAAAACAAAAAAAATATTTTTATATGATAGACATCACAGATTTTTGAAAAATATTATAGTCACAGATAAAAGTGTCAATAAAGTGTCACTGAAGTGTCACAGATTTATATGATAGAAGTGTCACTAAAGTGTCAAATATGATGATAAAACAAACGTACAGATTTAATCCTCTTCTGAAAATTCATCTAGTTCGTTTAGCTCATCTACTTCTTCTTCTTCTTCCTCCTCGACATCTTCACTTTCATCTGCATCTTCCTCTTCAGATAATTCTACTTCTTCTACACAATTAGATGTGTAATGAGGAACTTCCGTCGTGTCCACTTCTATAATATTTGTTACAAGAGGTAGTTCATCCTCTTGATAAGCTATATCGTCAACCTCAAAGGTATTTCTAGCTTTGGTCTTGCATACTGCCCACCAGTCCGACCTTGTTGTTCCCCGTTTAGGATAACTTGTGAAGTACACGAGCTGAGCCTGACTTGATAGGACAAATGGTTCATAGGCTTGATATCGACGCCGATAGTTTATATCACCAAGACCGTGCTTGTCTACTTTTCAACCTTGACCTTCAATCGGATCGAACCAATCACACATGAATAACACAATCTTAGCAGGCTCTATTCCATAACTATATGTCAGCTCCACGATCTCCCGTAGCACGCCATAGAAATCGCTGCCCGCATCAAGAATCGATTTTGTAGCACAACATGCACCTATTGCGACAAGAATCGATTTTCTCGTATCCCATCCAGAGCGATCTCACCATCCTCTTAGACCGGTAGAAGTCTTTAGGCAACTTAGCAGCCGCCGGCAAGATCTCTATAATCAACTCCAACACTCGGTTGTAGCATTCTTGCGACATGTTAAAATCTGACTTAATGCTCAACAGTCTTGTAACCACCTCCAACGGTGAATGATCCTCACAACCAGGATACAGTGGAGTCCTTGCATTCTCCAGCAACTCCATGAACTGTGCAGCATCGGCGTTCGGTGCCTCCTTAGGTGCATCATGAACGAAACTAGACCCCGCAGCGTCGAAAACCATGTTCACGCACCAGTCGTCGTATGCATGATTATCTGAAACAAAATTAGGTCCCGCATGCATATACGGCTCAACATAAGGCTCCGGTTCTGATGCTAAAGACACAAATTCTCCGTGTGCAGTCCACTGATAGTAATTAGGCGTGAAACCCCTCGAGTACAAATGATATGTCACTTCCACTTCTGGATAATATTTCACGTTATGACATTTCACACACGGACACTTAATTTTGGTACCGTCCATGTACTGAGGGAACGCCTTAGCAAACTGCAGGAACTGCTCTACTCCCGCTATGTATTCATCCCGCACACCACACATATCATCAGGACGACGATTGTACATCCATGAACGATTCCGCAAGTAGTAATTCATATCCATTTGGAAATAATTCTGCAAAGAAGGGCACACATTATCCAACAGGCACAAATTCGTATATTATGTCTTATTATGGGACACAAATTAGTAGCGGACAGTTACTAATAACAATGATATGCAATCTAGGTCAAACTAGGTTGTACTAAGTCAAACAAAGTCAAACAAGGTCAAGCTAAGTCAAACAAAGTCAAACTAGGTCAAGGGTTGACCTACAGTTGACTTTGTCAACTCTTAGTCCAATCTAGGTCAGATGTTGATTCTACTTTGACTTTCAGTCAAAATAGTCAACCTTAGTCAAACAAGGTCAAATCTAAGTCAAATATCCTATTTCTAGTCATTACCTACCAAGGTACCCTTTACCTTATCGCTATTGGTATCCCAATACCAATACCTTAAGTTGGTACCCTTTACCTTATCGCTATTGGTATTCCAATACCAATACCGCGGTAACATGGTTGGTACATTAAGGGTCTTTGACAAGATGACATATTGCGAAAAGATATATATATCCTTATATATAGTTCTCCTACGGATTTTCTTTAACATTACGTAGGAGAACTATAAGGATGTATCTGTTCACAACATGTCACCTCCTCAAAGACCCTTAATGTGACAACCATGTCACCCTCTCAGTCATATCCCTGAGCTACGATGCAGCTGCAGGCATTTAACATATCACGGTTTATAAAAATAACTAATAAATCTCTATCCTAACTAATAAATTAATATCCTACTTTAACATCTAATAACTCTCATATTCCTGCAGCTACGATGCAGTTGCAGGCAGTTCCTTCTAACATAAACTAATATCCTAATCTAAACTAATCCTTTAACTGAAACTAATATCTAAACAATGCTAATCATGAACTGTACACTACTACCTAACATTCACATGAACTATCTATCTCAAACTCTCTATCATAACTAATTAATTAATATCCTACTTTAACATCTAATAACTCTCATATTCCTGCAACTAAAAGGCAAAACCATGGTATATACATGGTTTAAAGTATCGGCCGATACCGATCCGATACGGCCGATACCGATACGGTTTGGCATGTTCCGATCCGATACCGACCGATACCAAATATTGACCGATACCGACATTGGGGGTCTTTGTTCCGGTCAATTCGGCAAAACCAATCGGTAAGGGTGACTACTATTTCATATAATTTCAAAACTACTAAGAAATAACGCTGAAATACTTAAAATTATGCCTAAATGTATAAAATATATGTTTTTAAATGTAAATAATTTATTAATAATTATTTGTTTTCCGATACCAAAGTCCGATACTCCGATACGATACCGCCGATACTACCGATATCGCCGATACCAATACTCATAGGAATAGTCCAATACCGATTCCGATACCGATATTGTGAACCTTGAATCAAACACCAAATTAAGTTTTCCATGGAAATTTTTTAAAATTCCATGGATTTTTTTTAAAATTCCATGGAATTAATTTCTTTTTCACACATTTTCCACCTTGCATCAAACACACCCTTAGAGGAAAATGGTTATAAAATACATCTACTCTTGCTAGATGAGAAATAACGTCTATTGATTCCATTTGGTGGGTGTCAGTGGATTATGTAATTGAAATCTTTTTGTAATGGAAGTCTTTCACTTCTTTTAGGTTGTGTAACTGATTGTAGATACATATAATTGAAGAATTTCTTTCTATATATACAGTTATAGCGGTTTATCGTGATTCTTTAGGTGATGTGCAATTTCCTTGTGCTTGTAAATTGATTTCATGAAGCACTAGGGTTATAAATATTGAATAAAATAGTCCATTTCGTGGCATTTCATATCATTCTGGAACAAGAAAGTAGTTAATAAAATTTCAATGATGATAATGATACTTTTAAATTTATTGTTTCACATGTATTCTATTTTTTCTTCTCCTAGAAATGTTCAGATATATCATTTGCAGTTTTGATTTTCTATTTAAGTCTTTGTTGATTGGAAGAAATGTTTGAACATATCATGTGCATTCGTATCATTTCTGGAGCAAGAAAGTAGTTAATAAAATTTCTAATGATGATAATGATACACTTTTAAATTTATTGTTTCACATGCATGCTATTTTTTCTTGTAGAAATGTTAGTCTTTGTTGATTTGAAGAAATTAAGAATGTTTTTTTATGATAAACATTTTTAAGTTTATGGCTGTTTCAAGTTTTTTAATGGTAGAAGTGATATATTGATGAATCTGAAACTAAAATTTCTGATTTTATTAATAGGAAATTGCCTCAGATGATGAGTATCCTAGTGGCTCTTACTCAGGTACCACCTTCTTTTGGTACATTTGTTGGTGCATATATAACTGTCATATCACCATTTTTTAAACTGTTAATGTTTTCAGATGAAACACTTAAAAAACTTAGACTTCAAAATTAAGGACCACCACTTTCGGGACCCAAACTTTGAAAAATGTTATATGTTCAAGCTGCAGAAAGAGTATGTCTGATCCATGTTTTTGCTTTCGTTAACTTTTTTCTATGACAATATCTTGCGTACAATGAATCTCTAACATATATCAGTATGGCTGATATCTTGCTGATATTGATCTTATTGTAGGATAATAGAATTGTGATTGTTTTAGCTTGTTATTTTTTATCCTTTGGTGGGGAGTAAGTACATTGTTGACCTCATGACAGTTGCTTTAATTTATGAACACACACTATTAACTTTCTGCAATCAATAGAAGTCTTGAAGGCTACTGAGATCGTTCCTTCCTTTCACATGTTTTATTTTACTTGATCGACGTTTTTTTATGCAAAACTGAATCACAAAACCAAAACCAATGAAGTATCAGTATCTAGATAGTAGATACAAGTGCAAATCACGAGAGAACTAAATAAGGACTATGGTAACTACAGTAAAGATACAAGAAGTCATAGTTGAGGAAAGCCAAAGATGTTTTGTTTGGTGGAGTCTGCATTTGTGAAATTAAGACTGAAATGAAGCCATGTAAATAATTCCTCGTAACTTAAAATCACACTAAACCCTACCTCTGATGGTGTAGCATAGACCAGCTCCCCAGTACTCCTCTGTTGGAGGACTTCTTGAACACTGAGCAAAAGAGAAATCTATTATGATGTTGCAGAAAATCATATTACAATCAGGCATCAATAAGAATTTCAACAAACTTGAAATGAAAAACTTATGATGTTGCCAAAAGTCATATTACAATCAGGCATCGATAAGTATTTCAACAAACTGGAAATGAAAGTCATATGATGTTGCAGAAAGTCATACTACAATCAGCTATCAATAAGTATTTCAACAAACTGGAAATGCAAAACTTAAAATCAAGATGACAGAAATTACATATAATATGACACTCCCAAGATTATTGATTATATGTGGACATGATAACAGGACCGAATTTGCAGCTTTTGGCACAAACACATGAACAGGTGTGTGCATGGGTGCCATGCAGTATGCAAGAAAACCTGCACTATATCAAATTAAGTTACTGGCTGTTATTTTTTCCTTTCTATTTTCAAAGTGTTTTTTTTTTCATTCTATGTATTTCATTTCCCATATTCACTACGGAAATTCATCTAGTTTTTCTTAATTTCATATTTTGCCATCAGACATGGTTGATCAGATGACAGAACCAAAGATTCTGAACGAGATGAAACAACACTTTTGCAAATAGGGCCAGGATCATTTCCACTCATTGGGGAGACATCAAAGAAAACAAGAGGAAGTAATGACCCTCTCGAAGAAAACAGTTGAGAACTTGAATCTTTCGTCGAGAGTACATACTTAAATTTCAAAATAGAAGTATGATCTGTGCTTCCTTAGCTTACAAATTCCCTTCCTAAGCCTTCATTTTTATTCTACCGTCATTTAGTCTACTTGTTTGTCATAAAACTGCAACGTCCGTACTAGATGTAATATGATTATGCAGACAAATTTTGTCGTAGTGTTGTTACTTGTCATCTTGTTATAGACGTTTGGTGAAACAAAAAAGAAAAAAAGTACCAGGAGTTATTTGGCATTGTTTAGTTATATAATCTAGAGGGTATGTACTGAAGTTGTGTTACAATATTCCATTTGGCAGATTACATGACCTAGTTAGGGGCTTTCCTATCGGTCATGTTTTGGTGTTATGTTAATATGAGAGTATTTGCTGTAAAACAGTTGTAGTAATGTATATCTAATAAATATTGCTGGCAAAAAGTTTTGTACATGAAATTAGTTACGAAGTTACTGCTAATTGAAACTGTAGATATGTTATTAATTCAAAGAGAGTTCAGAAATATGCCGATTTTGTATGGACATATTCTGAAGCTTTCTATAAGAGATGTACGTATATGTATTTCTTTATTATTATTATTTTTGCTTGAATTGGTGGTGGTCGATTGTTACTTGCAGATTCTTAAGTTCACAACAGGCCGTATGATGAAGCAAAAATGTTGTGAACTGCCAAACTTTAAACACAGAGGAGAGTGAATGACATGGTCATCAAATACAAAGCAACTAAATTGGGAAAAATTATTGTGGGGTCCGGATTCACCATGTGGTAAAGGTGAATGGTGAGTCCGGCCACTAATATCTTGACACTTGGCATAATATTTGTAAAAAATTGTAAAAAGTGATTTAATATATAGAGATTTACTTGGTATATAATTGAGTTACATGATTATGCTTTGCTTGCATGACTGGTATTTTTAGGGCTAATATTTAAGCACATACTAAATTTTCAGAATAAACAGTTAAGAGATCAAAGAAATTCGCATAATGGAAAAAAGTTGGCTTAGTGCTCTTTGACAAAAATATCACAAATGTTATTATTGATTCCAACCCCTTAAATTTGCTTAAAATAGCGGACGCCAACAACAGATCCGGTGTCTGTGTTGTGTTTGACATGGACACGTGTTGTGTTTGACATGGACACGACATCGGCTTTGGGGTTGCCCGTGCCATAACCAAAAAAATAAAGTCGGCGAGCTTACCATCCTTCCTCCGTCTCCCTCTGCACCCTACGCCTCCCTCTCCGACGACTGCCAATCCTAACATATGTGATTAGTATCTCTTTGATATCCTAACATACAGATCATGACAAGGGGTAATTACCATTCTTGGATCACTATCATTTACTGTCATTTAGAGCATCTCCAACCCTATTGTGAGTTTGAAAAAAATGGTTGCCACATAGGATTGACAACCATTTTTTTCGAAAGTACTTCTCCAATGCAAATGTGAAATAAAGTATGGAGTTGACATGGCAAGGACAATGTGAAGTTGGTTGTCTAAATCTAGACAATACACTTCACAATGTCTTTATGTCCACATCATCAATTATGAATAAAAATGTTTATAAAAATAAGTAGAAGAGCAGAAGTTGTCTTGTAAGTTGTAAAAAATTACTTTGTATTGTCTTCTCCATACTTTGCATTGGAGATGACTTTCTAAACTCATTGTCATTTGTAAATATAATCTTGCCACATAAACAAGACATTGTCTTGTGTCCCATGCTACCTAAGATTCACAACACAAAATAAGACAATAGGGTTGGAGATGCTCTTCCTATCAAATACCGGTAATTCCTTGGTAATTCCTTCACTATCAAATACCAAGAATTGTCCGGAGGAGATTTCGTTGCGGATACAGTAAATGACAGTTTTGAAACAAATGTGAATTGAAATTTTTTTTTTAAAAGTCTCTCTGAAAGCATAAACAACACTAGTTAAATCTTTTGCAAAAAAAAAAAAAGTTAAATCATTTTCCTCCAATAGTAAAGGAATTATGTACAATAGCATATACATCAAAAAAGATTTGTCTTTGATAGTGATCCAAGTGTTTAGAATAAGATGAAGTAAAGAAAATTAATCTATGGCCATTGGATTCAATCCAATAGTATGCCATTTTTTAATCAATACTTTATGACACACACTTGGTCTCTGTCAAACTAAATATGACTTCTAATATTATTGTGTCATTGTTAGTCTGGCATCTTTTTTTTTATCCACAAAAGATGACATCCATATAAATTTTTATGACGTTATCTTTTTAAACGTCATCTTAGAGTAATTATTATGATATTATCTTTTTTTAATATCATTGATAAAGTTATTAATGACGATCATTAAGTCAGTCAACATTAAATGTATTATTAATGACATTTTGCGATGAATGAAAATTCGTCTAAGTCTATATTCATTCTAACACTGCTCAGGTCCATAAGAGCGAGACTCTTAACCAAGATAGACTAAATAGGTTTGGCATGAATGTTCCTTCTATATGTGAGCTTTGCCAATCAAACAAGGAATCCAGTCATCATATATTATTTAAGTGTCCATACATTGAGTATATGGAATGAAATGAGAAGAAAGATATCCAGAAATAATATATGAAGCCATCCAGGAAGCTAAGGATCTGATATCAGCATTCAAAGGCAGAAACCATGTATTAGTGGCTACAAAGAAGAACATAAGAGGATGTCAAGGTACCAAGGTAATCAAAGGCGCAAGGCGCACTTGAGGCGCAAAGGGTCCATATTGCCTGAGACGCAATGCGCACTTAAGGCGCGCGTCCGAGCGAAGCGAGGCACAATATATATATATATATATATATATATATATATATATATATATATATATATATATATATTTGCATTGATAAACATGTGTGCTTCCAATTCCTCCCTTGTGTAGGTTAACTTGCAATCACTTTGAATTGAATTTTTAAGATATCCTTGAAGTGCTTTGCAAGAAAAATTCAAATTAACATGACTTGATCTTATAAGATGGAAAATATTTTTACTTTTTTTTATAAGATGGAATATATATATATATATATATATATATATATATATATATATATATATATATATATATAATTACTAATGTAAGTAATAAAACAAACATATTAAATGAAGTTAAAAAACAATATTATGAAGTCTGAAAAAAAAATAACAAAAAATGATGTTAAAAAACAGTATACATACTAAACAGGTTTAAAAACAGTATTCAAAGTAAAAAAAAGTTTTAAAAAAAATCTAGAGAAAAAACAGTAAAAAAATAACAAACAACAGTTCAAAAAAATAGCAGCTTAAAAAACAGTCAAAACACTCTGCCTGGAAGGCCTTGAGGTCAAGGCGCGCCTAGGCACGCCTTAGCTATTCCAAGGCGCTCGGGAAAGGCGCCCCTAAAGCGTGCCTTAAGAGCTGTGTCTCGCCTTGAGTGTCCTGAGGCGCTACCCCTGCGCCTAGCAGCAAGGCGCGCCCGATGCGCGGCTTTGACTACACTGCAAGGTACTCATGCAAACCTGCAAAGAAATACTTGTAGGAACCCTAGAGGGGGGGGGGGGGGTAAATAGGGTCAAGCTAACTAATCAAGCACTTAGCACAAGCTAATTGGCAATTTAAAAATATAAGTGCAAGAGAAGAATCAAACACAATACCGGCACCCGATATATCCTGGTATCCTCCTAAGAGGCAGTCCAGTCCCGGAAATCTCTCCGACTTTAATCCACTATTTGAGCAAATAGTTACACACGAGTTTGGATCCGAAGAACTCGCCAACTTCTTACACAAGAGCTTTAATCCGAAGGGCTCTCCGACTTCAACCGAGAGTTTGGATACGAAGACTCCCCAACTTCAACCGAGAGTTTGGATACGAAGACTCTCCAACTTCAACCGAGAGTTTGGATACGAAGACTCTCCAACTTCAACCTTTCATAATAGGTTTTGATCTCCTTATATAATAGGATGAAGATCTCACTTTTCAACTCAATAACTCTAACACAATTTATAGATGGCAAATGAAGGCTTTGTAGAGTTGTATGTGGATAAGCTTTGGTGGTTTGGAAATTTTTAGGCTCAAAGCATCAACCTTGAATGAAGGGGTTCAAGGCTATTTATAACCAAAGCTTGAAAAGAAGCCAAAGGCAACTTTTCAGTCACGAACCGGCATACCGCCGGTATGATCCGGCATACCGACGGTATACCGGTCTGGGATTGCAACGGCTAGAAATATAGCCGTTGGGATCATTAATGGCTGGAAATCCGACCGTTGAAATATCAACGTTTCAGAAGCGGTATACCGTCGGTATGGACCGGTATGCCGGCGGTATGCCAGTTTTTGTAAACAGAAACTTTCTGTGAACAAAAACCGGTATACCGTCGGTATACGCCGGTATACCGTCGGTATGCCGTTTTCCACCAAAAATGATCCTGGGCTTATTTCTGCCCTAGCTTTCGATTTTGCCATCCATTTCTTGTGTTTACAATTATTCCTAAGACTCATTACAGACTCCAGATATACTTAGGCAGGTGCAGGCTTCTTCAGAGTCTTGAATGATGATGGCATGGCTTGGCTTCTTCCTTTGATAGGTGCTGGCTTTTTTTTCTTGGCGGCAGTTGTCCAAAGATATCTAGTTTGTAAAAACTGGATACCTTTTGGGGGCTTCGCCCCCGAACCCCCGACGAGGGGCGCTGCCCCCTCGACCCCCGTCCGCTGACCGGGCAGCGGAACCCCTGGTGCGTGGCTCCAGAGATGTCGTCGGGTGGTTCAGAAAAATCTTGTGGAATCCATCGTCTTTGGCCCACCATAATTTCTTCATTGCATATGTCCACATTGATCTTGCTTATTGCTTTTCTGCATGTACATGTTAGACGAACAAAGCAATATACATAGTAGCAACTATGATAGGTTTAATGCATATTAGGACAATGCGAGTTTAAGTATAAGTGCTAAGGCAATAGCATAAATATTAGTGATATCATAACGATTAAACTTAATTGAATGACCACAATCAAAAACATAGTTTTGATTTTGGCAACCCGATTAAATTTAAGATAGATAAGCTCATATCACTAATATGTAAACCAAAAGGCACATATCACCAAAGGTATAAGTATAAGTAGAAATGCTTTTAGCGATAGTATGAAGATTAGTGATAATGAAGTGCTAAACTTAACATATTAACCATATTCAAAAATATGATACAATTATTGGGCCAACAATACTAGCCACAACATGAGAAATTCCCAAACCATGGGGAATTTGGGATTGGAACTGAAATAATTGTAATATTAAGGGATTTTAGTTATAATTGTTCATTTCTTATACGTTTTTATTTCTATCAATAAAGAATTACCTTTTTCATACACACACACATCAAGGTTGTAAAAATCGCTAGTCTGCCGCTAGTCGGCTCACATGGACAAATGATAAATCGGTTTAATCAGTGACTTGTCGGATTAATCATTTTGAGTTTATATATATATATATATATATATATATATATATATATATATATATATATATATATATATATATATATGTCACGATCCGTTACCCAAATTGTTGAGCCGGGCCGAGTCATGTCCAGCCTACGCTTGAGATAAAACGTAGTAAGCTGTTCTAAAGACAAACAAGATAAGATCAAAGTGTGCTAACAGTTCTATATGTTATTTTGAGTCAAAAAAATCCCAAACACAAAATTCATCTCGTATATAAATATGTTCCGAATACATAGCCAAGACATAAAACTGGATACAGGTCCAGTATCAAAATATATAGTGTAACTCAGTATGACCTAGTTTAGCTTGGTGTGACTTGGTTTGACCTAGTTTTGACTTAGACTTGCATATTATGACTAGATTAGCTTTCCTTTCATTAATAAACCCTGTTTGGACTCATGGCATCTCATCTATAGGTCTGTGATTACTCTGAGCATCTGTTCACCTTATCAGCTCAGGACCACAGGCGAGTACATTCACTGTAGTTTTTATTATCTTGATATCTGCTATATCCGATTCAATTATAGTGTCTTACTTGATTTCCAGACACGATAGTTCACGGACTAGTATATGTCGGATCCTGTCATGAGATGTTGTTCCCGGATTACTTGGTATATTTGTACAAGACTCGACTTGTTACTTGTACTTGTATAGACATGGACTTGGGAGTGGGCTGATCACCTGCTTTTGAATCCCGTATCATGACGTGTTATGTCCGGATCCTTTATACTATTCGGGGATGGGGAGTTATTAGTGGTTGTGTGATCAAAATCCCCACTTGTTCTTCACATTTGTACTTGTCACTTGTCCATAGATACTTGTTCATAACTTTCCATAGTGATCGGCCTTATTCTTCACACTTGTTACTTCACACTTGTTACTTGTTCGTAGTCGGTCAGATGAAAAGCCTGAACATGTTTTTTCCAAGCCGATCACATAACGCACTAATAATTCAAGGCACCTTTTATATTTATTTATCATAGGAGGCTAAGTTCTGTTCGGAAGAAGGGTTACAACCCCGGTTCTTGTTTGGTTTAAGGGTTGTAACTCGGCTTCTGAATGGTTCCCAAGTCATCCTATATATATACATATTGTCATTCTATTCAGTACTCACATCTTGATATATATTTTCTGTTGATTTTTTCTTGTATTTCATTATACTGTCTCTTATAGAATTTGTCAATTCATATGGAACTCCTGTTAGTTTTTGTACTTGCTCATTTTTCTGACAGGATACCGTTGATATATTACAGATGATTTTGAGGCAGATTGTCCGACCTATTATGGGGTCGAGTTAGATGGAGTAGACCAGGACCGTGGCTTGATAGTAGAGCCACTAGACTTTGCATTCCCAGAGTAGTTAGTTTAGTTATGTTTGCCTGGACTGCAATCCAGCTAGTACTTTCAGATTGTAGTATTTTATAATATATTCTGTGACTCTGTGATGTTGTGTATATCTCTGGGCTTGTGTGGATCTTGAACTTATTTCCTATTTTCATCTATCATATTTCCTTCCCACGCTATACACACATTCACATATATATATATATATATATATATATATATATATATATATATATATATATATATATATATATTTTATATATATATATATATATATATATATATATATATATACACACATACATATTTATATATATATTTTATATATATATATATATATATACACATACATATTTATATATATATTTACACTACACATTATACCTATATATATTTTAGATATATATACACATACACATTAATATATATATATATATATATATATATATATATATATATATATATATATATATATATATATTATATATATATATATATATATATATTATATATATACACATAAAATATATTGTATATACACACAATTTCTCACGTATATAATATATATATATATATATACACGTATACATTATATTTAGACAATAAATAATATAACCAATACAATAATAATATTAGATAACAATCTCAATAAATAATAATAATAATAATAATAATAATAATACCCATTTGTATAACTAACCAAATATTTAGGAAATATTGTTTAGTCTACCCAAAAGCTAGAAAATATTTGTACATACCTAAAAGTATGTCTACATAGGCTTGGGCTTGGTTTGGGTCCAATTTGCACTAGTTTGGTACAACCGGGTTCTCTGAAACTAAATATTATAATTAATAAATAAATAATCTTCGATAAGGGTTACGTCGCAACTTGGCCTGGTTTTCCTAGTTAGGACATCACTATGGCTCGACCTTCTCTACCAGGGCTAATACACTAGTCAAAGCATGCCACTGCACTACCCGTGCCATAATTCCTAGTCACCTTGTACTCCAAATCTCAACCATGGCTAAAATCATCTACCGTAATAATTAATTAAAATAATTATTCATAAAAAAAATCTAAAAAATCACCATTTTAATTAAAATAAATGAAAATTTTCAAAATTTCGGGAAGGGAGGCTACAAATCTACCCACCTTAAAAATAATTTCGTCCTCGAAATTTAGGTCGGTCGTACTCCTTCTAGGTCAACACCCAACAATCAAAGTCTCTAAGAAAAAAATTTAATCATACAATTAGGAAGAATAACATATGTAGGATCATGGTCAAGTCATAGGAGTTGAATGTCTCACCTAGGTGTATAAGTCATACTAGATCAAACCAGTCATCGGGTATAAAACATACAAACAGTCTAGGGAGTCCAATTGGAAAGACAAGGGAGCGCAAATCGTCAAGGCCGTAGGGCAGTCTACCAACCTTTATGAGATTGGCAACTATCAAAGAACATAACTAGTAACCAACTCTGAAGGGTTTCTAATTCCAAATATAATCAAGAAAATCAAAGTTTAAATCACGACTTGTCAATAGCACAAAAAAAATCCAAGCACACTATATATATATATATATATATATATATATATATAAGAAAATTTTTTGTCCCAATACGATCTAAGTTGATCAATCAGGATGAATCGACGTTTGGAAAAGATAGAGAACGAGGTCATTGAAGTCTGAGCACGAGTATCCAAGATTTGAAATCCATGTCACAATGGGTTTAATTCAATTGAATAAGATCCCAGTATATTGGATGATAAGAAGGATGACCAAGTCAACTGGTCGGTCAAAGGAATTAGAATTTAAAGGATGATGCAAGGATATCGAATTAAATCAATTTCCTCCTTTGGATAGGGAAACTATATGTGATACCTCGGGTCTGTCTAATAAGTATAGTGTCTTGTCTTTCTGAAATATGTGAAAGACAGACAATAAAGAGTTCAAAGGCGATGTTATTGAGTACAATACGTGGCTCATAGACGACAAAATAGGTCAAAGGAGAATTGTCAAGGCTGTCGCGGATGAGACTCTAGGACAAGTTTAACTATGTCTCCATCCACGTAGAATAATATATGAAAAGCGAACCAAAGTGCAATAGGTTGATCAGATCATCTTGCACCGGTTCTGATTAGACAATATATTAGTGGGTGTTAACCCCCAATAATATATGTCATGATCAAGCTCGAAAAGAAGATAAGCTTGCAAAACTGGTTCTAAATTAGCAACATAAGGTAGTCAAAATATAAGTAAGGATAATGATGAAAGAAATTAAATAGTCTAAGTGAACTTATCAATGTGGTTCACAATGACTAGAATTTGCTGGGTAGTGAGACATTCTACCCACCTTAAAAATAGTTAAACTAATAGGGTGATGGAACAACGGGTCAAGCCATCAAGATAAAGTACAAAGTTGAGCATTTAAAGAATCAAGCAGAATCACCAACACATGTCGGGTCAAAAGAAGCGAGTCAAGTTGGATTTCTAATTGAAATCGAAAATAGTTGGTATTATGGTATAGATCATAGTTAGTCATTTCGACTCAAAGTCATATCAATAGGATAGTATACAAGGAGATGAGTTTAATGGGACACGATATGCCCACATGAAGATGGACTCGTCTGGGCCTTGTACACAATTTGTTGGAGGGTAACAGCTAGTATTACACTCCGAATATCGAAGTCATGGTAAGAAGTGTCAAAGATTCAAAATAGAAAATGGAAGTTCAAGAGGTGACAATTAATGCACAAAGTAAAGGAGATCAAGTTGAAGCACGAATAAAATCAGTTACAGAATAAAATAATTTAGGGATACAGCTCTAGAGAGAGAATACTGTTAAGGAACGTGTTACGACCCGCACCCTAGAGTAAGGGCACGAGAAGTGGGTACGTCCAGCCTACGTCGCAGTATCGGCGGTAGAACGCTGTCCTAGGTCAAACATCTAACAATATAAAAGTACCTGTACAGTATATACCTTCCGAATGGAGGTGACATAACAGAATACAATCTCAATCACATCTAGGGTAGAAGAATGAAAGACAGATAGATAGATAGATAGATAGATAGATAGATAGATAGATAGATAGTAACTCAAGAGAACAGTATCATAGATGAAATAAGTCTAAGTGTCTAGGATACATAACATCCAGAATGTCAACTCATAATGCAATAAGTCTAAAGTCTATACATCTCAACATCTCAAAATACAACTCAGAATATGAGACAAAATGATAATATGAAAAAGACTGACTAGCTAAACTAGCCAAGACTACTGGGGCAACACCCTCAGCTGCAGGTGGATCCTGCTGAGGGTCCACAACATAAGTGTCATCTAGTCCTGCTCCATAATAGGTAGACACCAGGGCCTCATTCTCATCCTCTGTAATATTTTCAACAGGTCCAGTCAGGACAGGAACAAGCACAATACATCTCACACAGTTCATATCAGGTTAGGAAATACGATACAGGCAATAGAGTAAAATACAAAAAATGTTGAAAGAAAATATACGCTGTAAAAGAGATAGCTGTAAAGGAAATATCTACTGTATATAGAGAACTATAAGTGGCTAGTGATATAGAGTACAAGATAGGCATGTGAATGGCTAGAATTTATACATGATTACACTACTGAGTTTATACAAGATTACACTACTTTGGAATTATTCACATGTCTACTTCTACTCCCCCGTTTCCCCAATCAATACACAAAGATCTAGACAAGTTACGTTATTATACATGATTACTTCACATGAGGCTCATAAATGAGTATACGTGAAGTTATACAAGAGGGCTCAGCGAACATGAGAGTACATGATCACATGAGTATACATGCATGATGGAAGCATAGGAGTACATGATGAAAGTGAAACACACGTAACATGAAGTACCCGATGCTCCCGAGGGGGATAACATCTCATGTAAAGATCCATATAGTACCAATCCGTGTTACCAACGTGACAGCATCAAGTAAAGTAATCTAGAGCGAGAAGTAAAGCCTGAACAAGTATGAAACGGTCAGAGAATGTACTCGCCTGATAACTGAATGTCTGAAGAGGATATACTGCCTGAGGAGAGATGTATGGCTCCTAATCAGAGCAATACAAGTCACAATGTATCCACAATGGTAAAAATAAAGTATACAAAGCATACTACATAATTCTAGGTCAATTTGGTCAAAAGTCAACTCTTGGTCAACTTAACAGTCAAACTAGGTCACATGAAGTCATACTAGGTCACAGGAAATCAAACTAAGTCAAATAAAGTCAAACAAGGTCAAATAAGGTCAAACTAGTCTAATCTAGGTTAAAGTCAACTCTTGGTCAATATTCTAGTCAAACTAGTCAAGTTATCTAGGGTTTAGTCAATCAATGGTCAGACTAGTCAAATACTAGTCAATATGGTCAAGCTAGGTCAATCTAGACTATCTAAGGTACTACACCACAAGGTTAAGGTATAACCAATACCTATACAAGTATACAACATATAAATATATATATATATATAATACCAACCTTAATCCTATATTCAAGCTAATCCCATATTCCAATCTCAAGTCATGACTCAACTCTAAGTATCTAACTTAACCCCATACATATCTTAATCTACATAGGTCTTTCCACAAAACCCAAGTCACAATAATATACTTATATATAGGTCAAACCTAAACCAACTAGTTAATAGCCTAGGGTTTAGTCAAATCTTAGTCAACAAGTCCTTCTATGTTCATCCAAGCCATCTCTAGGTCAATTAGGTCATGGTTGACCTATAGTTGACCTTGGTCAACAATGGTCACTTATCGAGTCAACTAGGTCTACTAGTCAAGTTAGGTCAAACATGGCCAAATAGTTAAACTAGTCATTTTAGGTCAATCCTAGTCAATTCTAGGTTAACTAGGTCAAATTTGACCTAAGGTTGACTTTGGTCAACCCTTAGTCAACAAGGGTCAACTAGTTAGGGTTTAAGTCATTAGGTCAATTAGGGTTAGCCCCTAATGCCATAGGCTAGTAACTTAGGCCATAGGCTAGTTGTCATAGGTTTCCATATAACCTATATTTAGAAGTCATATATATATACACATCTATATATATAGATATACCCAAGTTAATCTACTACCTATATATATATATCAATATATGTATACACTATATTTATTACAAATTCACATAACATATATATATATAATATAATGACACTATGTATAATCTAATACAATATATATATCAATATATATATCAATATATATATATATATATATATATATATATATATATATATATATATATATATATATATATATATATATATATATAAATATATATATATATATATCTGATTCATATATATAGAGAGGGAAGTGAGATAGAGTGGTGAGATAGAGTGAGAGAGAGAAAGTGAGATAACTGGATAGGAGGGGGGGGTTCCAGATTTCTGGAATCCCAGAAATCAGTCCCAACACACACACACAAATACACACACACACCTATATATATACATATATGTATACACACATGTACACACATGTATACACCCCCAAATTCCTCCTACACACACACATACATATATACTACGTATACATACACTGAAAACATACCATTATTTGTATAAAACATAACAAAAATAGGTTTGAAATTCAAATTGGAAAACTGGGAAAATATCCCAAAATATGGAAAAAGTGGCACTGTGCACAGAAAATGGGTAAACCCGATTTCGTGTCCAAAACCCAACTAAGGTTCGAAACCAGTAGTTGGTAAGTGATGCCCCAAGTGTCCTCTAGTGTCCTAGGTGCCTGACACGACACCACGACACGAATTGATGTGTCTAAACTCTCAAAACCCAAATCGGGTAAACTAAGATATGCACACACGTATACAGCGTCGTGCACGCGTTCCTCACTCTCGTGGACACACCACGAGACACGACACGTCTCGTGGTCATGCACACATGTAGCCCACATATAGGACTACACGATCGACACACTGTTACGTGTCCACGTCGCTCCAGGACACGATACGAAGTCCGTATCAGTCGTGAAAAACAGGACTACACAGGACACGACACACCACGTGCTTGTGTCCTGGTGTTCGCCCAATGATGGGCTACACACGTGTCAGACTGATACGTGTCCAAGACTCGTGTGCGTGGGACACGAGGCTCGTGTCCTAGTTAAAAATTCGACTGAACGTGCGTGTAGGTGTCCAGTGCGTGGGTGATTGCGTGTCCGATACAAAATGAGACACTGTGAAACTTTGGGGGCATGTTCGCAGACATTGCCCCCGTGTCCATGCCAATTTTCACGTGTCCTAGTGCTCTGTGCAGTGAGCACGAAGGGCGTGGTAGCAGGGCACGCACGCGTGGCCTCGTGCTGCGAGTTCGTGTCCGTTTTGGACACGGACACAGCACAGAAACGTGCTCAGTCAACTAGGTATGTAACCTACAAGTCTAGGGCTACATGAATATGTAATTTATTTTGCAAAAACACAAAAACCATTTCTTTGAGGCATTTCACCAAACAAGGGTTAATAGTCTAGGATACGTGTCTGATACGGACACCAAACCAACCCTAAATTTTACCAAACTTGACCTACAGTTGGGGTATACCTATATGCATGCATTTATGAAGAAAAATCAGAATATTAACTAGGTTTGAGGACATTTACCTATGAGTGCAAAATCAATGAAAAAGCCTAGAATAGGGGGGGTGTCCACTTCTCTTGGTGATGCCCAAAGCTCCACAAATCCTTGATGGCAGGCCCTAACTAGTATCCTTTAGTGTAGGGGAGTCCAATGCAAGAAACTAGAGGTGATTTGGCTCAAGAATGATCAAGTTATGGTCTTGTGAAGGAAATGGAATTTCTAGGTTTAAAATTCATGTAAATTGTCACACCCCAGTACCGAAATACGGAGACGGACTAGGCCAGCTACTCCATATAAGGTACGTAACGTCATACGGCGATCGTGGCTGTCGAGAGACTAGGGGAGTACATGCTACAATCAAGTCTCCTATGGTCCCACAGAGTTCTATGTCTCAATCAATCAAATCACATCAGCAAATAAATGAACATTAAAGATAAAGCAGTAAGGCGTCCCCGACGCTTCATCAAAATGGTCATGAGAGACTAGATTTATAATTTAGCTATCTCGGAGAGTCAGGAGCACAAAATTATACACAGCTGCAGTCTGTTTATTTACAATTCTGTACTGACACAAAATATCACGTAATCCGGCTAACAGGTGCCGGTGGCTAAACGCCGCAAAAGTATAAGCAGGAGTGGTGGAGAAGAAACCCACTCGAGTCCCCGAACCGCCATGCTCCTAGTATGCACCATGGATGTCGGAAAGGAAGATCGTGTCCTCCGGCTCTGCTACGAGATCTGGCCAAACAAAACCAGCGGGGTCAGCCCCGAATAGCAAGTACCGCCAAAGAGGCACAAGAGTTGAGATTAAAAACCCAGTTAATAGAATGATTGATAATAGTAATACTTATGCTACTATTATAGGGTAGCGCAACATCCTCGAACCCATATGGCACCCTTACAACCAAACAAGGACAAAAGGTGCCGCATGGAGTCGGGACGTGTCGTACTCTATAACTTTCACATAAGTTTAAAGGTATAAACATTAAAATCTCCTGATCGTGACTTCGGTCGATAGCCTATCGCAGCACAATAACCAACCCAACAATCAAACAAGAACATGGGTTGGATCATGTACCATGATAGACCATGTTCCTCAGTCATTCACAGAAGTAGCACTTCACAACCAGAATAAGTCTTCCGCTCATAACTTCGGTCCACAGCCTATCATAGTACGATAACCAACCCAACAATCAAACAAGAACATGGGTTGAATCACGTACCATGACAGTCCGCTTCCCTCAGTTATTTACGGAAGGTAATAGGATACAAGCAAGTCGTTTTCACGGCCAATCAAGTCTATGAGTTTCTAGTGGGACGAGGTTATCCTCGCATCATGTTAATAGGAAATCCTCAGATCGTATCTTTCCAGCAAGGCTAGCCAACCCAGGGGTTCGCGTAGACAGATATGATTGAGCACAGGTCCCTCGCAAGGCCACCTTGCTAAAACATATAATATATAGCAGGAATTAATCGGATACAGTCATCCACTCGTTGTGGATGACACAGTATCAGTGGAGACCAGCCGGCGCGTCAAGACAGTATCTCAAGGCGGCTGGTGTAACACGATCTCGGAATTTTGCCCTCCCCATGCATCTAGTACATTTAGTTGCCTAATTTAACCCTAGGTGAAATTTGGGACTCTCATGCTGTGGCCTGCATGATTATCCTCCTAAAGTCGTACTTTAGTACGGGTACCCCAAAGAGGATCCATGTCAATCAGTATGTCAACATGTGCTACCCTCCTTAGTGTAATGCATTATTGCCAATACGCCACGTGGAGTTACGAGTCATTTGTCGAGCATGAACAAGAACTGGGACATTCAGGTACATGTATCAGGTAGGAACACTTTGTTCTCCGGGGTCACATTAGTGCTCATATCTGTTGACACAAAGTCACAGTCAACCAAATATTGACTACATTGACCAAATAATATTTGTATTAATTCAATACGACACACGACGACTGCATTCAGTTCAAGACAGATGACAGCTCAGTCTCCGGCTCTCAGTGTGTTCTGGAGTCTGTATTTTATAATTTCATTGAGTCTAGATTTATGTACTCTGAGTCTTGCTGAGCTCTTGGAACTTAGTCTATAACCTACCCAAAATCCCAAGCTCCACTGAACCAAAAACTGCCCACTGGTCCCCTTAGAACCACTCTGTGCTCTGGAGACAGAGTTCGGGCCGAACTCTGCCTCCACACAGAGTTTGGGCCGAACTCTGTCCCCTAGAAATCAGGAACCCTAATTTTAGGGATAGCTGGTTGCTAGTTGTCCAACGGCCAAATTTTTGAATTTTCCTACCCGAATTCTGGCCGAATTCTGCCCATAAAAACACTATAAATAGGGCATGAATTCTCTCATTTCAATTCACTCAATCTTCTCTTCTCTTCTCTCTTATAAGCTCAATAAGCCATACCCTTCCCATCTACTAGCCACAAGCCTCCTAAGTCTCGAGTGCTCAGCATCTCTCAGTTAGGATTCTTGTGCAAGAGTTGAAGAAGTCGCTTGGACAATTCCAAGCAAATCGCCACTGCGATCCTCTGTTAGAAGTTGACGTGCTCTTCTGAAGAAAAGGCACGGGTTGTAAACTACTATTTCACAAATAGTGGATTTAATCCTGAGCTAGAGTTCTCAGGCCTGGACTAGTCCTCCACGAGGAAAACCAGGTTAAAATCGCTGTGTTTGCGTATGCTCTTTTGCTCTTTATTTATTTTCCGCACTTTACTCTGATCATTGATTGTTGGTGAAAGAGTTAATTTTTTATTGGCTATTTTTCTATATAAACTCTATTCACCCCCCTCTAGAGTTGCCAAACTGTTCTTCAATTGGTATCAGAGCTCTGTTCTCTTTACAAGGACTAACATCCTAAGAGCTGATCCATGGCAACCACACAATCCTTGATTTCCAATCATGGTGAAGGTCAGTCCACTCATAGGCCTCCCCTATTTGATGGGACTAACTACACATATTGGAAAACAAGGATGAGCTTCTATCTTAAGTCTCTAGACTTTGACCTGTGGACTGTCGTCACTGACGGTTACAAAAAGCCCGCCAGGATAGTTGTCGATGGTGACCTCATTGAGAAACCACACGACAAATATTCTGTCGAGGAGAAGAAACAGGCAAGTCTAGATGCTAGGGCTATTAATGTTTTATTCTGTGCTATAGACAGGAATGAGTTCAACAGGGTTTCTACTTGCACCACTGCTCATGAAGTATGGAGACTTCTAGAAGTGACGCATGAAGGAACCACACAGGTCAAGGAATCTAAAATAAGCCGTCTCACTCAAGAATACGAAGCCTTCAAGATGAAGCCAAGTGAGACGATCACTCAAATGATCACAAGATTCCTCGACATCATCAATCCTCTATCTTCGCTCGGAAAGCAGTACTCAAACCACGAGAAGATTCGTAAGCTGCTCAGAGGGCTACCAAAGATTTGGAACCCTAAGGTGACAGCCATCATAGAAGGAAACGATCTCACAACAATGTCAATGGAGACCTTGATGGGTAAGCTTATGACTCACGAGCTTGACCTCAAGGACTTCGAAGAGCCTGCTCCGAAGACCAGGAAGATCGCACTCAAAGCTCATCAACGAAGAGCTAATCATGATGAGACCGAAGAAGATAATTCGGATGATGAAGAACAAGCTCTCATGGTTCGCAACTTCAAGAAATTCCTTCGCTTCAATCGAAGGAAGAAGGAATCTCAAGAAGACGATGAAGAAGAACCAACTTGTTACGGTTGCAAGAAAACTGGACATGTCCGAAAAGACTGCCCATTCCTGAAGAAGAGCAACCGCTATGAGAAGCCATACAAAAAGAACTCATCAAAGAAATATGCCAACACAGGCATCTGGCATGAGAGTGAAGCAAGTGACTCTGAGGAAGAAAAGGACTCTCCTCAAGATACAGCAAATGTGTGCCTGATGGCGACGTCTAACAAGGTATCTAACGAAACTCTGGATGACTTCTCTTTGATGAACTTGGCGATGCTTTCACTGATTTACTCGATGATCATAAAAAGGTCATCGGTAAATATAAACATGCCAAGGACAAAATCAAAAGTCTAGAAGATGAGATACAAAGAATTTCCTTACTTCTTGATAATGTTAGAGACACATCACCCACTAATGACGCTGATGAAGTATCCAAGCTTAAATTAAGCTTGCATGATGCCGAAGCACGTATTGAGCAACAAACTCAAGAAATCACTACACTCAACACGTTGCTTGCTGAAGAAAAGAGTAGACACAAGATTTCCATGACTAAGATATATGGCTTAAATATTAAGGTTAATGAACTGCAAGCTGTTACCAAAAGATTAGAAACCAAATTGGGTAAACAGGTTGTTCAACCTCAAACCCAATCACATGAGCACAACACCACTCATGCTAGTCAACCACGTCATTCTCATGCAGCACATAACCATGCATTCATATACACCAACTTTCACAAACCACATGCACGTAAGAACAATTCTCACTCAGTACACAAGCATCATGCACAAAGACACAATCAACATCACTCCACACATAAAAATCATCATGCCATGCCATATAGACAAGATCATCATGCAATGCCATATAGACAAGGTCCTCATATACCATATAGACAAAATCGTCATGTCATGCCATATAGACAAAATCATCATGCCATGCCATCTAGACAATATCAGCATGTCACTCATCATAGACAATACCATCATTCTATGCCTCAAAGACACCATCACCATGCCACTTATTCCATGCATAATCATCCTCACCATGCTAACTCTTCACATCATGTCCATCCTCATCCTGTTGCTTATAAATATCATTCTCATACTCCTAGTATAAACAAGAATGCTATCTGTACTTATTGTGGATTACATGGACACATCTCACCACAGTGCAGAGTTAGAAGACTTGTAGATAAAAGGATATATGCTTGGTTCCCAAAGACTAACTTTTCAGGACCCTCAAGAACTCGGGTACCAAAGGTCACATCTACTCTTGATGTAGGTGGACCTTCCCTCCTCAACTGAAAGTAAGTGGATTCTCGATAGTGGATGCTCGCGACATATGACGGGAGACGCAAACCTTTTTGCATCACTATCGATGAAGAGAGAAGGATACGTATCCTTCGGTAACAATCTCAAAGGGCACATTATAGGTAATGGTATCATTGGTCATCCTCCCTCTCCTGTAATAAAGGATGTCTGCCTAGTGACCGAGTTAAAGCATAACCTGCTCAGCATTAGTCATCTTGCTGATCATGGATATGACATTAACTTTGGACAAAACAGTTGCTACATCTATGATAGGTCAACATGAGACATTGCTTTTGAAGGGAAAAGAGAGGATAACATCTATATTTTCTATCTTTCTATAAATACTAATAATGCAGGTAGATGTTTATATGCCCACAAAGACGAACGACTACTTTGGCACCAGCGTCTTGGTCACGCCAACATGGATGCTATATCCAGGCTTTCTACCAAGAAGCTAGTGAGAGGATTGCCTGACATCACATTCAAAAAAGATACGGTATGTGCCGAATGTGAACTAAACAAGGCAACAAATCCTCGTTTCATTCCATCAACTCTGTAAGTACTACTAGACCCTTGCAACTACTTCATATGGATTTATTTGGTCCTAGTAGAATAGCTAGCCTTGGTGGCAAACTGTATGCATTTGTTATTGTTGATGATTTTTCGAGATTTACTTGGGTTTTCTTTCTCGCTAATAAGAGCGATGCTATTTCTGCTTTCAAAGTTTTTGTAAAGAAAGTTCAAAACGAAAAAGGCTACATGATTACTCGAATCCGAAGTGATCATGGAGGCGAATTCGTAAATTATGATTTTGAAAGTTTTTGTAATGCAAATGGTTTTGATCATGAATTTTCTTGTCCTAGAACTCCTCAACACAATGGTGTTGTGGAGCGGAAGAATAGAACTCTCGGCGATATGGCCAGAGTCATGTTGAATAAATTCTCACTTCCGAAATACTTTTGGGCAGAAGCTGTTAGTACAGCATGCCATATTTTGAATAGGGTGCTGATTCGTCCCATTACGAAGAAAACACCCTATGAGCTTTGGTTTGGGAGAACCCCCAATGTTTCTTATTTTAAAGTTTTTGGTTGTAGATGTTTTATCCTTAACACCAAAGACAACTTAGGCAAATTTGATGCCAAAGCTGACGATGGTATCTTTCTTGGTTATGCCGCCAAGAGTAAGGGATATAGAGTTTTCAATAAACGCTCACTTATTGTGGAAGAGTCAACAAATGTGACTTTTGATGAAGACAACAGTGCAGCAAGTACTCTTGATGATGACGTTGAGCCATCAACTTCTACTCCAATGAA
Source organism: Iris pallida (assembly GCA_029216955.1). Classification (NCBI taxonomy): domain Eukaryota; kingdom Viridiplantae; phylum Streptophyta; class Magnoliopsida; order Asparagales; family Iridaceae; genus Iris; species Iris pallida. Next base: position 1,427,201 of record JANAVB010003599.1, on the reverse strand, counting down.
TACTTCAACCGAAACTAATTCTCTGGAGGGTTTGCCTAAGAAATTCTCTTTCAAACCTTCTCATCCAGAAAATTTAGTTATAGGAGAAGTTTCACGTGGAGTAACTACTAGATCATCACTAAGAGACTCTGTTGCTAGCACTGCCTTCATTTCACAAGTAGAGCCTAAAAACATTTCTGAAGCTTTTAATGATGAATTTTGGATTTCTGCTATGCAAGAAGAACTCAACCAATTCGAGAGAAGCCAAGTATGGGAACTCGTTCCTAGACCGGTTAATCACTCTATAATTGGTACTAAATGGGTTTTTAGAAACAAAGTAAATGAAGATGGTTCAGTCACACGTAACAAAGCTCGTCTAGTAGCTCAAGGATACAACCAAGAGGAAGGTATCGACTACGATGAGACGTATGCTCCTGTTGCTAGACTAGAATCCATTCGGATGCTTTGTGCTTTTGCTAATTTTCAAAACTTTAAATTATTTCAAATGGATGTGAAAAGTGCTTTTCTGAATGGTTTTATTAAGGAGGAAGTTTATGTGAAACAACCTCCTGGCTTTGAAAATCACAAATTTCCCGACCACGTGTTCAAGCTAAAGAAAGCACTTTATGGCCTCAAGCAAGCCCCCAGAGCTTGGTATGAAAGGCTAAGTAGCTTCTTACTTGAGAAAGGTTTTTCAAAAGGGAAAATTGACACTACACTGTTTATAAAATCTTTTAAAAATACTATTCTGTTGATTCAAATTTATGTTGATGATATTATTTTTGGGTCTACTGATGAAACTCTTTGTCAAGAATTTGCCAAGTGTATGCAGACAGAATTTGAGATGAGCATGATGGGAGAGCTCAACTACTTTCTTGGCCTGCAAGTAAAGCAACTGGCAAATGGAACTTTCATCTGTCAATCGAAGTATACCAAGGACATGCTGAAGAAGTTCGACCTTGACAACGTCAAACAAATTAGCACGCCAATGGCTACTTCAACCAAACTCGAACCAGATGAGAGCGGCAAACCCGTTGATCAACGTAAGTATCGAGGTATGATAGGCAGCTTACTTTATTTAACTGCTAGTCGCCCCGATATCATGTTTAGTGTTTGCCTATGTGCTAGATATCAAGCAAATCCTAAGGAATCTCACATGACCGCGGTTAAGCGTATCTTTCGATATCTTAAGGGTACGGTTACAGTGGGCCTATGGTATCCCAAGTCAACATCATTTGACCTCATCGGTTACTCTGATGCTGACTTCGCTGGATGCAAGGTCGACCGTAAAAGTACGAGCGGCACGTGTCATTTGTTAGGAAAGGCTTTAGTCTCATGGTTTAGCAAGAAGCAGAACTCTGTCGCACTATCCACAACAGAAGCTGAATACATAGCAGCTGGGCGTTGTTGTGCACAAATTCTGTAGATGAAGCAAACCCTTGAAGACTATAAGTTATCTTTCATGCATATTCCTATATTCTGTGACAATACTAGTGCCATCAATTTGACTAAGAACCCTGTCTGCCACTCACGCACTAAACACATTGAGATCAGACACCACTTTTTGCGTGATCATCAGCAAAATGGCACGATTAACTTAGAATTTATTGACACTGATCATCAGCTAGCAGATTTCTTTACTAAGCCATTATCCGAAGAGCGCTTCAATTATCTTTGTCGTGAACTCGGAATTTTGGATGAAGCAGTTATAAGTTGAGACTTACCTGCGTAAATATCGAGTATATTTTGATTCTTTTATGACAAATTTATTATGGGTACAAGCCGAAAGGGTCCTTCTGACAAAAAGGCGTAAAAGCCTAAGCGACACGGTGCACTAGTCCTCAGGACTACCGCTAGCTGGGATCTGGCCCCTGCAGCTAACCCATGGCAAATTTGAAATACTGAATTACAATATATTTCCTTGTTTATTATATGGTTTGTTACGATTTATTATTGCCAAATTGATCTTCCTAAAGTTCATTCTAACCTTTGTGAATCTCTCTATGTACTTTATTGGGTTTCTCAAAATTGTATCTCTTTTTGTTCAACACTTAATCTTTTTTCAGCCTAACTTTTGTTCTGGACCACTGATCCAGAACTCGGGCCGAACTCTGCCCCTAACAGAGTTCGGGCCGAGTTCGGTCCCTAGGTTCCAGAATCGGGATCTGGCTCCGCCGTTGGATCTTTTCTAATCCAATGGTCACTATTCTACCCGACCAAAGACAAAGCCCTACTTTATGTCGGGATTCCTTCTCTTTCCTCCCATATTTCCTTCTTCTCCACCTCTTCCATCTTCTTCCTTCCAAACCCTAACCCTAGTTCTTGATCTAGAGGGCTCTATTTCTTCTCAAAATCAAGGAAAAGGGGTTTTTCAACGTTCTCTTCAACTGTTTGACATTATTTTCAGGTATAACTCTCTATTTCTCTCCATTTCAAGTTATCCAATTTCTTGTAAATGGCTCCACGCTTGCCCAATCGCGGGAAGAGGATCCGAACCGAGGGTGCTTCCTCTTCGAATCCTCCTCCTCCGATTGAACAAGTAGTTGAACAACACACCATTCATCCGTTGTTCAATCCGCCGAGTCCCGATGACCCTAACACATACGACGACCGTCTATTTGTATCGCTAGACGCCTCTAATGAATGGTTTAGCAATTTTAGGACTCGTCCGGTGTTTGGGGGCCATCCCATCAATTTCACAATATTTTCTCAATATGAGTCTTTATTCCATGATCTTTGTTTGGATGCTTTAGTTGCTTCAAATTCTGTCATCTACCGTAGTGCAATCCAAATGTTCTATTGCAATTTAACTTTTGATGCAACACACATCTATTCCCGGGTTGCCGGTATTGACATCGCCTTCAATGATTCTGAGTTGGGGGATTTTCTTGATCTTGTTAATCTTGATACTTGGAATAAACTTGTGGAAGCACGTCAATTTCAATTTGTTGGCGATACTTCTCTTGAAGGATTCAAGGAGGAATTATGTGCTCCTAACATAAGTCCTCGCAAACTTACGGCCAAGCATCTCAACCCCTACTTCTATGAGCTTCACCGAATGGTTTTTAACACCATCTTACCCAAGGCTGGCTCAACAGATGAAGTCACTTATCTTGAGATCTTCGCCTTATATCATCTCCACTATCGTATTCCATTCAACTTTCCACGGACTATGATGGATTGGATGATCAACTGTCGGAAGAAACCAAGAGCTTTGGTTTATCCTCTCTATCTTCCTTTCGTTTTTCGTGCCTTCATCATTCCTATCCATGATTGTCCGTTCCTGCCTGCACCTGCCTTTCTATCCAAAGCACGACGCCTTCAGCCTGTCGCTGCTTCTGAGTCATCTGAGCATTCTGCTGATGAGGAGCCTGACGCCCCTCCTTTTGGTCAGGATGCACCACCTCCACCTGCCACTCTTGAGTCCATTCAGACCATGCTCCGGGATCGTTTTACTCTTGAGGACGATCGCTGGACACAGCTGGACTATCGTACCACTCTGCAGATGAGTGCTCTCGGCAACTCTCTGCATGATATCCGGTACTCTCTGTCTCAGCATCTGCACATTCCCATGGAGAGGGATCCAGCGCGCGCGGGTTATCGCATTGATGATCCGTGGGTTATGCGTTACATGGATCCGGATGATGCTTTTGTGGACCCTCGTCGCTCCTTCCATGGTCCATCAGATGTTCCAGGACCATCTCGTGCTCCATGATGGAGATTGGCTACTATCTGCTGCTGCTGCTACTGATGATGATCTCAGTTACTTTTGATTTCAGTTATTTAGTTTCTTATGGATTTATGTAGCTGGTTTTATGTACTCTGTTTATGGTTGGCCACTTGGTTTGGTGGATGACATTATCTGTCTTTATTATCATTTTATTTCAGTGACTTATTTTGCTTAGTATTTCACTGTTTCTTCTCTGCTTGGTGTGGTTGCTAACTGCCAAAAGGGGGAGAAATATTTGTATATTTTATTATTTTTGTGCTTGTTTTGCTTTTGGGAGATATTATCTTTCAGGCCACTGGTTCTATGCATTCGTATATCTGTGTATATCTGTGCTTGCTCTTGCTCTGGAAAATATTATCTATCAGGTCACAGGTACTATGCATTTTGTACGGGGGAGAGCTATAGCTTCTAGCTCGACACCGTTCATGGTTTACGGGGGAGCTATTCTCTTTTAGCTCAGGCATCGTTTATGGGGGAGCTATGTTACAATCAACTGTGTCCAGGTATGAATATTGAAATATACATATATTATTTTGTCAATTATCAATATGGGGGAGATTGTTGACACAAAGTCACAGTCAACCAAATATTGACTACATTGACCAAATAATATTTGTATTAATTCAATACGACACACGACGACTGCATTCAGTTCAAGACAGATGACAGCTCAGTCTCCGGCTCTCAGTGTGTTCTGGAGTCTGTATTTTATAATTTCATTGAGTCTAGATTTATGTACTCTGAGTCTTGCTGAGCTCTTGGAACTTAGTCTATAACCTACCCAAAATCCCAAGCTCCACTGAACCAAAAACTGCCCACTGGTCCCCTTAGAACCACTCTGTGCTCTGGAGACAGAGTTCGGGCCGAACTCTGCCTCCACACAGAGTTCGGGCCGAACTCTGTCCCCTAGAAATCAGGAACCCTAATTTTAGGGATAGCTGGTTGCTAGTTGTCCAACGGCCAAATTTTTGAATTTTCCTACCCGAATTCTGGCCGAATTCTGCCCATAAAAACACTATAAATAGGGCATGAATTCTCTCATTTCAATTCACTCAATCTTCTCTTCTCTTCTCTCTTATAAGCTCAATAAGCCATACCCTTCCCATCTACTAGCCACAAGCCTCCTAAGTCTCGAGTGCTCAGCATCTCTCAGTTAGGATTCTTGTGCAAGAGTTGAAGAAGTCGCTTGGACAATTCCAAGCAAATCGCCACTGCGATCCTCTGTTAGAAGTTGACGTGCTCTTCTGAAGAAAAGGCACGGGTTGTAAACTACTATTTCACAAATAGTGGATTTAATCCTGAGCTAGAGTTCTCAGGCCTGGACTAGTCCTCCACGAGGGAAACCAGGTTAAAATCGCTGTGTTTGCGTATGCTCTTTTGCTCTTTATTTATTTTCCGCACTTTACTCTGATCATTGATTGTTGGTGAAAGAGTTAATTTTTTATTGGCTATTTTTCTATATAAACTCTATTCACCCCCCTCTAGAGTTAATTTTTATCGTATAAATACTAGGTAAATATAATTATCGGTTTACGTATTAAAATACGTATTCCAGGATCGGGGAGTGACATAAATTGATCATGAATGAAATGATAGGTTAATATAGAAAGGGGGGGTGCCCTTGGCCTTCCTTCAAGGTGAAGGCAAGGACTTTCCTGCCTAAGTTTTGGATATTTGAGTAATCTATGGAAAAGATCTAATATGTAAATATCTAGATATTTCTTCTACTTTAACCCATGGAAATATCTATCCTCAAGCTTCTAGGTTAGTGGCTAACCTATGGATTATGGTAGACTAGGTTAGGGACTAATCATGGTACTTACCAAGAATTAAATAATATTAAAATCACATAATCTCAAATAAAATCTAGTAAATTACCAAAATACCCTTTTTGGCTAAAATCACTAATTTGATGTTCTAAGCCTATGGCTAGGCTCACATGGTCATGACAACTTCTAGGTTAAGGAATAACTAGGGTTTACACTAGGGTTATACTAGTAAAATCACAAAGTCATAAGTCGTGACTTAGAAAATAGTTTTAACTAACTAAAAATCACCAAAATCATATCATGACTAAAATACCATTAATAAATAATAAAAATAATAAATTTTCAAAATACTCCAATTTCAGAAAACTGGGTGTTACAGAACGATCAAGTCATTATTCAAATATTACGAACGGTTAGAGAGTCACAATAAAAGATCTAGATTTGAGGAAAGTCAAGTATCATCTGCCTCTGAAACCCTGAAGTTCACCTGATCATAATTGCCAATCGTATCTTTACCTTGCTAGTCTCCCTATGATAATTCAATCCTCATATGTTTACCATCCAGATTTTACAACCTTCCGTTATCTAAATCCTTACCATGATCATCATATGCATGATTCTAAATTTTCAAAACATTTCTCATGAAGCGCATGCCCCTTCTTATTGAGAATCAATACTATTCATTTTAATCAATTTCCATATTTCTTCACATTGTCCCAATTTAGATCCGAAACCTCTAACTCAAGTTTATGAGATGTTTAAACTGTTTAAATTATTTTCTCGTATCATTTAATTCACAAAACCTCTAGGCCTTACAAATTTATTTTTCGTCGTAAAATCAACCTTCATATTTTCTTTGACATACACCTATGAATATTATTCTCCTTAAATTTTTTTTAAAATCACAACAATGTCCAAATTTCCATAGCCTTGCGTCCTCTCTATCCCTAGTCATTTCCTTGCAATATCTTGTTCAATTTCATATCTTTATTGAATACAATTTAATTCTCTTTTCCATTACTACCATTCTTTAAAACCTTAGGGTAAAACTGCCCGAGAATCAATAACCAAATTTTGAAGTTCTCAAACTAAGTTGACCTTGAATATCCTCATCAGTTTTGAAATATACTTTCGAATTATTCATACCAAGTTTTCTCTAAGTGTGGTTTGTTTCCAGACTGGTAGTATACATCTCTTTGATTTCATCCTAGACCTTTACCACATATCATTCTCAAGTTTCCATGTTAACATCCAACCTTTTGGATTCCTACAAAATTATCACACGATAACCAGTTCAATCATTTCCGAGCTACATGATTTACGACACTTCCTCAACCTTTTCCATGAAAAATACGAAGACTCAAGGGTTACAAGTATGCAGGTACGACAGAGTTTAAGAAAATAGGAATACAAGAAATAATGGTAAGAAAGGAATAATGAAGATCCGCTCAAAAGAGATGAACCAATCAAGAGGAAAAGAAATTCAAATCGAAATTCGTAATGAGATTCTCAAGGGTCGTCCCTGGAATCTCTCAAGGATCCAAAGTGTGATTGAGTATCTCTAATTCTAACTCCTTATTTCTTATACTCTATAGCAGGCTCGTAGCAGTACAACTAAGTCGTCGTGCTACTACGAAATCGCACAAGTACGAATCTCGACCTGCATGGGCCACCACTAAAAACGTGTCACGACCCGCACCCTAGCGTTAGGGCACGAGACGTGGGTACATCCAGCCTACGCCGCAGTATCGGCGGTAGAACGCTGTTTCTAGGTCATAATCACATCTAAAACAATATGCTATACTCTCCATACGGAGGACAAACACATAAG